>CM040916.1:50209403-50701903 GCA_023029165.1 Gobiocypris rarus
TATCTATCTATCTATCGTTCTATCTATCGTTCTATCTATCGTTCTATCTATCTATCTATCTATCTATCTATCTATCTATCTATCTATCTATCTATCTATCTATCTATCTATCTATCTATCTATCTATCTATCTATCTATCTATCTATCTATCTATCTATCTATCTATCTATCTATCTATCTATCTATCTATCTATCATTCTGTCTATCATTCTGTCTATCATTCTGTCGTTCCATCCATCCATCCATCCATCCATCCATCCATCCATCCATCCATCCATCCATCCATCCATCCATCCATCCATCCATCCATCCATCCATCCATCCATCCATCCATCTCGAGACTGTTTGATATTGAACGAAAATTAAGTATATTTATAACTGTCATTTCTCTATAGACAGTCTTGTTGCAATGCATTCTGGGATTGCATTCAGCATGAAGGATACATGTAATGCTGCCTTTGAAGCTTTCTTTTGGAACAGACTTTGTTTCCATGATACTTCAAAATGCAACGAAGTTAGGCAGCTCACTATAGGTTTTGGAGCACAGCTCATATTTAATTTAATGTGAATGAAAACAAGGCTGTGAAATGCAAATACAGTCGGGAAAAAACTTTGAAAATATGTTGTTTCCACAATTTTCCAATGGACCAAAAAAAAGGCATAAAGCATGGGTTGACCTAAATCAGTATGACATATTGAACAAACTGTAATTCATTTTATAACAGCCTTGTTTTAGTTTGTGTCAATTTCAATATGCCGTCTACCCATGACTAGCGTCTATATGGCTGGTAGCAACACTTCTTCTGTTTGACACAGCAACAGTATTTCAGCAGGGCGGATAGTGCGAGACAGCAAGAGAGAATATGTGAGTACTCTATGAAAGGTGAGTCTGAGATGGGAATATAAGAGCACTAGAGAAACATTTAAACTCTAATCCCAGAAGCGTCTCACTTCTCCATAAGTGAACAATTAAAATTCACCCTCAGAGAGAGAAACTGCAGCAGGATTTGTGGCATTGTGCCACAGTCTGAAGGATAGTGAGTTCTGGAGCACTGCACCGTCATCGGCAGATCCGTGTGAAATGTTATAGTGGCCAAAACAACACTTGTGTCACACTTAAAAGGCTCTGAATGTCATTGTATTCATTGCATGTGGCGTTCGCAAACAAGATGCTGCTAGATCTTTTCTCAGAACTAACCAAATTGATTCTTTTCTGAGCTATTTTTGCAGTGAATGTTATTCAGCTGATGTTTTTTTTTTTTTAATGTTTTTTCTCCTCAGGTTCATGCAAGGCCCATTTCCAGGAGAAAGATGGTTTTAGCCTGAAAAAAAGAAAAAAAAAAGAAAAAGACCTTTGCCTCAAACCAGGAATAGCAAATGTCAGGGACTCAGGGCGGGATAATGTCCAAACCAAACACAGTTTATTTATTTATTTCAATAATATTTGATCATTGCATCAAAAGCAGCTTGACATGGCATAAAATGCTGAATTAAATTGTTAAAATATGTTTACTATTTACTTGTAGCACTTATATATAATATAATATCCTATCATATAAAATGACATTACAAATATCATATGTGAGCTGTCTGAGATTAATTTAATTTGTAACCTTTGGATTCTTGCATACAAGATTGTAAAGACACTTAATTAAAAATGGATGAATTTTAATTAAAACATTTAATTAAAAATGTTTGGATATTAAAATGTGTTTTTAAACTCATGAGACTTATAAACAAACTCCATTATGCATTATGCGTAGTTGTGGGCAGGTTATATTGTAATATAAAAACGGAAGTGGGCCGGATGAGTGTGATGTTAAGAAACTAGTTCAGAAAATCAACATGGATGATTTTTTGTATAAATATTTATATTGATAATTTATATTGATAATGTAGCAAAGATTATAAGAACTGTTCTCTTTTCCTGCTGCAATATTTTTTGGTATTTTTTATTCAGTAATATCTATTGGAACAAAGCATGGAAAATGCTAAACAAATTTTGTAGTAATTACAAAATGAGTGCCCTATAAAATGCTACATAGGATGTATCCAGTTAAGCATGATTGGGAAATATTTAAGCTGAGCATTTCATATACCTGTGAATTTTGTGGACTGGAAAAAGAAACAATTTGGCATTTGTTTTGTCGTTGTTTTTCGGGTAGGTGTACATGACAGCGATGTACTAATAACTCAAAAGTTTTCCCTTTGCATTTATGGCGACGTTATCGAAATGATCCCACGAAAGGTCTAAAAACACTGTATTCTGCTGCCAGGCCAGCACATGGCGATATCACAAAATCAAATTTGTGTACTTTTTTATTTTTATATTAATAAAATGGCACTTTCGAAAGTAAAGAACAAAACATTATTCATTTATTTATTTTATTAGCGAAATACTGTAAATACATAAAAAAAAATCATGTATATATGGGCTCTTTGCAAAACAGATTTTCCACATTTTACAAATGAATTTAAATTATACATAAACCTAAAAAACTAAGCAAAAAAAAAAAAAAAAAGAAATTATGTTCTAAAAGCACCAAAATGTATGTACATTATTTTCTGGCAGCTAATTTTGTTAATAATGTGACAGTAGCCCCGTTTCCATTACTCTTCAAATTGTGCAAATGCGAAATTGAGAATTGAAAATACGCCCAATGGACACACGTCAATTTCGCAAAAACTCCCAAATATCGCAAAATCGTTTTTAAGCCCGCATGAGGTGGATTTTCAGGCAGTTCGAAAGAGGACATTTTCGCAAAACTGCAATGATTTTTTGGGGGGGATTTACAGCTCACCTGGTGTACGTAAAAGTCGATCATTCTTTAAAGATGACATGGACAGAAGGACAGAAGACGAGAAAGTTCTTTATTAAACTCATAAAAGACAATCGAACAGGAAAACTGGATTCTAGACAACAAAGAAATGCCACATTATCATGAAGACCTTGAAGCAGATATGAGGGAGAAATACACACACACACCTCATACGCTCAAATATAAGGTGCTTTCCTTGCCATTAATGCTTGGATAACATGCCTACGTCTCCATCCATTAAAAATAATGGCTAGTGCTGGGATATACATCAACCTACCAACATACGTGGCATCTTTTTTGGAATGACTTGTTGCGAGAGGAAAAAAAAACTTTTTGTCGCAAACATCGGTTAATGGAAACTCCATAATTTTCCAATAGTTTTATACCAACATTTAGAAAATATCGCAAAAGTTTTGCGTAAATCTGTAATGGAACGCAGCTAATATAATACCTCTCGTTCATTTGGCATTGTATTAAAAAATAAATAAATGTGGGCCAGTTTCCCCAAGAACCAGAACCATTTTAGAGAAAAGGAGTTACCAGGTTTCAAAGTAAAGTAAAGAACTAATGCTTGCCGCTCATTTTGAACAGTATATCTCAGTATATGCTCTTTCTTTTCAGTGCTGATTTAATTGAATGGAAAGTAATAAGAACAGTCACTGTATTTATTTTGTAGGATGACTGTGCATTAAGCCTGGCAAATATAACTGATGATATCAAACATCAATACAGGTGAAACGTACAGGCCGAGTGTAGCTCTGTACATTTCATGGCTTTGTGGACTTTTGCTTGTCTCCTCACCACTTTGATTTCCTAACTAAAGGCGAATGAATCTGATTGGTTGACCTGACCCTTTCTACCTACACTCTGAAATATCTGTGTGTGTGTGTGTGTGGATGGATGGAGGGGACAAAGCAGAGCACACAAAGGTCACTGAACCGTCTGTCCGACTCATCCCGTAATCCATCCTCCCTCTTCAGACCGGCGGAGGAAAGCAGCAATGAAAGGGATGAGAGAAATAGGAAAAGTCCTCCGCATGTTCACTGTCACCCCGAGGAAAGCAACATCAGACTGTAGCTCAGATGGTAGAGGGACTGTGGGGGAAGATGGTAGAAACAGGATGTACTGAAGTGAGAAAGAAAGAAAGCCGGAGGTATTTATACACAGCCGCCACACACACACACATACTGAGTACACGCTAGAGGTTGATCTTTCATAGCTCAGGACACTTAAAGGAACAGTTCACACAAAAATAAAAACTCATCATTTGCTCACCTTCATATACAATAGGTGCGTTTTTGAAGACATGGAGCACTATTTTAAGGATCTGAGCACAAGCGCATGGTGCAGGTGCTCTTATGGCATGTCCGACTTTTGCTAGTTTAAAGTTTGCTAATTTAGTGCGTGGTCCAAAAGGGTTGTACCTAGTCTCTTAATGAGTCATGGGTGTGTTTTGTCCGTAACGTGCAATAAACCATTCAGAGTATCATCTCCCATTCCCTTTAAGGGCCCCTATTATGGATTTTTGAAAAATTACCTTTCATGTAGTGTGTAACATAGCTTTAAGTGAATGAAAACATCCTGCAACATTTTAAATCTGAAAGTGCACCGTATATAAAGTCACTGTCTCTCAAAAGTAAGAGCCGACTCTGAGTCAATTAAACAAATCGTTTTTCAAACGAGTCTCAAGACGCTGTGCTCTACAATGTGTTTATTGTGTTTCATATTGTTTAGGTATCTGGCTAACCGGCAAACTCACATTATTACTGTCTTACTGAAATACTACTGTTAATCAGCTGTGGGCTGCACTACTACCTAAAACTGTGTCTATTAATGCAGGTTGTCTGTCATTCTTACTACTTTGAGTAAAGATAAAGGATGGAGCAAGATTTGTTTTGTTCACACACACACACACACACACACACACACACACACACACACACACACACACACACACACACACACACACACACACACAACACATGTTGTGTTTCCATGTTTTATGGGGACATTCCATGCATTTTATACTGTACAAACCATATTTTCTATCCCCTATACACTGCCCCTGCCCCTAAACCTACCCATCACAGGAGACATGCTGCATTTTTACATCTTCAAAAAACATCACTTAGTGTGATTTATGACCTGTTTTCCTCATGGGGACCAAAAAATGTCCCCACAAGGACAAGGATTTTGGATATTGCCATCTTTGTGGGGACATTTTGTCCCCATAACGTAGATTACCAGTCCACACACACACACACACACACACACACACACACACACACACACACACACACACACACACACACACACACACACACACACACACACACACACACACACACACACACACACACACACACACACACACACAGGTTTGTTGATGGAAGAAGTACACTTGTTAATGCTGATGGTGAGGAACAGTTTAAACATCTCCTTATATACCTCAAACTCAGTAGCATCACTGAGAAACATGCTGCTCAAGGTTGGGGTTGAACTTCTTCCATTGTTTCATCGTCGATTCGGACTTGCGCTGGGATTTATTTAAAATCAACGTCATCCTTACTGTCTTTACTGTGTGTACAATCGCTGAGCTAACAGGAAGCCTCCAGACGGAGCTTCAGTTTGTTTATGAAATATGCACTGTAAGCTGTAGACCAATCACAACAGACTGCACCGTCTGACCAATCAGAGCAGAGGAAAGGAGGGATTTAGAGAGACTGATTCATCTATCCAGTCGTTTGAGAATCATTGAACATTGTGGTAATGTGCATTCTTATGAGAGAATGAAACTTAATATGAAACTTTTTTTGACGTTTGACGCATGAAACACCTGTTGTTGGAGACCTCCAAAACTAAATGAGCAAATTTTAAAATAGCATAGGGGCACTTTAAAAGCCAGTTGCGCTTGCACCACGGCGGATTCGCTATTTACCAGGCAGAATTTGCGAGCAGAAAGAAAGAACGTTTGTGTGTTGCTGTGCGTCCCTGTGTGTTTAATAAGCAGAGTGTACACGCATTGTGCACCCGCCTATAGGTGCAAATTACTAACGCGCCCTTTAAATAAGAAAAAATACTGAGCTATTGACTTTAGACCAGGTTTTGTTGGTCAATGGCGCAGTCGTTTTCAGTTCCTCAAAATAGCAATGTGCCAACAATGCGCCTGAACACTCCTGGTTTTCAGACCAGCACAACCATTGGTGAACAGATGGGCGCGAGTGCTTTTGCTATTTAAACAACATGGTGCTGGATGTGAAAATGATAACTGCGTCAGGCTGAAACTAGCAAAAAAAACACTTGAGCAGCAGTTATTCATCATATTAGAAGAGAAGGATTATGTGACACTGAAGACAGGAGTAATGATGCTTAAAATATATATTTAAATAGAAAACAGTTATTTTAAATTGTAATAATATTTCTTTTTTTTTTTATCAAATAGAGACTCAAGAAAAAAAAAAGACAGATGAGTGAACAGCTGACATACAGTATGCATAGAGTTATGAAATGAATGTGGATAGCAGCTCAGAATCTTTAGATTTTTTTTTCTAAACTTGTTCTATAAATTGTTGGGATTTCTAAATTATGATTAGGAAACCTTGGCGAATCTGAGCACAGTTTGAATAGTTTGTAGGTCTTTTCACAGAACACACATTGGCTACGTTTTCAAATGTTCAGCATTTAAAATGGTTCAAATAAAACTTAGAAACAAACGCAAGGGTTAACTGTAGACGCTCTCTAAAACTGTATCTATGAAGCAAATAATTTGCTCAGCACTTTTAATCACTCACCAGAGAGATGTTATTAAGTTTGACTAATAGACAACCCATTTAAACGTGTGTGTGTGTGTGTGTTTTAACAGAGTTCACAATTACTGCCTCAAGCCTTATATTTGATTAGCTATTGAATCACTTGGTTCAGAACTGACTGAGGCCAAATGCAACAAACGACGCGCCTTCAGGGTCCAATCAATCAATTGATAAAAGGCATCGGGCCAAATCTGAAATCAGTTTAAATGTACAGAGTGCTCGACACACTGCAGTCTGGATCAGAGTGCTGCTACAGAGCTCTTTTGTTAACATTACTTCAAATAACTTCCCACCTACAGAGTGGAAGATCTCTGCATTTTAGCAAAAATAAAAATAAATCTAGGTTTTGGGGAACAGCACAAATAAGTTGTACAGCCAGAAGCTGAATCAGACGTGCCGTTTAATCAAAATATGAAACAGTTTGGTCATCAGTATAGCACAATATTGTACTAAAATATATTACTGCAATGGTCTGTGGTGATTTTATTCTGAGGCTGATTATGTAATAGGACTGCCAGTCGATTAAAATGTTACTTGCTGATTAATTCATTAGACTAATTGCAATTAAGATGAGGACATTGTGGCAGTTATCATTTGAATATTACAGTTCCGATTCTGTTTATCACTTCCTAATTTGGATTCCAATAAGGTAAAAATAACTTTGATATCCTTCACTTTTATTCTAAGTCTTTTTTACAAAACATTAAATTGTAGCTGAATACCATTTACAAAATACCACAACAAAAACAACTGGCCAAACTAATATACATTTCAAGCATTATTAAAGACAAAGAAACACTCAGTAATTTAAAAAGTTAGCAAACGCACAAATAAATGAATTGAACGAAGATATGACTGAAATAAAGTGTTTTAAGAATTTCAGTTATTCCTGTACAGACACTAATCAAATGTTAAATAACACTGCACCTTATAAATAAAAAATACATTACTAATATAGTTATTAAAGTTATTCAGTCAAGAACAGCTTTTTCTTTTGCTCTTTGAGTAGAGACGCCAGCAGGAATATTAGGCTGCTGTCACTTTAAGAGCTGCATGGATCCAATACACTGTTACACATGTGTTTAACCGACTGTGTTTACGAGGATATTTTGACTTTTTTTGTGCATAAATACACGGAAGAGAACTCAGTTTAGTATCGCGCACTATTTAGTATGGGAGGCGGCTTTCTGTGCACGCACAGATCTTCTTGTGCTTGACTGTTTTAAAGTCATATTAAAAAATAGTTATTTATTAATTGTTTAATCAATACCGCATCCTCCGTCGTGATGACTCCGATATTTTGATTATTTAAAAGCTGATTATATTATAATATTTGATTTGATTATAATAAAGCCGTCTCCAGCGTGTTGCCTCCGATCTTTCATATATTCCGATCTATTATGACCTCTGACCTGTAAAGTTGCCAGAAAAATAATCATATGCTGTTTGTTAATTGGCCAGAGGAGAACTGACACCCCGTCCAAGGTTTATTTTTCTCCATTAGGTCTCCTGATGGGGTTTTGGTTTCCTTGCCACTGTCACCTCTGGCTTGGCTTGCTCAGTTGGGGACACTACTTTTTTCAACTAAATAAACCATATAAACCAAATTACTGATCTAAAGCCCACATTGTCACTGTATGACAACTGAAATATATTCTGTTGCATAATTTACTTATTTAACACTGTGAAGCTGCTTTGAAACAATCTGCATTGTTAAAAGCGCTATATAAATAAAGTTGACTTGACTTGACTAAAATGCACACAAAAGAATCAATAAGAAATGTATGGGCTATGACAGTATGGGACCAAGTGATTTTAAAATACCGGTATGATATTTTGATGTATATTTTGGATTACCATCGCCTTAGTATCTCTCGTAGCCTCTAAACTTGAAATGTCCATATTTTGCTACAGGTGTGATGTTAAATGTCATTGAACTTGAAATGTCACTGATCTTGTCTACTGAACTGCAAACTAATTCATCCTCCTGCATGCTTTCCTTCAGGTCTTGTATCAAATGCAGTGCTCGATGTGGACTGGTACGCACTTCTACTGTACAGTGTATTTGAATCTTCAGCGTACCTTGTGTAGAAGTGCCTGTCCTTTGCCACTTTGCTCCCGCGCCTCTCACAGTTCAAAATACTTACCTCACGACATTGCACCCTTGAAGGAGTTCTGGTTCCTTGCCACCGTAGCCTTTGGCTTTTGGCTTGCTCAGTTGGGGTCACTAAATTTTCAACTATACTGATCTGCGGAACTGTACAGCCGAATCAAATTCTGTTGCATTATTTTCCTGTTAACACTGTGAAGCTGCTTTGAAACAATCGGCATTGTAAAAAGCCCTATATAAATAAAGGCGACTTGACTTGACCAGTTACGCTCGTCTGACGCAGCGTAAGCATTTTGTACTGCGAGAGGCGCGGGCGCTACACTTTTTCCGTATAAGTTGAATACGGAAGGCGATTAGATATGGAAGCTAGATAATTTACTTTATAAAGTTTTAAATATGGATATTTTTCTTACACAAACGCATCAGTTCACTTCAGAAGGCCTTTATTACCCCTCGGAGCTGTGTGGAGCAGTTTTATGATGGATATAAATGCACTTTTATTGACCTTAAAAAACAGAGCAAAATTAGAAACATTAAACGGTGGATCAAACCTTGCCTCACAGTGGTTTGATCTACCGCGCACCTCAACTACCTAGGAGTGGCGGCACTGTTATGTCTTATTGCATTTATTTCACTTAAAGGGGTACTTCAGCGCTGGGAAGATGAATCTGTATTTAAACTGGGTCATTAATGTAGTAGAAATGTGAAATTATTTTTGAATTTGGTGCCTTCTAGACTGAGAAAACACAGAAAATGTATTTTTGTCTCATGGGGATGAAAGACAACAATTCCCAGAATGCACTTAACTGCCCTACTCTAGGCGCGGCTAGTCGGCTACTGGATTACTGGATCACTTGCCCACCACGTTCATTTTCAGAAAATCAGTTCAGTTAGAGACACTACAATTAAAAACTGAACGTGTCTGTTCGATATAATGCGAGTGAGCCGATTGAGCATCACGGCACAAACGCAGCAGGATCGGATTACATTCATCACATGAGCTGAGGTAATCGCGGGATTCACGACCGCATTCACAGCGCGTGATCAGTCTGGCGCATTTTCAGTTCATGTCTTTAGAAGCTTAACTTTCATAGGAAGTTCATATTAAAAGTTAAAACACTCACTTTGGTCTCCACCGCTCCGTTTACATGAATCTCCGCAGCTCCCGAGCCGAGTGCTGTGAGTGTGATGTTGAAAACATGTGGAAATAGCGCCTCCTGCTGGCTGTAGTCTTTAGCCTCTGGACAAAAACTCCTCCGATGACGCAAAATGACGATATTTGCATCATCGGAGGAATTTTCCCAGAAATAAAATACATAATTCTCTCGTCTCAGGGTCATATGAGGGGGGAAAGTACGATAATTTGAATATTCTCCCGGGTTTCTACTGATACAAAGCTTAATGCTAATCGCTGAAGTAACCCTTTAATCTATGATAAAGTATGCACAGCGCGAGCAATCGAGCATAACTACGGAAAGCAGAAAGTGTCCGATTTCACACCTCCGTTTTCAGCTCCTCGCCGTGTGCACGTGGCAACTCGCCGATCTTTTACATCCCAACGATGAAATCGGTAATTTGTTCACAAATTAAAGGCTTTAGGTTTCAAAACTGCTCTTCAGAAACCTACGGGTGATGTCACGGACACTAGTAGCCTAGCTACTACGTCCATATTTTTTCCCCAGCCCCAGTCTATGGTTACGTCCACCCTCATCCGATGTTGAACAAACCCATTGTAGAGGCATTGAGAAAGGTCACAGCTGACTTTTTTTTTCATTAAAGCAGTGGTTTTATCTTGCAATTGATGTTTTTCCTTCATTGTTAGACTGCATGATTTTTGAAGTGTTTTCCGAAATAGTTCAATTAAAAATACATTTAAAAAATATTATCCATCGTCAAGGCTGTCAGTAATGCTCACACAGGGTGCACTTTTGTTGATTGGCTAAGCGTACACGTTTATGGGCAAATCTGTAAATAATCCGATAATCTCAAAATCGCCAAATTACAGACGTATGATGCAAACCAACAAACACAACGGTTGTGTGTCCCCGCTGCACACGTCCTCACATTAGCTCTCTCAAAGTGGCATTCCATCATCCTCGGCTTTAGAAAGACAAATTGTGCGCGTCATGCGGAGCTATCGTCTGCCTGCGGGACATGGGGAATTAGCTGCGAGCTGCCACTGCAATTAGGAGCCGCGTTGAAGCAAAGATTGATCAGGCGTCATTTGCATCCTCCATACGGACTGCCAGCTTCATCAGGCCATCTCGCAAACATCCATCTCCCACGACTTCATGCGCTTATACGCTCTATTATTAGAGTAAATGTTTATGTAATGAAACCCCTTTGATGTTCCGCAAGGAGCTTTTGGACTCAAAACACCTTTTCTCAGGTTTGACAGACGTCGCTTGGATCTCTGGCTTTGCTTCTGGACCCACAAAAGGAAAGGTGTGTTGAAACGAGAGCGCTGCAACCATGTCGATAAGGTTTTTTTTTTTTTTTTGCAACTTTTTGGGTGTGCGAGAGGCGAGAGGCCGATAAAGAGAGGGAAAAGCTTCAAAAAAAGACTGGCAAAGCTTTTTCCGCGGTCTGAAGCAGAGAGAATCACTAATCATTCCTACAAAGCCTCGAGTCAGCAAGCTCATTCTCTCTTTCAATATCTCTTTTGAGCCTGCGCCAACGGTGTAGGTTCTGATATCGCTCGCGCGCATCGCTACTGAACCCATAATGGCCTTTGAGTGGATGTGCTGTCTGTGATGAAACTTTAATACATCTTGATGGAATCGTATGGATAGGCCTTTCACACGTCACTTGTAAAACTATGTCCAAAGTGGAGTTACTGTATCAGAATCATAGGCAACTTTTGAGCAGATGCTGCTAGGGTTGAATGGTGTGTTTATATAAGCAGGCTATCATAAAGTTAATGCATTTATTTATTTAAATAATGTTCATTTGTCGGCATGTTCAAAAATTCATTTCTTTTTACTTCCTGAGGTTATGCTAATGTTTCCCCTGCTTTCTGTGTGTAATACTGTTTTTGGGATTCAACGAGTTTGCATTTATATATAATATAATATAATACAATATAATATAATATAATATAATATAATATATATATATATATATATATATATATATATATATATATATATATATATATATATATATATTTAGCCTACATTTTAGGTGCAGTTTAAATCATTAAGCACAGAAAAGAATGCAATTTTGCAAACAGGATTTTTTTTTAAATCCCCTTAAAGATTATTTTTGTCTTAAAGGGCACCTAATATGCCCCTTTTTTACAAGATGTAATATAAGTCTCATGTGTCCCCAGAGTGTGCCTGTGAAGTTTCAGAACAAAATTCCTAACAGATCATTTAATATACCGTTTTGAAAATGGCAATTTTGGGGTTGAAGAAAAATGAGCTGTTCTGGGGTGGCTCCTTTAATGCAAATGAGCTGCTGCTCCCCACCCGAGAGGGCGGAGCCTACACAAAAACATGATATCTGTTTGCTTTAATGATTGTGACATTGCAGTTCTTCATCATCATGAAATATTATCATCTGAATGTGTTTTAAAGCCTTATCGCTCTCAACTTAAACACACACACATGCTCCTGTCGCATGCGCACTGAGCTGGATGTCAGCACATTCGTGAGTAGTCTATTAGACTAGACTAGTTCTCTTGTGTGTGTTATTGCTATTAAACTGTCAAATGCTCTCAAATTTAATTCATAAACACACAAAGTTCACATGGAAACAGTTGGTTGTGTCTGTGCACGCATGCAGCAAATTACAGAAATCCAGTAGGCCTATATTAGATCTGTCTGTCTAACTTTACCAAAGTGAAAGCAGTTTAATACAGTACCTGCTGCTCTATCTGCTGTTAATATGAATCAAACAACAGAAGATAAACAGAAATTTACTCACTGTTCTTGACTGACTGAACTTTAGTAGCTTTAATAACAAACACTCTGGCGAGGAGATAAACATGGCGGACTGTGTGATCAGCTCAGCTACAGGCTGAGCTCTCTAAGGGAGGGGTCTGTGCTAGTATGTCAGTGTCCATCAACACTTGTGGGCGGGGCCTCTACAGTGAGACGTCACACTGCAGGAATCTGGAAACGGCTTGTTCTGAGACACTGCTTATGAATGCTTATGGGGATTTTAAAAAAAGGAGTAGTTGGATTTTTAACATTATAGGGTGGTTGTGTACACACACTGCCAACACACATTTATGTTCAAACACCTTATAAAAGTGAATTTATATATAATGAATTTATAAAAGTGAAATTTTGCATAATAGGTGTATATATATATATATATATATATATATATATATATATATATATATATATATATATATATACATACATTCTCTTTGTTTTCATCCATTAAGTACCAAGTCTGAGATTCTTCGGAATGAAAAGTGAGTTATAAATCAAATCTATAATTATTATTATTATTAATATTATTATTATTAATAACTCTAAAACATTTTTTAACTCTAACTCCCGATAACTATAAAGATAATGGATCATGGAAGCATCATGGGTAATGTAGTTTTTCACCAGGAATTCCACTGTTAAACACGACTATTTTAAAAAGTACGCTGAAATAATGCAGGATAACGGCTTCAGCAGAATCTCGCAGTTCACAGTTCACACATCTTTAAAGTCCATGTGAAATCAAAATGAAAGTTTTTGGCTTTTAGTATGAATATGTTAGCATTACTGTTATCTATAATCTAGTCAAAAACAATGACAAAATTCCAGCATCCATATCACCCTGTAGCCTAAGACTGGTTTGCCACTGAAGCTAAGCAGGGCTGAGCCTGGTCAGTACCTGGATGGGAGACCTCCTGGGAAAACCAGGTAACTGCTGGAAGAGGTGTTAGTGAGGCCAGCAGGGGGCGCTCACCCTGTGGTCTGTGTGGGTCTAACACACCAGTATAGTGATGGGGACACTATACTGTCAAAGAGCACCGTCCTTCGGATGAGATGTTAAACCGAGGTCCTGACTCTCGGTGGTCATGTAAAAATCCAAAAGTATGTGTAACCCTGGCATCCTGGCCAAATTTGCCCCTTGACCTCTGTCCATCATGGCCTCCTAATCATCCCCATATACCGATTGGCTTCATCACTCAGTCTCCTCTTCACCAATCAGCTGGTGTGTGGTGGGCGTTCTGGCGCAAAATGGCTGCCATCGCATCATCCAGGTGGATGCTGCACATTGGTAATGGTTGAGGAGACCCCCCCCTTCCATGTAAAGCGCTTTGAGTACCCAGAAAAGCACTATATAAATGTAATGAATAAATAATTAAAATTCACATTTAGAAGATATAAGCATTCAAAACTGACATTCTCTCACCAATATGGACGAATTATCTTGATGACATCACTCTGCACAGCTTTCATCAGATTTTCTGTCCAATCAAATGCTTTCTAGGTCCTAAAACGTCCCGCCCCCTACATTTTATATAGGCGCTGAAGCTATAAATAAAATCGATCGTTTGTTCACACTTTTATTATGATTATACACATTTACGAGCTGTGATATAAAGTAAATTCTATTGGCTATTTTTAAAGGGGGTGGGGCTGTTTGATATGTCCCGTCCTGTCTATAACATTCTATAGTTATTGTCCTTGGTGTGAATGGGCGTTGAAACCGTTCTGTTCTGTATTAATGTGGCAAACACAGGTATAAAGTGCAAGGCACGGATGGTACAGTAAGCATACTTGAGTTTTTGGCCTGATTCATTTTTAAAAAACTTTTTTTGGGGAGAACACCCTTTCAGAATAAGGCAAGAATAAACTGCACATCTTCACTGTTTCGCAATATTCCACCCCCAGGACTCCCAGAGTAATGGCTTCATATATGCCATGAGGTGAAATATCCCTCAGCTTGCAACCCAATAAAATGTGAAAGTAAATTACATAACATTTCACAACCTCTTTCCTGTAGGCATTCTGCAGCATTCCATACGGAAGGAGCTGTAATTCATTCAGCGGTCTTTGCATCTGAGTTTAAGTTTTATTGGCTGTAATTCCTCACCGGAGAGACCATACGCAGCTGCTCCCGTTCGCCGGCCGACGCACATGCCTTTTCATTCTGTGGCCGTGTTCTCCTCTCAGGTTTCAGGTGGTTTCAGCAGAGTAGGAGTGGAATGAAATGCCATGAAGGAGAATATGACTGAAGAGGAGTCCGACTGGGTGTGGACACGGACGAGCGAGAGAAACAGTAGTCAATCCCTCTAGAGATCGATCGCTTCTGCCTGGGCCAAAAGAGGAAAAAAAGGACACTTACAGACAATTAGTTTGAGGTGAAGTAAACACACTCAGATTGATGGCTCAATTCAGAGAATGGGAGAGAGAGAGAGAGAGAGAGAGAGAGAGAGAGAGAGAGAGAGAGAGAGAGAGAGAGAGAGAGAGAGAGAGAGAGAGAGAGAGAAATAAACAGAGATTGCTCAATTTTTCTGGACTAAATCACCTCACACCATGCACTTCTGAAGATTACAGGTCGCAAAGGAATCAATGTCACAAACAGAACGAGTTGACACAACTTAAAAGCATCTTATCGGTAAAGTCATTACTTTTTTATAATTATTTGGTAATATTTTGTCTTATACTTGGAGCTTTTTATCATTCTGTGTGGCAGCAAAATAAATAAAAATGATTAATATATATATATATATATATATATATATATATATATATATATATATATATATATATATATATATATATATATATATATATATATAATATATATATAATATATATAATATATGAAATCTTAATTATGACCAATGAATCTCAGTTAAGGCAGACATTTGAATTCAACTGAGTGAAAACAAAGGTGAATGTTCAACTCTACGAGGTACGAGCTGTACTTCTATCCCTCATTGTTTTCAATCACATCAAATTAAATATGCATTTCCCCTGACTAAGGTTCATACTAATTAGCCTCTGCCGTGAGTCTTTAATTGACACGTCCCCAAACGGGCTAAAAGAAAATCCCGCTGGTAATTATGTCATTGGTATCATGTGAATTCATCTTGTAAATACAATCATTCTGACTTGACCCAAAGACAGCATTTGAATTACTGGGCTGATATTTAAGTTTCAGTTTTCTTATGTGTGATACAAAATCTGTTTAATGGATATGGATTCACCCTGGATTGGGATGACAGGAGAACAAAGGCCATAAATAGTAAGTCTGTCACCTTTGTTTGGTCACTAGACACAGAGGTTGCAGAGCTCTTCATTTACTATGAGATGCTATTGGTGCCTTATTTAGATTGTTTATTTAAAATAAATCAGAACTTGGAGTTTTAGCTCTTGGAAAAGTCTGATATTGAGTCTTTTATGAGTGCTGCATGTTCTAAACGTGTTCATTACTACCCTATGTCCTCCTGCCCGGGCAGATCACTTTTCACATTTACAATTTGGTTGCAATCAGTGAATTGGAAATGTGAGAATTAGTGACAGTACCATAGTATCTTGGTAATGATTTATGATTGCTTTTACTACTAAAACCCTCTCTCCCATATTAGCCAGATTTATGTTGAGTTTGACAAGCAGGGAACAACAATGTTTTTTCACCCTTATGGTTTTTATTTGTGTGGTTACGCACACATTGAAATCTCATTGGTCTAAAATACTGTTCTTTATACTTTATTGCACCGCAGTGATTCGTATTTTTGCAGGCCAACCCATAATTAATTAACTAATTCAAAATTAATTTAAAATCCATAACCACAATTACATATTACTTAATCAATTAGTTAATAGTAATGTGCCCCAACAAGTAAAGTCATAACATAATGATACCTTTGCAAATCATTAGCTAATGATTAATTAAAGCAGACAGCTGGAAGTTGAAATGCATGGTTGAAATACATTAATTTACATTATTAGTTAATATAATATGTTATTAAGGAATTAATTATGACACATTTAACTAATAACAATGTAATGATTACTTAATCTATTAATCATGTAGAATCTTCATTAGTTGCTGATGCAGTAATCATTAATAACTGGGTTCACCATTAGTAATACATTAACTCATTATTATCTGTGCATTAGTTAAGCATGAATAAATAAACGTGTTACCAATTTTTCCATTGGCTTTTGGATTATTGCAGAAAAAAAGCTCTGTCCAACAAAAGTTTCTGATTACTCAATTATTATGAATTTTACAAACACTGTAAGCTACACTAAGGTCACATGACTTCATCGCCACCACTCTTAAGCTTCCAACAGCTCTCTCCTCTCAAAACATTTTCTCTGAAAGTTTGAGGAAGAATAGTTTGCAAGAGCATGATTATAAACACAATGAGGTTGTGAAAGCGAACACAAGTTCATTGTGATGATGTTTAATGTCCAAATGTCTGTATTTAGACACGTGTTAGCAACCATCCTTTTCAAGAGGAGTAACTTTTATTATACCCTTTCGTCTTGATTTTATTTCTAAGATCTACTAGAATAGGTTTTCATGCTTGAATCTTCAGAAAGCACCTTATTTTTCCAATATTTGTCATTGTTGCGGCTCCTCTCTTCCCAGTCTGTCAGTAACATTTCCAAGTAACATTATGGTTGCAAGTTCCATTGTTATCAACATAGTTCAATGTGTCAGTGTTTCCTGAAAACATAGTTCCAATGAAGATTCTCAAACAGCATCCCAAAGTTGTGTGGTTGGAACGACAGCTCTCGACCTGTGGTTAGAAGCATAGTTTCTTGTTTGCATGACATGTGGACTTAACAAATCCTTATCTTGAGCAAAATAAGCAAGCTGACATTCAGCACTATCTATATAGTTTATTTTGAATACATGCAAATGTAATTTACATCTTTTAGTTTGTCAAGAGATTTAAAGAGCCGTTGCTCGCACACATGCTCTAGTACGTAAGAACCAAGCCTGCCGCACTCGTGTTAAAAAGTAAAGCAAAATCGTCTCGATTGCCCCCAGGTGCTTGGTCCCAGTATAGGTCATAACCCCTGCCCCTCTGTGTATTCTAATGGATGCGAGACAAACTAAACAATCAAATTACATGTTGATTTCAATTCAAGTGTTCGTTTTTTTTGGTTTTAGTTAGTTTTGTGATTCTATAAAAATGGGGGGTGTGACCTCATGATTGACAGCTGAGATTGATGGCTTCTCTCTCACATTTACAAAACTGTTTATTTCACACCGACAGAATGAATTGTTCTGCGTCTGTGAGAGTGTGGGCGGGCTTTTGTTATCACGGCTCTACTTCCTGCTCTCTCAGACTCTGGTCCCAAATCAGCACAAAATATAAAACTTTTCTTCAGCGGATGAGAATGAAGTTGCATCGTCCATATTTTTTACGGCCTATGATAAGAAAGAGCCTATAATTGAAATATGAATCAAAATATGAGAATTACTCCTCAGATACCTTAGAAAAAAATCTAGCATTAATTTGATCTCAAACGGATTCATTAAAATAAGTTATTACTTCACTACCTGCGTGACATCATTAGCCAACGTGGTTGAATGACAAATTTGTAACAATACGTTTTCGGGAAACAGTCGTGACTAGCTGATTTCTTCATCGAGGCATCATATATGGTAGTCTGTGAATGGGAAACACACCCCTGTATAGTTCCTGTCTCTGTGAAGCCCCGCCTTCCAGAAAGCTCAATGTACTCTGATTGGTTGGCTGAATCAGTGTTGTGATTGAACCGCTTCGAGTGTTTTCGGGAAATGTGCCACCCCTTAACATAGCTGCAAGTTTCAACACACTACTAACTCAAACACCCTATATTCTGCGTATGCCTTGGGCGGCAATTATTTAAATGAGAAATATTGTGACAGACCTTATTTTAGGCATTCACAAACCAATTTAAAAAAAGCATTGACTTTGAGACAATGGAAACAGAAGTGCAAGTGGGTTTTCGGACTCATTCCTGCAGCACTCATTTCAGCATCTGTAAAGCATCAAAACTATAACTGTATCTCAAACAACCTCCAATTTACTATTGTGATATCAATGTTTGTTCATTTCTCTCACTCACTGTACTTTTTAATGCCATCTGATGTCTTTATTTCTTTTTTTCCTCAAACTTGTTAGTCAGTTCCCTTTCAACTTATCACAGATGACCCAAACTCATGCCAAAAGAGTATTGTTTTTAACATCAACATGCAAATAGATTACCATTGTCGCACTTCACTGGGACGGGATAAAATATTTTAACTTCGCAAAACCTACACACCTCACCTTTAAGTGTTTATCGCCTCCAAACTGGCTTTGTTTTTCGGACTTTTGTTGCAAAATGTACTTAGTCATCGATAAGGACTGTTTGTTCTTGGCAGGTTAAGCCACAGTTCATCCGAAGGCAGATTCATAATGATGATAATCACTCTGGGGGCTTTGACGTGTTTTTGTTCATTTTTAATGATTTCCTTTTTGCTGAGCACTGTGGGGAATTGTTTGTTTGAGTGATTCAAGTCAGAGCCTATCGCGGTTCCGAGCGCATTTCTCCTTGACCCTCAGAGAAAGAAAAGACATATCAATGCTGTCAAGCTGACAGTGTTACCCTTAAGAAAAGATGTAGAATTCCTAACTGTGACCTTTGGCTCTGTGTTGCATAAAGTATCTGAATTACTATGCCAGGTAGCATGCGAGCAGCACCTTCGGATGATTCTCCCTTTCGACGACGTTCCCGCAGCTTCCCTGCATCATTAACTCGTTTGAAATTTGATGCCTTCGTTCGATCATGCGTTGCAGCTAATGTGACATCATTATTTTGATATCAAACAATACCATCCTCATCCAAAATAGATTTAATCAGCATCCAACACCCATCTGGTGCCGATGGTGGTGATATCGAAATATGATCGGAAGAGATAATAGGTGTGTAGGTGTGCAGCTATTCTGCTGTTCCAGGTGACGAGTCTAATGAGATGTTTGTGTGTGAATGTGTGCGTGAAGGTGGAGGCCAGCGAGGCTTAAATTCAGTGAACTGATGTCGCTTCCACCTCACAGCTTAAGGTGACGACTAATACACGGGTGGCATATTAAAGAGCTTTGCTGCACGCGTGAAATCTGCTCCTGCGTTGCTTTGTTCTCCAGTTACTCTGACCCTGATGCACAAGGACAAACACACAGGGAAAGATAAAGAGAGAGAACTCAGTGCTGTAAAACAATTTCAGATTTGAGATTTTGAGATCTGCTGGTAAGAGGTAAGACCACAAGTAATTTTTAATGCATTTGTCAGACTCTTTTATCTAAAATGACTTTTAATGTACATATTTTATCGATTTCTGTGTTTTCTGGTTAGAGCCGTGACCTTGGCATTGCTGTCGTGCTCTAACAATTGAGTTAGTTGGACCTCAAACAGTGCTAGTCAAGGTTTAACTCTCAGCGCATGCATGAACTGATCAAAAGTTTGGAACAACTCCGATACCTTAATGTTTTTGAAAGAAGTCTTTTATAATCACCAAGGCTGAAATAAGAGCCATTTCTCATATCTCCTGACACTGACTCCTGAAACTGTGCAGGTAGCCTCGGGTCATGTTGTTATAACACTCAACAAGTTTGGTCAGAATATGCTAAAGCGTTGCGGAGATATAGCCTCATATTCATTTTGGCATGTCAAATTCTTTTGGAAGTTATTTGAGAACGGTTTGTCAAATCAACTTTAATTCCATAACTTTTTGTCTGCATGGTCTGAAGATGATGTAGTTACATTTTTGTGAAAATACTAATGGCGGGAAGAAATGTGATTGAATCGTCTTGAGCCAAGGAATCAGAGGATTTTTTTTTTAGCCTTTACAGTTCAAAAGTTATTCGCATAAACATGTGAAATTTGTACAGTTGGTGGCGCTAGAGGGATTGCGTTAGAGACTCCAAAACTGCTGTGGTTAATGTTCAGACTGTCCTCTATCTGTGTGCCAAATGTCATAACTTTCCCGCAAATGGTCCTATGGACTGCAATAGGCTTCCAGAGTGGAAGAAGAAGAAATGGAAGAATAATAATAAGAATGCCAACTGATAAAATAGGTGTCTACGCAACTTCAGGACTTGACCCCTAATAACTGAGCTCCAGATTAGCATATTAGAATGATTTCTAATGGATCATTTGACACAAATCATTTACTCTTTTTACCATTTTATTTTTGGATCAAATAAATGCAGAATTGGTGAGTGTAAGAGACTTCACTAAAAGAAAATACACAACATTTTGACTGGTAGTGTCTTTAATGCAAAGTCGCTTTGGATAAAAAGCCTGCCAAATTCAGTACACTTAGGTGGGTAATATTTTACAACCCCAAATCAGAAAAACTTGGGACAGTATGGACAACGCAAAAAAAAGAAAAGAAGTGATTTCTAAATTTACTTTGACTTGCATTTCATTGCAGACAATATGAACAAAAAATATTTCATGTTTTGTCTGGTCAACTTCATGTAATTTGTAAATATTCATCCTTTCCTGTCATTGAGACCTGCAACACATTTTAAAAAAAGTTGGGACAGTAAAGCATTTACCACTTTGCCATTCCTTTTCACAACACTTAAAAGACGTTTAGGGACTAAAGACACCAAGTGTTTCAGGTGTAATTTTGTCCCATTCTTCCTGCAAATAAGTCTTAAGGTGGGCAACAGAACGGGGTCTTTGTTGTCGCATTTTGCGCTTCAAAATGTGCCACACATTCTCTATTGGAGACAGGTCGGGACTGCAGGCAGGCCAGTCAAGGACCCATACCTTCTTTCTCCGCAGCCAGGACTTTGTAATGTGTGCAGAATGTGGTTTTGTATTGTCTTGTTGAAATATGCATGGACGTCCCTGGAAAAGATGTCTTCTTGAAGGCAGCATATTATGCTCCAAAATCTCTATGTACTTTTCAGCATTAATGGTGCCTTCACAGAAGTGCAAGTTACCTTTCCAAGGGCACTGACACAACCCCATACCATGACAGACCCTGGCTTTTGGACTTGTTGCTGGTAACAGTCTGGATGATCCTTTTCTTCTTTGGTCTGGAGCACACAGCGTCCATTCCTCCCCAAAAATACCTGAAATACTGATTCATCTGACCACAGTACACGTTTCCACTGTGTGATGGTCCATCCCAGATGCCTCCGAGCCCAGAGAAGTCGGTAGCGCTTCTGGACACTGTTAACATAGGGCTTCCTTTTGGCACAGTACAGTTTTAACTGGCATTTGTGGATGTAACTACGTATTGTGGTACTTGACAAAGGTTTGCCAAACTAGTCCTGAGCCCATGTGGTGATATCGCTTATAGATGAATGACGATTCTTGATGCAGTGCCGCCTGAGGGATTGGAGATCACGGTTGTTCAGCTTAGGCTTGCGCCCTTGTCCTTTATACACTGAAATTCCTCCAGATTCCTTGAATCTTTCAATTATGTTATGCACTGTTGAATGTGAAATATCCAAATCTCTTCCTATCTTTCTTTGAGGAACATTGTTTTTAAACATTTCAATAATTTTCTCACGTATTTGTTGGCAAACTGGCGATCCTCGGCCCATCTTTGCTCCTAAAGGATTAGACCTTTCTTGGATGCTGCTTTTGTACCAATCATAATTACAATCACCTGTTGACATCACCTGTTTCAAATCACATAATTATTTAACCATTTTACGTCATTACTAGCCATAGGCGTAGATTACGCGGGGGACGCGGGGGACGTGTCCCCCCCACTTTATATAAAATGTAAATTCGTCCCCCTCACTTTTGCATTCGGCAAACTGTGTTCAGTTGATGTTTTCACGAGGCAATGTGTATAAATCCAGATTTAAAATTAAAAATTCAAAGAGACGAGATCTATCTACATACGTGTGCCTTTCACGTTTCCATGGTAATCAGTCCCTCACGTGTCACGCGGCGCGCACGCCCATGCTCGCACCCGCGCTGTGATCATCATTTTCATAGAGGTCGCGTTGAGTTCAAAACGGCAAAAAAAACGATTCACTTCTTTTTTACGAAAATGTCAAGCACAGTAAGTTGGCATGTATCCGAATTGTGTTGCACAACGATGAATAACTGCCTTTTTCTCTTGTTGAATAATTACGTTAGCAGGTTTTGCTGGAAATTGAAAATATTTGCTCTCCGCACAAACGTGCACTTATTTTCAGTGTATTTTCTTTTGTAACGTCTTTTATTTTCAAATATATGTTATCAAAGCTCTTAAAATTAGAATAAAGATGTGATTTTTAATGTTGAAATCATGTTTTCACGCATTAACAGCCACTAAATATCTGTCTGAATCAGGCAGCTTTGTGACATGTTTAACCCTACAATTTTTATTATATTATACAATTAATTAGCAATGCAGTATTCAATTGTATGCATTAACGTTCTAACATAGGTCTTAATTTATAGTTTTCTCTTTCTTTTATTGTTTAAAATGCAATTTTGAAAGTAATTTAACTTTCTTTCTGTGCTGTCAAGATTGAACAAGACACAGGCAGTTTAGGGTTATCAGGTCAGAAACAGGATGACACACAAACAAAAGAAACGTCACAGGTGAGAAGTGATAGAGTGGCTTTTAAAAAATGTTTGATATACATTGTACAATTTTTCTATACATCTATGCTTAATGTTGAACCAATATTTGTAGTACCATATAGACCAATCATAAAATTGTCATTAGGAAAATATAGGAAAGATAATTTAGGATACAAATGATCGGCTATTGTCTAGCAGTGTACATCATTTCTTCTGTATGTCATAATTCCCTGTATGTACGTAGTTCAAACACTTCTTTATTGTCAGTAGACAGAGCCAGAAGTTAATTCAAAGTTGAGAGAGGATGAGGCAGAAAGTTTTGAGGAGGCTTCAGAGGTGAGGACAAACAAACGACTGGAATAAGATAATTAATGGAATAAGTTTAGTTTTTTTCCATTAAACAATCATTATGTGTTTTATGTCTACACTGCCTTGCATAAGCAAAACAAAGTAACTACTCCGTTTGTGAAAAGTTATTACTAAAGTTATAACTAAAATCAAGTCTCTTAGGATTTGGCTTAGATTTGGGAACCAAAAAATGGGTCTTTTGTTGTTGTGTACCTTTATCGTATGCATTTGCAAACTGAATGGAATGTACAAAATATTTAGCAACAATGTCTACACTGTAAAAAAAATTCCGGTCTCCAATTGAAAATTTTCTAGTGATCGATCACATCTAAATTTTTCAGTTGGCCAAATTGAATTTCTTGAATTTTAATTGAATTAAATTGCATCAATTCACAGAAATTCAATTTGGCCTACTGAAAAATTTAGATGTGATCGGTCACTAGAAAATTTTCAATTGAGACCGGAATTATATTTTTACAGTGTACATTTAAATATTTCTGCTACTAATCAGACTAATTTGTAATTTTTTATAGACAGAACAGAAAGCATCAGACTTAGGGTTGACTGTTGTAGAAGGAGGCTTATTGCTTTAACATAAATAGCATATTAAGCCAATTAAGCAAAAAGATATAACATTAAAACTAAAACCAGTCAATTAGACGAAAGTCAGAAAAAACTGATATCGCTTGACATTCTGTCCCCCTCACTTTTGAAATGATGGCTACGCCCCTGTTACTAGCCCTAAATTGCTCCTGTCCCAACTTTTTTTGAAATGTGTTGCAGCTTTGAATGACAGGAAAGGATGCATATTTACAAATGACATGAAGTTGACCACATAAAACATGAAATATTTTTTATTCATATTGTCTGCAATGAAATACAAGTCAAAGTAAATTTAGAAATCTTTTTTTTTTTATTTTATTTTTTTGCGTTTTCCATGCTGTCCCAACATTTTGAGTTGTCCTCAACCCGTTTTACTTTAATATTATTATCTATTTGATTAAACCAGGCTATTGAATGTAAAGGATCTTTAGTGCACATATAAATGCACCGTTTGCAACAAAGTTGCATTCTTGAAGTGTGCACAGCTTGACTGTAATGGAAGTGATCCAGATTTGTCTCCACGCACATTTGCTTGTTGTAATTCAGGGCATAACAGAAATAAAACGATAAAAATAGTTTTGACATCAATGTGACTTTTAAAACAATGGTGTTTACATTAGCAATGGTGCATGGGAGATAATGCGCCTACTGTATTCTTGTAAAGCAAGAGCACATGCTCGCAATGCATGACCCTCATAGAGGGCTTGATGATGTCAGCTGAAAATAAGTCAAATCAGAGGCAGAGCAAATTATTTTTTACTGGAGGAGGACATACGAGTAACTTGCACTGATGGATTGCTCACAATAGGAACAAGAATGTGTATTGAGAACAGGATAGCGTTCATTTTGTGTTGACTTTTAAATAGAATTCCTTCCTGGATGTTACAGCTCTTTTCACATAAATATAGATTAGATGTATCTTAGCCAATGCATTATAGAGGTATAAAGCACAGTCATAAAACCACGGTCGTTCTTCCTCACCGCTCAATTTAGCAACATACTGCGTTTTATTGGAGGGCATCGTCAGGGCAGTGAGAACCTGTGTTTCACTTCTCCTCATCTCCGTCTGTCACTCTCTTGACTTCCTCTGCATCCGCTGTGGCTAATCACTACGTGTAAAGTTATGCTTGCATCTAAACACCCTTTGCATAATAAATCTGATTGGATAAGTTGCAGTCAAACACATGTGTTTGCAACTAACTGTGCTGCATGTTTGTTGAATACGGGTAAAAGTTCAAACATTTTTGTTCCATGCAGCTCTGTTTTCTCACTCATCCTTAAAGAGATAGTTCACCCAAAATTGAAAATTTTGTCATTAATTACTTACTTTAATGTCGTTCCAAACCTGTAAGACTTTCACGTTTGAGCTTCAGCAAGAACCAATGAGATTCATTCTCGTGTTACGCAGCACGTTTGAGCTTCAGCAAGAACCAATGAGATTCATTCTCGTGTTACGCAGGACGTTTGAGCTTCAGCAAGAACCAATGAGATTCATTCTGCTCATTACGTGATTTACAGAGACGTTTTGAGCTTCAGCAAGAACCAATGAGGTTCATTCTCGTGTTACGCAGCACGTTTGAGCTTCTCAAGAACCAATGATATTCATTCTCGTGTTACGCTGCACATCTGCAAGATGTTTGTTCTTGCGCTTCAAGCAGGTTCGGTTGAGCTTCTGTTTATGTTCGCTGATCAATGTTTATATGTGAATAAAAGCCTAATTTCAGTCTGAGTCATAAAGCTCTCAGATTTCATCAAAAGATCTTCATTTGTGTTCAGAAGATGAATGAAAGTTGTATGGGTTTTGAATGACATGAGTGTGAGTAATTAATGACAGAATTGTAATTTTTGGGTGAACTAACCCTTTAGAACAACACACAAACTTCCTTAAAACACTTTTACTTGAGATGCAAAACCACATTAAACTCAACATAAAACGGAAGTTGCAGTAGTCTTTTCTTTCATATATTGTGATGAATATCCGAGGGAAACAGGAAAACAGGAAAGACTGGATTTTATTCTTCGGGAATTGATTGGATCGTTGGAAGTTGGACATTGCTAACTAAATGGAGGCAGATCTGAATGGCAGTTTGCAGTCTGTTGTGGAGGATATTTAGTCCCACCCTCCACAGAGACATAGACTTTCATCCATTAGTACACACACAGTCAATGAAGTTGTAAAGTGTGATATAATTCTGTCGTGTTGTGATGCTTGCATATTGAAAGCAATCTAGACGTTTTGCAGACTCGCTTCCTGCAAATAAATCCAGTCTACTTTGAACACGAGCAATGCAGAAAAACTAATAAACAATGATGTTATGATGTAATGCACTTGCAGTTTAGACAGCTTTGTTGACTATAATGGGAGTGATATAATTTTGTTGAGTCGGGTGGTTTCTAGCCACAATGCAGGGCAACCAAGCTTTAAAATCTATGTTGAGTGATGCAACATGACAGCTAGATCACATATTTAAAAAAGTTTTGGTCCAGTAGCTTTGTTTATTATAATGGTTGCAATATAGTTTTGTCACAACCAATGCTTTTGTTCCACAATTTTGAGGGATTTTATTTAAATTAAAAACACACCCCTCTTTAGTTTCACATGCCAGTGATTAACCCTTTGCATGCCAATGTTGGCACACTTGCAAAGGTTGCCGACTTCTGGTTTATTGTGATTTCTTTTTAAAATATGCATCATAAAACCCGCAATAATTTCTTCAGGCAGCAAAGCTAGTGAGTATGCAGTGTAGTTTTTCAGTAGGGCCTTACTTGGCTGCATCGGTATACAGAGAGCATGTGTGTGTGTGTCTCTGTGAGGGGATTATGGGCATATCACATTTTGATCCTGATTACACTGACTGATCAATACAGGTGTCAGCAGTACCAAATCCCAACAGCCCTGATAGAGTCTCGTACACACACACACACACACACACACACACACACACACACACACACACACACACGCGTGTGCTGCAGCAAAGCTACAATTAATCCCTCTACCGCAACCGACTAACACTGAGCCCGAGGCCATAAAACCATCTTTTGTGCACGTGTGTGTGTGTGTGTATAGAGAGAGAAATAAAGAGAGAAAGACCTGAAGACAGCATGAGTCATTTTGTGAGTCATTATAGCCTCAGGACACTACTTTTGCACCGTCTTACGTTCAGAAAAATAATCTCTCAATAATAATCAAGCCTGTCGTTATACTGAAGTAATCTTGCTCTTTTTGCCATATTGTTATTATCTGTGAGGTGTTTTCTCGCTCTTGAGGGCTTAACCTCAGCTTAACTTGAGTTCTACTCTCAGCTACCTATCCAGGTAATTGCCACTTACATAATATGCACACTTTCCTTTCTTTAGTTGGTAAAAAGCGTCTGCTAGCAGCATAAATCGGGGATACATCTTAAAAATATGATCCTGAGCTGAACAGGAAGCCGTTTCTATCGTTTTCCCAATACTTCACATACATTTTATGTATTAAATGGTCATCAATGAAGAAAGATGGGGGGTGGGGTTATGGGTTAAAGATAATGAGCCAGATTAACTAACAACTTGCGCCAGCACAAATCCTCTTTTGGCTTTAAAAAACTTTATTATTTTTGCGACTGACCTTATTGCATATGCATTTGTATGAGTTTTCCTTTCAGGTGCAAAATGTATGGGAGTTGAGTATTTAAATGAATCATGCAAGGTGATTTACTAAGGTTTGCACCATTATATACCGCCCCAAAACAGCACGTCTTAAACCAGACGCTAATTTGCGCTGTTCTTGGTAGATTGTGTTGGTCATTTTTGAAATGATCTGGCTGCATCTGTGTTCTTTAATTTGCACGTCGTCAGTATCACGTGCAGAACTTTCTATCTATCTACATTTACATTACATTTAGTCATTTAGCAGACATTTTTATCCAAAGCGACTTACAAATGAGAGTAATAGAAGCAACCAAGACCAGTCAAGGGCAACAATATGCAAGCGCTGTAACAAGTCTCACGAAACACAAAACACATAGGACAGTTTTTTTAAAGTTTTTTTAATTAAATAACAAACAGAAATGAATAGAGTGATAAGTGCTATTCTTTATTGGTCAAGTGCTGCTGGAAAAGAAGTGTCTTGAGATGTTTTTTGAAAATGGCTACAGACTCGGCTGCTCGAACTGAGACAGGCAGGTCATTCCACCAGGTGGGAACGGTCCAAGAAAAGGTCCTAGAGAGGGATTTCATGCCTCTTTGAGATGGCACCACTAGGCGTTCACTTGCAGAATCTTTCTATCTATCTATCTATCTATCTATCTATCTATCTATCTATCTATCTATCTATCTATCTATCTATCTATCTATCTATCTATCTATCTATCTATCTATCTATCTATCTATCTATCTATCTATCTATCTATCTATCTATCTATCTATCTATCTATCTATCTATCTATCTATCTATCTATCTATCTATCTATCTATCATCTATCTATCTATCTATCTATCTATCTATCTATCTATCTATCTATCTATCTATCTATCTATCTATCTATCTATCTATCTATCTATCTATCTATCTATCTATCTATCTATCATCTATCTATCATCTATCTATCTATCATCTTTATATCTATCTATCTATCATCTTTATATCTATCTATCTATCATCTATCTATCTATCTATCTATCTATCTATCTATCTATCTATCTATCTATCTATCTATCTATCATCTATCTATCATCTATCTATCTATCTATCTATCTATCTATCTATCTATCTATCTATCTATCTATCTATCTATCTATCTATCTATCTATCTATCTATCTATCTATCTATCTATCTATCTATCTATCTATCTATCTATCTATCTATCTATCTATCTATGTCCTTAAAGTGTTATAAACATTTCAACCTTCACTTCAAGGCTTTTCAAATCTTTCAACAATTCAGAAGATTTTTGTTTTGCTTCTTAGTTCTTACAACTGTACCTCACTTCAAATTCAGCAATTTAATCGGAATTCAAAATACATTCTCAATTCAACCCTGCAATGTACGTTTGTGTTTTGCGTCTGCGTCTGTATGAGCATGCAGGCCACCAGCCCACTCTTTTACGGAAGTTTCTTTTAGAAGAAATCCATCAACTGGCCTCTTCTGCTCCAGCGGCCATTACTCAATAACTCCCCAACGTCCACTGGCTTGATACATTTCTTCCCCCCAATACACACACACTTGCACCCGCGTGTTTCATCAACATGCAAAGGCTAAGCTGTCAGGATGCACCGCTGCACAAACGAACACAAATACAAACAAACAAACAACGGCACACTCACGCAATTCAAAGAAAGGGACTGCAATTAATGTAAAGGCTGTTATTGGAGTGTAATTCTCTTTCCTGTTATCTTTCACACGGCTGGTGAACGTGTCTGCCCTACTCTTCCACTTCGGCGGATACATCCTCTATCTCAGCCTTCCACACCTGCTCTGTGTGTGTGTGTGTGTGCATGTGAAAACATCACAGTGTAAGAAACAGAGAATGCCCAGATATACGGCTGAGACTTCATGGCTTCCCTTGAACACATGGTGGTTCCACTGTTCCTCACGCTTGAGGGCGGATCATTCGTCTGAGGAGAGAGATGTTTTGGACCATAAAGTACAGAGAGCAGGGCAGGACAAATGTGTGCGCGTGCGTGTGTATAAGCTTCTCTCTGTTGTTACAGATGGGCTTAATTTTGCCCGGGGTCAAAGTCGTCAGCACAACAGGGTCATCTTATCACTGCACAAACGAATGCTGAATTCACTGGTTAGTGCATGTGCTCATGACACAAAGGCAGCGCTGTTATGGGTAACTATAATTCAAAATAAAAATAAAATATAAAAAGCTGAAATAAAATAAAATGCAAATATTAGATAAAAATTCTTAAACTTGAAAAACGAAAATGAGAAATGTTGCCTTGAAAACCAGCTGAAATAAAGGTACTAAAACTGAAATTATAACAGAAGCACTAAAACTTACACTATAATATAAGCTAATTCAAAATATTATCAAATGCTATACTATATAAATATTTTCATACTCAATTCTGATTGGCTGGAAGGAAAGGTCGTTCCAGTCAGTTTAATCCCCATTCTAGCTGGTTTTTAAATGAAACACACACACACACACACACACACACACACACACACACACACACACACATGTTGTGTTTCCATGTTTATGGGGACATTCCATAGGCGTAATGCATTTTATACTGTACAAACCGTATTTTCTATCCCCTACACTGCCCCTGCCCCTAAACCTACCCATCACAGGAGACATGCTGCATTTTTACTTTTTCAAAAAACATCGCTTAGTGTGATTTATAAGATGTTTTCCTCATGGGGACCAAAAAATGTCCCCACAAGGACAAAAATTTGGATATTGCCATCTTTGTGGGGACATTTTGTCCCCATACCGTAGGATTACCAGTCCACACACACACACACACACACACACACACACACACACACACACACACGCACACAGAGATTCAGGAGCACAGAAACTTGTTGTCAATGCTGCCTCACGATTTTTATTAATAAAATAGCTTTGCTACTGAATCGCTACATCATATTTCTCAGCCATGAAGGGGGTTACATCGCTGTTTTTGATGTAATTAAACTCACAGCTTTATTGTTAGCAGAATGACCCAATTTAAATACACATTCATCTTCCCAGTGCTGAAGTATCCATTTAATTCAAATCAATGCTGTAACTCATTCAAATAAATGTAACCTTACCGCACTACTTTATCTGTGTCTGATTTAAAGCAGACAGAATGCTAGATCGAACGAGTTGTAACTGACATAACATCAAATAAATAACCATCATTTTTACCCTTGCAGTCAAATACTTCTATTACGCTGCAGCTTTAACTTGACATTGTTGACAAATGACCATGGTATAACCGGCATAATCCACGGCTATCTGTGCGTTAAATAAATTGCATGCCATGATTTGCATTTGTCTCTGTTTTAAATTTAAATTGTTCAATGCACAGATAGCTGTAGTTTATTCCTCACATTTAAAAAAGTATATAAATAATAAATAAATAAAATAAAGTAAAATTTTACATAAAAAAAGCTTAATTATTCTCTATATTCTTTTGACAAGTAATATACACTTTTCCCTATTAGACCTTTTGTATACATTCATATGCAGTGAGTTTCCAACATTATATGGTTAATTGGGAGTGTTTTGTGATCTGTTGATTTAATTGCAGTATTGAGATTGAAGGGAGGAAAATCTAAGGGAAGAAAGAAGGATTTGACCCATGGGGTTTATTTCTTGTGGTTTTATCGCCTAATAGGACACTCCTCATAAACAATGCTTCACATTATAATAGTACAAATTCTTTGCCTTCCTTCTTCTTCATGATCATTACAAGAGATTTACTGACATTTTCTACAATATTTCTACTAAATAATGTAAGCAGAACTTTTATATACAGTATATCTAGTTTCACAAGTTGTATGGTTGGCTGTATAATGTTATAGTGCTTGTTTGTTGCAATTTGATATTCACTGTAATCCTGAATCAAAACTAGATTGAAATCAAGTATCAAGTGGAATATGAAGCATCATTCAGGTGAGAGTTAAATGACTCTGCTTTACGGTGGTTTGTGCCAAGCAAACATTTGAGCAAACCATGCATGCACTGAAAAAGTTCCTTGGGCTGATGAATTATGAGCACACATACACAGTTATCACTACACCGTTACAAATTAAAAACTCTGATAGAACAAGCAAGATGTTCAGCTATGACAGGCAAACATCTGCTCACGCATATGCTGCTGTGTGCACGTCCTGTTCGTCTGTTTGTGATCACTGAAGAACTTTGTTAAGAATTCATTTAATGTAGTAGGACTCAAACCTAAAGGCAGTTTTATAATCACAGACGTCCCAAATTGGAGGTAGATGGGGGGTTCAGAGACAAACATAGGGCCAACTGAAATGTATATGTTTTATAAGTCAGTTTCTTAGACACGTTAATTTACTGAAGGCTACCAGGAAAGTTTATTAAATTAATTCACAATATGTACACATTCATTATTAATCTTAAACTAATATATGATAAAAACACTTTGTTAATGTTTCACATTGACAGTTACTAATTATTATTGCATTAGAATCACGTCAAAATGGTGAAATTAGACAACATTTTATTAGTTTTCCAGATTATTTAACACTTCTATCCTAAAACAGTTGTTTAAAAATGTTTAGTTTTGCCACTTACATATTATCTCGCAGTTTATGACCTGTTTAAGCTCCGCGCTGTGCTGGAATTCGTGCTTAGCAGCTTCTCTGTACATAAAACCTGCCTACTTTTATTTGATTGGTGTGTGTGTATGTGTGTGTGTGTGTGTGTGTGTGTGTGTGTGTGTGTGTGTGTGTGTGTGTGTGTGTGGACTGGTAATCCCTACGGTATGGGGACAAAATGTCCCCACAAAGATGGCAATATCCAAATTTTTGTCCTTGTGGGGACATTTTTGGTCCCCATGAGGAAAACATCTTATAAATCACACTAAGTGATGTTTTTGAAAATGTAAAAATGCAGCATGTCTCCTGTGATGGGTAGGTTTAGGGGCAGGGGCAGTGTAGGGGATAGAAAATACGGTTTGTACAGTATAAAATGCATTACGCCTATGGAATGTCCCCATAAAACATGGAAACACAACATGTGTGTGTGTGTGTGTGTGTGTGTGTGTGTGTGTGTGTGTGTGTGTGTGTGTGTGTGTGTGTGTGGACTGGTAATCTGGTAACAAAATGTCCCCACAAAGATGGCAATATCCAAAATCCTTGTCCTTGTGGGGACATTTTTTGGTCCCCATGAGGAAAACATCTTATAAATCACACTAAGTGATGTTTTTGAAAAAGTAAAATGCAGCATGTCTCCTGTGATGGGTAGGTTTAGGGGCAGGGGCAGTGTAGGGGGATAGAAAACATAGTTTATACGGTATTACTATGGAATGTCCCCATAAAACATGGAAACACAACGTGTGTGTGTGTGTGTGTGTGTGTGTGTGTGTGTGTGTGTGTGTGTGTGTGTGTGTGTGTGTGTGTGTGTGTGTGTGTGTGTGTGTGTGTGAGTGGACAGAATTTTTGGCCAGGCTGTCATACAAAGAAATTATGAACACATGCAAAAACAAGAGACAACAAATGAATATTACTAACTGATTATGTTGTAGTCAATCTATGATTTTTGTGAGCGTTTTATTTTTCTATAAATGTTTTTTTTTTTTTTTTGCATTGTATCATTTTTAATTTATTTTTGGTCAAATAATTATATATACACACAGGGCCTAACTGTTTGCCACACCTGCCAGTGGCCAGTGACTTAAGAAAATTTACCAGCCATGAAACATAGATTAGCCCTTATTAAAGTTACAAAATGTATTCAGTTGAGAGCAATGAGTGATTTCTCTTTAAATGACAGCAGCTGGAATATATAGGCTGCTGTCACTTTAAGAGCGAGTGCACGGATCCAATATAGTGTTACACGTGTTTTATTTCTCAACTATTTACATTCAATTAAGACAAAACTGACTGTTTACAAGAATACTTGCCAAGACGGGCATGTTGACATTTTGTTTGAAAATGTGCAAGCGGAAGAAGACTAGCCTGAAAAGCCAGACCTACATCAAGATGTTGGGTCTGGAAACTCACCATTGACAGGGCTCAATCCGAGGGGCGGGATAAACGGTTGTCTTTCAAATTCCCTCTGCATGCAATTGGATAGCGCCATGAGCGCCACAACCAACCAGAGCGAAGAACGTGGTGAAGCCGAGCTAACGTTCGTTGATAGACTTTCGTCGTATCTGGTCGGCAAAACTCCGAACTCATCTTCTTTTCTTAAGAATGACTTCAGTGCCGTTCTTTGTTCTTTTCTCAAAGAAAAGTCTTCCAGAGTCGCGGCCAGAGCCGATTCAAAAGGCCGCTGTTCGTCAGCTTCTTTGTTTACGAGTAGCATGCAGAACCTCCGCAACTATGCAGTGACGTATCGTCATTATGTTAAGCCCGCCCACTGACTCTACACAAGCTGTGATTGGCCTGACCAGAGTTTGGTTTTTCCAGCTCTCAGGTCTACAGAGAGTTGCTAGACTACACTCCCAGCAAAATTAATTCTGCCACTAAGGTGCGTCTAGATTTCTAGGCTAGAAGAAGACGTGAAAGAGAACTCAATTCAATATTCACATGCTGTCTGAGATGTGGATTTCTGGGCAAACACTTCAGAATTGTCAGTAATGAAATGAGTTTCCTTTTACATCTTCTTAAGCTTGAATATTTAAATTAGCAATGCAAATTTTCGTGATGATGCAGCACTGCCCCTTCTACTGTCCCGAACATTGTTCACATTTGTTCACATTAATGTTCTTTCAATTTTGCATTAGAATTCATAAAAATGTAACTGGTCAACTGGTGATTCACAACATTTGATATACTCGCCAACACAGATTTCGACTCTAGGCCCTGTACAGATATATATACAGTCTTGATGATGTTGATGATGTTCAACAAACAATATCTGCAGTGTTTGTCTTTGAGCTAGTCTGAGAAGACAAAACAAGAGAATATCATTTCACTATATCATGGTGCATCTCAATAATAAATGGCCCATATTTCACTCCAAAACCAGAAGAAGAATTATATTTACATTTAAATTGTAATGTAATGTAAAGGTAAATTAAGACTTTCTAAGGCCACATTTCCTCACTAATCTCATTATTGTAATGTGAAAAATATCTTCTTTTGCATTACAGTAATGAGAATATTATTTTTTCACATTGTAGTTGTCTATTGAGAACTGAGTAGGGGTAAATTAAGATGTGATAAATTATCATAAATATAATCTCAAAATGCAAAATTTGTTTAAAAATTATGTTTATTTTCTTTTCACAAAATATAGTTATATTTAGAGGATGATATATGATTCATATTTTCACAGATTCACCCGTCAAACCAAAGGCCATTAAGAGATTACAGTTTTTCTTTGCTTTAAGAATATTTTTTTCAGCCTTTAGGGAGAGAATTTCATTATTATAATCATTTGTGCAATAGAGCCCTTCAGCATTGTTTTCCTTCATATGAACCCACCCTTTTAGCAGCTTGTTCAGCTAATTTAGATTTATTTCCGAATGCTTAAACATGCATAAACGTCCATTGACAATAAAACAATGCAGTCGCTTTGAGCCGAGTACCTCCACAATTCAATCAGCTCATAGTAACAAGATGACCACAAGTGCTGAGACTTCATTACTCTCAGCCCGAGGAAAATCCTGTGTGATTTTATTGGAAAAGCCATATTTAAATAAACCTGTGTGGAAGTCTATCAAAGCAGAACGCATTAACCTGCTCCGCAAACACAAGAGGCACGCCTGTGAAGCAAGTGTCTCATTTCCTGACTCGGTCTGCTATGACAGAAAAGCATGCCGTAATGTTCAGGTCGTGTGCGTGAAATTGACATCGGTGTAATAGCGAGTATTGAGATGCTGGCTAGTCACGCTCGCTCTCTCTGTTCAATCACAACCATTGTGCAGGAGAGCGTTTCATCAGTGTGTGTTTAGTCTTGATGAGGCAAAAGTGTCCAGTTGACATGTCTTTTATTAAGGTCACAGTATTGCACGTGAACACCGCGCAAACATGAATCCACAGATGAATTAGGACTGATGGAGTGGTAATTTCCTGCAAGTAGCTTAGATTCACAATCAGTGCATAGAAAGTGAGCTGTGGTGGACTGAGATTGTGTCATAGTCTCAGATGCATGAGACACACGCATAGACTGCCAATGATCTTCTAATGTATTTTGCCATCAAAACTGGAAAGCCCTTGTAAAATTCACCAAGTCAGTAATCACTGGGTTTGGCAAAGTTGACAAATTAGTGGCGATTTCAGAGCTTTTCAGAGATTTGTTTTGTAAACTAGATATTATTGAGAAGAACTGCTCACTTTTTTCCATGAAATAATCAGGACTTATTACTTATTCAGTGTGTTTTGTAACATTTGATAGAGAGGCTCTCATACTTTTATTGAGATTTCTTTTTGTGACTATTATTGTGTTATCATCAGTTTCAGTAAACTCTTGAGTGCTGACATTCAAGGCTTCTGATGTTTTGCTTACGCCACTGCAAACCTCAGATTGCACACGCTGGTAAATATATTTGTAAAGAGAGTTTTCGCTCAGCAGGGACGTGCGGGAATCTTTCAGTGTTCTGCGACTCAAAGGTAGAAGGCACTCCTTTGAGTCCATATTTTTGATATTGCTAGAGAATCCTGGAGATAAACATCTTTATATATAATATTTATATAATGTAATTTATATGATATAATATTTATATAAAATATTATTTTAGATAAATTAGATATTATATATAAGAAATGTATATATTATAATTTTATAAAAATTATAATATATAAATATTTATATATTATATACAGGCATAACATTATTTATATATTATATACAGGCATAACATTATGATAGTTAGACCTAATATTGTGTCGGTCCCCCTTTTGCTGCCAAAAACAGCCCTGACCCATCAAGGCATGGACTCCATTAGACCCCTAAAAGTCTGCTGTGGTATCTGGCACCAAGATGTTAGCAGCTGATCCTTTAAGTCCTGTAAGTTGCGAGGTGGGGCCTCCATGGATCGGACTTGTTTGTTCAGCACATCCCACAGATGCTCGACTGGATTGAGATCTGGGGAATATGGAGGCCAAGTCAACACCTCAAACTGTTGAGCTCCTCAAACCATTCCTGAAGCATTTGTGCTTTGTGGCAGGAGCATTATCCAGCTGGAAGAGCCACAGCCACCAGGGAATACCATTTCCATGAAAGGCTGTACATGGTCTGCAACAATGGTTAGGTAGATGTGTCAAAGTAACATCCACATGGATGGCAGGACCCAAGGTTTCCCAGCAGAACATTGCCCAAAGCATCACACTGCCTCCGCCGGCTCGCCTTCTTCCCATAGTGCATCCTGGGGCCATGTGTTCCCCAGGTAAGTGACGCACACGCACCCGACCATCCACGTGATGTAAAAGAACACGTGATTCATCAGACCAGACCACCTTCTTCCATTGCTCCACAGTCCAGTTCTAATGCTCACGTTCCCACTGTTGACCACTGGTCACCCTGACTGGTCTGCAGCTCCATACGCAACAAACTGCGATGCACTGTGTATTTTGAAACCTTTCTATCACAACCAGCATTAAACATTAAGCAATTTGAGATCCAGTAGCTCGTCTGTTTGATCAGACCAAACGGGCCAGCCTTCGCTCCCCACGTGCATCATGAGCCTTGGCCGCCCAGGACCCTTTCGCCAGTTCACCACTGTTCCTTCCTTGGAGCACTTTTGATAGATCCTGACCACTGCAGACCGGGAACACCCCAGTCCCAGTTGTCTAGCCATCACAATTTGGCACTTATCAAACTCACACAAATCCTTACGCTTGCCCATTTTTCCTGTTTCTTACACATCAACTTTGAGGACAAAATGTTCACTTGCTGCCTAATATATCCCACCCACTAACAGGAGCCGTGATGAAGAGATCATTTAATCATTTTCAATTTTCACCTGTGAGTGGTCATAATATTATGCCTGATTGGTGTATATATATATATATATATATATATATATATATATATATATATATATAATGAGCTAATGTGGCTCAGAGGAATATTTCTAGTGCAAGAGGTTCAAATATTGCTTGACTGACAACTTAAGCAGTGAAACTGCATCTGTTTGTCAGTATACAGTAACGTTGGTGTTTTTGGCTGCTTTATTCTGATTCCACTGGAACAGAGAGCGTTTGGATGAGAGAGAAATGAAGTGCACTGTGACAGCTGCGTGTGTGCAGAGCAGCGCTGCATGCTGAACATTGCCTCTTTATGTCGCCTATGAGCGAGTCTGTCACTGACTAGAGAAAAAGAAGAATATTTACAATAAAGTTTTTTAGGGGGAAGACTGAAAAAACCTCATAGCTATACAGTCGCCGTTTACAGAAAACGTTAATAGAGATTACATAATCACAAATAATTAAGAGACATATTTGTGACTTTCTACTGCATGCATGCAATATGATGTTAATTTGGTTTTTCACTTTTCTCCATCTGTACTCAGACAGAATCTTTGCTTTCTTTCCATGCATTGGATTTTGCTTCCCAAATACTCTCCAGGGCTCGTAGTCTCTGTGTGCTTGGAGCTTCAGTCATTATAAAAACATGAAGGTGAGCAATAACACTATAAGCCATTACCCAAGCAGGGACGACATGTTCTCCCGTATTTCATACATATCTCATTAAATCTCACAGAGTTTCACGGCACTCAGCACAAAGCTTCCCACATAAAAGAGATCATATAAACCGCTCGTATGATATGGACGGTGATCAAAACATTGTTAGTGCGCAGGGACGATTCTTACAGCAAACAGCATACACGAATTAAACAGAACACACACTTGCACTCTAATGTGCTGTTGTGCAGCATTTGTAGCCACTAATTACAATGCAGTTAAAGATCTGGGCGGGTAACCGGAAGAGGCGTACCATTAACTGGCCTCGTGGTAGAACTGGTTACACATGGTGTGGTGGAGCACATGCTGTACTGGGGTGTTTTGATTCTGAATGTCTTCTTGTTTTTGAAATGCAGAAATGCAATATAATATGCATAACTATGTTTTCAGTGGTGTATAAAGACATAATAAACCGTTATGTTTTTATTACCTAAGAATGAGCAATTTCTATCTCAATACACTGCAGATTCCCTTACAGTGAAAACGCCATTATGCACCGTCATGTTACTACAGTAGTCTTAAACGGACAAACTTCTCTACGGAGCGCTAGCTGCTCTCTGCTGTCGCAGACGACGACATCTTTATCCTGTGTCGTATGGAAGGCCGTTTCAGCATAAAAACGTTCCAGCGTTACTCGTCGTAATTATATTTTTACTAGTAACAATTAAATTAAAGAGCTCTACAATTCAATTCTTATTAGTAACAATACAATTAGAGAGCTCTCTAAATCAGTTCTTACTAGTACGAATTACCATTAGAGAGCTCTTTAATGCAATTCTTACTAGTAAGAATTCCAGTTACAGAGCTCTACAATAGTAGCCTGGATGCCAGCCGAATTTAGCCCCACCCACAATTTTTTTTGCTCGGGCAATTCGGTCTGGCCTCGCTCCATAGAGGAGTTATTATGCCTGAACAGAAACTGTTCGGACCAATGAAATTGTCAGGGCGGGCTTTAGACGATGATGGAAAGATGATCAACAGTAACTTGATCATCCACGTCATCAAAGGCGCTTTGGGTTGAATTTGCTCTTATCCTAAACGGAGAACTTGTTCGTATATGCATTCACCGTCACTATTTCTCACAGAAATGATGATTGTGTTGGTAAGTACTCTGTGTATCCTTAAATTATTTTATTACAACACTGGTAAAGATCGTTTACACTCATCTTTTTCTTGTAATGTTACTTAATCCAGTGTGCAGACAGGGTTGCCACGTTTTTTTGCAATGTTGCGCACAATTGCTACTCAAAACTATAGCCCAAAACAATAACTTTTCAGGGGGTTCTCTGGAAAAAAATGGCGTTTGGTTGGCAAAATATGTTATTTTGGTAAGGTTGCCTGCTAAAATTCGCATTCCTGGGTTTATATAATCACATAATTGGGGTCGCTTCAACCCGCGGACATGGAGAAAAACACGGACTTGGCAACACAGTTCAGTTGAGTTCTGTTGACATTTGGCAACTAACGTTACGCATCGCTCCGTTGCTCTGATTGGTCGTGGGTCTATCCAATTGAGGTCTTTCCTGGCTCGGTTGAAACACGCCCCATAATCAAAGCCCAATGGAGCGGTACCAGACTCATATTCTTACTAGAATTGAGTATGGCCACGCCAGGCTACTACAATTGTATTCTTACTAGTAAAAACTTGTATTCATTAGATGTCAAACAGATTTGCGATTTCCCTCAGCAAATCCCGCATGCGGTGCTACACTTCAAAATAAAAGCCCCATTAGACAACTTGGATAGCTACACAGCTATATTTAATCACTAAATTAATTCGCATATTTATATTAAAAAAATATTATCAACATGCCTGGTAATGATACGTTTACCAGACAAAATATAATCAAATGTTTGTGTTTATTATGCACTGTAACATGTTTGCAGATGTTGAGCTATAGGCTAATTATATTAGGCTAGTCCTCACTCTTGAGTACTGAGTTTTAAAATGTATTTCTCTCCTTTTTTATCCATCATGTTTGTTTTAATTCCCCAATAACTAGGACTATTTATAGAATATAAGTATGAGAGTATTATTATATTATATATAAAAAGGAATAATAATAAAAAATAGATTTTATATTATATTATATTATATTATATTATATTATATTATATTATATTATATGTGCCCAAAAAGTGTCGACTGTGGAATAGCCTGCTTTAGGTTGGAAGAAAATATATAATTAAATAGGCTAAAAACCTATTTTGGCTTAAAACCATTCCTGCATATATTTCTTGTAGCCTTTTTTTAATTTATTTTTTATTCTCATGGCTAAATAACCAAACAAATAAAGACAAGCCCAAATTAGGAGGATGCGATATTGACAAAAAAAATATAGGCCACATATATTTTTGAGGATTTTTTTTTTTCAACAAGGATAAGACGAAATCTTGTTAATTTTGTTTGGCTTTTTTATTTTTAAAACCACCAGTAGGTGGCAGCCCAATTCTGTCTTAATGAGTGGTTCATTAAAACACTTCTGGCACTTCTGGCTTCATCATGCAGCGAATTCTTTTGGACTCCAAGTCTGGTTTTGCTAAGTCAGTGACACACTCAATAATGTTAACTTGTTTATTTTTAAATTATTGTAGATGTAGATGTGTATTGTAGATATTGCAGACGCCTAGCCCAAATTGCCTCAGCATTATTTTGTCAATGTATAATGCAAATAAAACCCTTGCAATGCTGAACAAAATAAGTATTTTACTAGCAATGAATAAATAGCCTATCCATATATCAGGTATATTTTTCTTTTCTAAACACGTGTTTTAATTCACCTTTAAAAACAACGTACAGTATACAGTAACCTATATACAACTGGACTAAAGGCACACCTTAAGAAAAATGTGCTTTACTCCCATATTATATGTTTGCAGAAAATATGTTTTTAATAGTGTCTATACTTGTTCAAAAAAATCACTTTAGCAAAAGTTGGTACTATTTTTGATACATAAAATAAAACAATTTTGTTCAGTAAAATACAGCCTTAATGTTCATTTTAAAATGACATAAACTATATTATTACATATATTATTTTAGCCAAAATACCTTACTTTTACATATTCTTCTGTTATTTGGAAAAACTGTTGCTTTACCTTGAACAAAACTGAAAACGTTAACATGACCCTTGTCTCAATTTATTCCATTATTTTACAGATTCTCATTTGCTAAATAAACTACATAAAAAAACATATATTTAACATAACATTAAATATTAGATTAAATTAAATCGGAATTGAATTGAGAAATGAAAGAAAAGAAAAAATGGCTTGACTTAACAGCCTGCAGTGCAGTCGGCCATTTTGGGAATATGCGTGAGGCGGTGCCTAATTATCATAATGAGGTAGTACTGAATAGAGAGCTCTGCAATTCAATTCTTACTAGTAAGAATACAATTAGAGAGATCTCTAATTGATTTGTTACTAGTAAGAATTCTAATTAAAGAGCTCCTATAATTCAGTTCTTACTAGTAACAAATCAATTAGAGATCTCAATAATTTAATTATTACTAGTAAGAATTGCAATTAGAGAGCTCTGTAATTCAATTATAGAGCTCTGCAATTACACATATCCTTAATGTGTATTTTTACTAGTAATAAATCAATTGAAGAGCTCTCTAATCGTAATTGTTACTAGTAAGAATTGAATTATAGAGCTCTATAATTAAAAATGAATGGAAGTCAATGGAGACATATGACTAGTAATAAATGAATTGTAGAGCTCTCTAATCATAATTGTTACTAGTAAAAATTGAATTATAGAGCTCTGTAATTGTAATTGTAATTGTTACTAGTACAAATTGAATTGTAGAGCTCTGTAATTGTTATTGTTACTAGTAAAAACTGAATTAGAGAGCTGTATAATTGTAATTGTTACTAGTACAAATTAAATTATAGAGCTCTTTAATTTAATTGTTACTAGTAAAAATATAATTACGACGAGTAACGCTGGAACGTTTTTATGCTGAAACGGCCTTCCATAGTGCCGGCCCCCGTAGCTTCTCTATGTGCTCCGAAAGGGAAGGGTGAGCGTTGACTGATGCTATTCACAACCTCGCCACTAGATGCCGCTAAAATTCACACACTGCACCTTTAAGACATGCTTTTTTTGGACTGTAAATAATGGTGCAAACACCATTCAATTGATGAGTGTAAACCTTAGTAAATCACCTTGTGTGATTCATTTAAATACTCTCCTCCCATAAATTTTGTGTCTGAAAGGGTAAATCCTACAAATGCATATGCAATAAGGTCAGCCGCAAAAATAACCCTGTCCACCGTTTTCAGTGCTCATTTTTCACTGCATGTCTTTAGTAAATCCTGACAGTCATTTTTTAATGCCAAAAGAGGGTTATTAAATCTGGCCCCAAGTGAAATTTAACGCAAGAATGGCTTACTTAAAGTATCTGTATAGATGGAATAAGAGTACAATAGAAAAAATACACACTTCACCTTTAATGATGGATAATTAGACTTGTTTTGTGAACCCACTCCTGCACTGTACTGTAAATTGGAGAAATGTGCTCAGTTGTGTGCCGATAAATACAGATGCATCTAAAAGAAAGGTTCTTCCTCTGAGGGCTTGTTTTTAGTGTGGGCAGGGGCGTCCCATGGGTGCACTTGGCATTTTCGTGCTCTACGGGTTCACCTTTACTCAGCCGGGACACACGCACACCTCTGTCCTCACATACACACATACTCATATACACTGTTAACACGCTTTAAATCAAATAGCCCTTTCAAGTGCAAATGAATGCTCCTTTCCATCAGATAAGAGTGACGTGAACAGATTTGCAGATTTCCATTTCAAAGCGGCAGAGTTTGTCTTGATAAACAGCTCTCCGGCCTGATTGCAGAGTTTACAAATCAGCTCCGAAAGGCCAGATAAGCGGCCAACATGACCGCCACCGATACAAAATGGACATGACTCTACCAGAACCCTCTGAGGATGCACAAACATTTGAGTGGTTAAACAGGAGGCATTGCTTGCATTACTTCAGCGTCATTGGAATCGCTCGAGCTGCACAGCCGGCCTGATCAAACAGCCTGTGGTTTGCCTGAGCGAATCACGGTATCAGCAGAAAACTGTGTAAATCTTGTCTGCCAGGCACTTGTTCTGAATTCAAGCTGCGTTGTAAATACAATCGTAAATCTGCAGATAAATGTGAACGCTCACTTACAGATTAGCATGAGAGATTAGCGCTAATCAGATGTTGTGGCTGTAACTCACACATGTAAACTATGCATTCATGCCAAGAAAGCAAACATGCACAGTCTTTGTTTAGAAACTATTCGGCTTACATTGAAATCGTCTTGAAAATGCATGGTTATTTTGATGGATTGTTTTTTGCATCTGGCTAGCCTGATAAATAATGAGTCACACCGGGGGGTCAGGTTTAATCAATCGTGCTGCTTGTATTTGTGGAAACTGGAATACATTTTTCTTTGATCAATAGAAGGTTCAAAAGAACAGCATTTATCTGATATAGAAATCGTTTGTAACATCATAAATGTTTTTACTGTCTCTTTTGGTCAATTTAATGTCTTAATTATAAAAAATCTTACTTTTGATATAAGTAGCGTATCACATTTTCCACAACAAGTACAAAATAAAATGATGATAAGAAATCATCATAATTAGAGTGATTTCTGAAGGATCATGTGACACTGAAGACTGGAGTAATGATGCTGAAAATTCAGGCTTTGATCACAGGAATAAATGACATTTTACCATATATTCATATAGAAAGCAGTTCTTCTAAATTATAATATTATTTCACAATATTTCAGTTTTTACAGTATTTTTGATTAAATAAATGCAGCCTCAGTGAGCAGAATAATCTTCTTTCAAAAACATTAAAAGGGTCATTGACTGAGAAATCAACTTTCCCTTGAGCTTTTGACATATAAGAGCTCATTATACTATAAGAATATCCTGTAAGTCTCAGAACTGAAAACGTGCTTAGTCCAATAAAAGCTTTTTTTTTTTGACACACCAGGCCCAGCAAACGACAGATTTTTCAAAGTGAGGATTTATGACGTCAAATGGAGGCAAGCACCGCCTCAGCAGAAGAAGATCAACGCCTGTTTATCCCCGCCCACCGATTCGTGCATGTAACATAGGCCTATAGTGTTAAACCAGATCCAGCTACCAAGCAATAAACATGCCGCTGAGGATTACAAAATATTGTGCAGTGCCTGGGCTTGATAGTAATGCAACATGTAAGTCAGTCCCTCCAGTTTTTTGCTATTCCGCGATCACTGAATACAGCGTAAAATCAGCAAAATGTCACATTTTTTTGCGGCGATCCTGCATATTTGTAATTTCACCGCAAAATAATCAAAAAAAAATTTTACATCAAAAAATAAATAAATAATATTATCCAATTGAATCTCTAATTTATTTAAAGCTGTAATGTATTGTTTTCATGAGGATACAGACGTGCATGTGCAGTATGTGGTCTTTGTGAAAGCGAATCTTTCTCACCTGCCGTCTCGCATAAGTGCCAAGGACCGGGCGAATTGATTACTCAAGATGGATGAATGACCAAATAAAAGTATGATATGCCCAATAACACACACACAAAAAGAAAGAGTTAATAAAAGCGCTTTATACCACAAACTCAATTCGATTAGTTAACCACGAGAGCTGTAATAGTAAAAACGCGATAAAAGAGAGAGTAATATATCAAATGAACAGACGTTAGCCAGTGGCCGTTTAGACTGAAGTCTCGCAGCAGACACACCCTTCAAACAGAGCGATCAGAGCAGAGGGCTAAAAGCAGGCGAGGAAAAATGCGGTAACACTTTACAATAAGGTTGTTAACATTAGTTAACGCATTAGTAAACATGAACTAACCATGAACAACACCTCTGTTCAGCATTAGTTAATCTTTGTTAACGTTAGTTAATAAAAATCCAGCTGTTCATGTTAGTTCACAGTGCATTAACTAATGTTAACAAGATTTTATTCATGCATTAGTAAATGTTGAAATTAACATTAACAAAGATAAATAAATGCTTTATAAGTGCAGTTCATCATTAGTTCTTGTTAACTAATGCATAAACTAATACAACCTTATGACCATTTTTGATGTAAATGGCATTCTAACATTATACGTGCACCCCAAGAAACATCATAAAACAATGAAACAACGAAGTTCATGACCCCTTTAACTTAATTCTTCCAAACTTGTGATAGTACAAGTGCTATGTAAGTGTGCTGTTCTACCACATTTTCAATTTAATGAGATTATAAAGAGCTGTACAGGAATGAATGCTGTCATAATGTAAAACACACCAGATGCTGATATAAGCATATTGTATGCGAATCATTACATGCAAGTCGTTCAAAACCCACATTCTTTATCCTTATGCAATGCATACCATTAAGTGGCTGTTTTGAAACTCGTATTACATTTTCAATATCTTTTCAACACATATTGTATCTGCACATACAGAGACTTGTTTACATGGGATTTAGCAGGACTTGCACAAACGCTCAGTGGTGATATCAGTAATTCGGCTCCACCTGGTATCAAACATACAGATACAGAGCTGGATCGCCGTCCTGCAAAGCCCCTGCGCACACATCTCTCCTGTTCTATCAAGTGTGATCTAGCTAAAATTAAATGAGTAGTGTATGTTCTGCTATAGGCAAAAATGAATTGTTGTCTCAGTTGTTCCTAAGGAGAAATAAAAGTGACATTCACTATTTAAAGCGAATGTGTATAGCAGCTCAAAGGATTTATGCATTTATTTGCGTTTATTTAATGACAATTATTTTACTTTTCAGCTGTAGTTTTAGTCATATTAGAAGAACCTGAGACAATTGTTGACATTTACTAAAACTATTGAGCTGTAAACTGAATGTGTATAGCAGCTCAAATAATTGTTATTTTAAATGTTATTCGTACAAATGAAAAGCTATACACACTCAATGTGTATACACACGATCAACACAATCACACAATCAATTAGGGTTACTAAGAACTGTTGTCAAACATGCTAGAAAGATAATAATCACTGCATGATCTCTTAAGTTTTTGGATTTGGCCGGACAGGATATTATTGACATCTCTTCTGAAACTCTAGAGATGAGTGAATAAAATAAAACAAACTTTGCGGGCACCTTTGTGATGTAAAGCACAATCTTTGTGCATCATTATTCTCAGTGACGCCAATGACACAGCCGAGTTATTGGTTGTCCTTGCAGAGGTGTCTTCCTAAACCATAATTACAATGTCCAATCTCTCTCACAGTCTGACAGTCTCACTCCACCCTTTCCAGTCTCACGTCGTGATTCACATTCCATCTTCAAGACATCAGCCAATTCTGCCAAGCTTCCCGCCCAGTACAGCGGAATCAAATCCACACTCCATCCGGCCCCAAGAAAGTCTTTCATTATCCGCTCATCCTCTCAGAAATCGTGTCCTGTCGTTATTTGTAACTCTCCGTTTACACTTTAGCATTGGCTCATTGGCCATGTTCAGAATGGAATACTGTAAGTTGCACAGTGTGTAGTATCCCACTTATTTTGCAAATACGGAAGTAAGCAATATTCTGTGAATGTGTGAGACATCTGATTCATTAGCCGCTGTAGGTAAATAACACAAAGAATAGCAAAGTAAACGGTAAAATGTTTGCACTACAAACCAGTGTGTTTGTGATTATGATAATACATTCAAATAAGAAATATCAGTTTTGACTGTTTTGGGACAGGTAAAATAACTGAATTGAACTGAATTACACTGGAAGCCTTGCGTATTCAAGTTACAAATGGCTGCACCTGCTTTTACATTAAAAAATAAGGTGGATACTGGCCTTCTGTTTAGTAAATGTGGAAAGAACTTAAAATATAGACAGTAAAAAAAATGATAAAATCAATAAGTTATGACAACATATGTTTTTACATTGCTTTAACTAATTAAAATAAGTTAAGCAATTTTCAACTTTTTTTTATACAAGTTATACCAGATTCAACTGGTAAACAGTCTTTAAACAAGTCAGTTTAATGTATAAGTTGAAATTACTTAAACATCCAAGTTTTTAAATTTTTTTATTGTGCACGTTGCATTTTGTAGTTCATTCATGTATCCCATTTACACACAGAATATGTTTATGAAAAATTATGTTTCACGGATATCACAGAATCAACCTAAATGAACTAAATTGTATGGGTTAAATCAGATACAAATATCTGTTTAATGTAACACTTGCACTTTTTCCTGTGTGCAACTGTGCAATTCTGAACATCCTCAAGGTTTTTATTTAGCTTGTTTTAGCTCAGTTTGCCTTTTTCTGCATTTGATGTACACAGCACAATTCATTTCTGACACATGACGTCTATATTTGACAGGCTGACATGATGGTGACATAATACTAAATGCAGTTGTAATGTCTGTGCTGGGGAATTTAGATGTCAATCACCCCTGTGTGACACCACCAGCTCATAAATATGCAGGCAAGTTATTTAACGCCCTTCAAGACTGCTAATGTCTTTACAGGCTTCCGGTCATAGAGATGCTTTATTCCCAGAGAAGCTCTGAGCTTCTCCCACTGATGCTTACGATGCTCTAAATTAGGACAAATCTCGTTAATACTTCTTTACCAAATTCAGCCCACCCATATTAGACCTATTCTCCCCTTGGGTGCGACTCCAACCCACACAGAGGCGCATAATTTGTTTCATAGCTGAAAAAGACACACTCTTCTTAAAAACCTTAAAATAGAGGCTCTGAAGTTGCAAGAGCATCGTATTCAGGCGAGATGGTGTGAATGAAAGACGTTAGTGAGGGAAAGGGGTAGAAGAAGTAATATCGAGTTCAGACACTAGTCCATCCATTCTCGGTACCAGAAGCGAGGTAATTAGGACTGCTGGGAGGGACAGAGCGCTACTCTCCTTCTCAGCAGGTTTTTTTTTTTTCCTGAAATGATTTATCTGGTAGGAGAAAATGCTGGAAGTGCTAGTAGGTGGAAATACGGAGGGTTTAGATTCTCTGGACCTGAGCCTCATGCATAAAACTTCACTTTGTTTCCGTGCATATCGAAGGTTTGTGCATGCAGAAACAGGAGAATATATGCATTTGGATGAAAAGTATTGATATCAGTATCCAGTTTCTGCTATTTTTCTGGGGCCTTGTTTTAAAACACTGATAATTTATCATGCAACTTTGAAAGTAACTGTAATAATTGTATTCTCTGTGGCATGTTTTGACATTTATTCAGCTAACCTATACAGGGCTTTAGAACCCAATTTCTCAATATGAAATTAAATAAGTACTGGAAAATTAAGTACTGTTTATTTGCATGTGACAGACAAAATGTAAACCATTTGAATTAAGAAAAACAAATGGCACATTCTATAAAAATCTCCTTAAATTCAAACTGGTCTCGCTGAAACAAAAAGCAGCACAACTTTGGGCTGTACAATTAATCAAATAGCCAACATAATCATGGCTACCGCTTTTGCGATTAATTATTAAAAGTGCTGATTAGATCTACAGTCCCTGACAAAAGTCTTGTCGCTGGTGTACAAATTGAACTGAAGTGCAGCTGAAATATATTTCTTATCAAGATTTTTTTTTCAAGAAACAGCTTTTGTAACAATGTTTCAGTGCAAAATGAAACTGTCAAAAAATATTCTAATATTCATAGCTTGGTAAAGCCCATTGAGTCAATTTTTGCAAAGACATAGGTGTTGTCGCCTTGTCATATGAGCTTCACCTGTGACTAATAATGGATCAATTAGATCTCAGGTGTGTATAAAAAGAAACCCAGTGCACTAGACCTTCACATCAACTGCAACTAGACCTCTGCAAACATGCCTAAGATTCACCCTGAGACTAAAGTTTTGATTATCAAGAGGCTGAAGACCAGATCCACTGCTGATGTGGCAGACACCTTCAAAGTGTCTCAGCGTCAAGTACAGAGGATAAAAAAAAGATTTGAAGAGACTGGAGATGTTTATGACAAACCCAGGTCAGGCAGACCCATAAGACAACTGCTCGAGAGGACCGTTTGTTGGCTCGAAAATCCAAGGCCAGCCCATTTTCCACTGCAGCAGAGCTCCACGAGACCTGGTCACCTGAAGTCCCTGTGTCAACCAGAACAGTTTGGCGGATTCTGTCTCGAAATGGCCTCCATGGTCGAATCAGTGCCCAGAAGCCAGCACTAAACAAAAGACAATTGAAAAACTGTGTGGCATTTGCCAAAGCTCACAGCCTGCTAAAAGGATGGACGCTGAAAAAGTGGCAGAAGGTGGATTTTTCAGATGAATCTTCTGTTGAATTACACCACAGGCGCCGCAAATATTGCAGGAGACCTACTGGAGCCCGCATGGATCCGAGATTCACCCAGAAAACAGTGAAGTTTGGTGGGGGAAAAATCATGGTGTGGGGTTACATCCAGTATGAGGGTGTGTGAGAGATCTGCAGGGTGTAAGGCAACTTCAATTGTCTAAAATACCAAGAAATCTTAGCTACCTCTTATATTCCCAACCATAAAAGTGGCCAAATTCTGCAGCAGGATGGTCCAAGATGCTCCAGGATTGGCCAGCCCAGTCACCAGACATGAACATCATTGAGCATATGTGGGGTAGGATGAAAGAGGAAGCATGGAAGACGAAACCAAAGAATATTGATGAACTCTGGGAGGCATGCAAGACTGCTTTCTTTGCTATTCCTGATGACTTCATCAATAAATTGTATGAGTCCTTGCCAAACCGCATGGATGCAGTCCTTCAAGCTCATGGAAGTCACACAAGATATTACTTTTGGATCTCACAGCACCACTACTTAATTTGCTGACATATTTTTGTATTTGCAGTAAATTTGTTCAATTTCTGTATAGGCAACAAAACTTTTGTCTTGCCAAAATTTGACCTTTCTGTCTTGATTAAATGATAAATCTTTTTTCAGTGAAACTAATTTATTTCAGTGCATTAAACGTCATTTGGGAGGGTTTTAGCTTTTCATATGAGCTATTTCTAACACCAATTGATGAATTAAAAGTCAGGTTAATAGCAGGTGTTTCTACAAAATAGATAAGCAACACGCCTTTTGTCAGGGACTGTACTGCTGTTTCTATTTGCAATGTTTTTTTGCAGCGTTGCAGTATTGTAACCAATCACAGATGTGTTTTTTTGCACTCATGAATGCAATGGTGAATTAGCAGTGTTAAAAGTCTACCAGTAATCACGAGAGGTAATGAATGTTTTATGTTTTCTATTAGTAAGAGCTGAAACATCACATGAGGCTCAAAATGAAGCTTTAAAATAAAGGCATTTTTGGCATTTTGGAATTGTTTTGGTCTATCTGTTGGACAGAGATAGATGTTGGAACAGGAAAGGGCCATCCTAACTGTTCCCACAAAGTTGGGAGCATGAAATTGTCCAAAATGTCCAACCCCACACCTTAATCCCCCCTCCACCAAACTTTACACTTGGCACAATGCAGTCAGGCAAGTACCGTTCTCCTGGCAACCGACAAACCCAGACTCGTCCATCGGATTGCCAGACAGAGAAGCGTGATTGGTCACTCCAGAGAACATGTCTGCACTGCTCTAGAGTCCAGTGGCGGTGTGCTTTACACCACTGCATCCCACGCTTTGCATTGCACTTGGTGATGTAAGGCTTGGATGAGCTGTTCGGCCATGGAAACCCATTCCATGAAGCTCTCTACATTCTTGAACTAATGTGAAGGCCACACAAAGAATTTTTTGAATTTCTATCTAAATTTTTGATTTTTTTTAAATGACATCCATGTGGTTAAATTAAATTGCTCTCTGTGCATGAAAGTAAACTCATGCAGTTGATTTCATTAGTAAAACCAGCGGTGACTGTAGAATTGCTTTTTAATATGACAGATGAATTTAGTGAAAAGGGTTTTTTTGAAGTAAAAAAGCACCAGGAAAATCCTAAAGAAATGTGTACAGGACATTTGGAAGTTTTATCATAATTTGAAACCAATGAAATAAGAATATGTTAATAACAAGGGTGTGAGGCAAGGGGGGTGTATTCTTTTAAATATTGTGTATCTTCATCTTTATCATAGAACCCCATTGAACCTTTTTCAATGACCAATGTAGATGACCAAAAACATCCAAGAAGGCCTTCAAAAAAGAACAAACGAATAGCACATTGTCACAATACTCTCAAACTATATTTGAACAGACAAAAAACGTTTCAACCCTTTCTGTCTATGTCAGGTAGTCAAAAAGATTACTTGAAAAGTTGAAAATCTTTAAAAACGTACACCTGGACAACCAAGCATTTTTTGACTAGTGATTTTCTTCAATTCACTAGTTTGTCACTTGAGCTGTTAACCCGGCAACACCAGTGACAAAAGAGTGTGCAAACATTCACAAGTCACATTTGTTTCTTATAAATCCTGACGTGTGTGAGAAGTTTTGTGCGAAAACAACATCTACATGAGGCCTTTGCTCTTTAAGCCGATTCAGAGAGACTGACTGCAAGGAAAGAGGTTGGAAGAGGGATTTTTTGAAGAGGTTTAAAAGTGCTATTGTTACGGAAAGCACATAGTGTTCCCTGTCTGTCTGACATCGGCGTTCTCTGGGGGATTTCGTAGGCGAAGTGTGTGAGTGCCTTGACATGGGAACTAAGGTAGCACTCGATGAAGGTAATTCTCTCTCTCTGTCTCTGCAGTAAATTGAGTGCATATAAATATATATAAGAGGAACAATGATCTCATTAGTCACATTTAGCATGAAGAGTTATGGCCATGTTGTTCAGTGGCACTCTATCCGTACTCTGGGAAAGCTGCTTCATGTCCACATCAGCGTTTGCCAGCTATCTGGGCCAGTGCATCATCAGCAACAATCCCAGCTGTCAGGCTCTGTGCTGCTGACAAAATGTCAACGCCAAACGTTCATATGCATTTATATGCACCTTTATTTTCCCGCAGGCTATAGCAATTTTGATGTCTTCTGTTGAGGGCTTATTCCCCTACATTTCAAATAGAAAAGACAATTCTGTGATCATTTACTCACACTCGTGTTGTTTCTTTGCAACACCAAATCAGATAGTTTAAAGAATCTCAAAGCTCTACTTTTAAATATAATGAAAGCCAACTTCTGAAACTCATTTTATGTTTAGAAAAAGTCAAACTCTGCTGTAACATCATATGCACATTCTCTTAAAGGTGCAATAAGCGATTTTTGAAAAATGCTGTTGAAAGTGGAAACTTGTAGCCAATAAGCAGTAGAGGGCGTGTCCACTCATGATGGGAGAAGAGAGAGTAAGCCATTCAGCAGTAGGGGGCGTGTCCACTCATGATGGGAGAGAAGTGAGAGTGAGCCAATCAGCAGTAGGGGGTGTGTCCACTCAAGATGGGAGAGAAGTGAGAGTGAGCCAATCAGCAGTAGTGGGCGTGTCGTGTATTTCGACCATCGTGTATTTGAATGACACAAATTTCGTAGTGTGAGTCAATGACGCCTGCCGACCGGCAACGGTACATTGCAAAATTAACTGAAATTGGTTATGATTGCCCTTATTTAATTAAAAACTGGGTAAATGATCCAACCAAATGGCCGGAGGTGTTGTTTCCAGACATATTTTGTTATCTGGCTGAATCTCCAGGTAGGGTTATGTATGCTTCACTCCAAACTAATAATCCGTTTGTAAAATGGTGATCAGTAATACGAAGTTGCGAGGGACTGTGCTGACAGTTATCCCTAACTCACAGACTGCAGTTTGTATTGAGTGTAGACCTCAAACTACTCCATTAGGTTCACGGCTCGCGTCATTACGTAGCGATTGGCCTATCAAGCGAGCCTTCAGCTGATAACGCTAATGTGAATGAGACATCCCTTATGAAAAACAACTATAGGAATCTTGTTGTATCTTATACACTACTATAGAAATCTTATAGGATTACTATAGTTCTTTTTCGTAAGGAATGTAGACAGATCTGGCCCTCTGCCTAATACGAGTTTAACACCCTATATCACACAGGGATCTACTCACACAGTAATCTCAAAAATTACAAGTCCCTGGAGGCTCACACCACATTGTGGAACTTCAGTTCATAATTTGTTTGTTTATTTGCGGTACAGAAAACGACACAGCAACTCTTCGGCATGATTGTCCCGTGCATTTCAATTAGCGCAAAGGCAATGTTTTCCCCCACGGGGTAAATTCACATCACGTGACGGGGCATTCCCGGGGGCGTTCCCAGACCAACGGTCTGTATGTATTAAGACCAATGCCAATAAATTACCTTTATTTTTAAGAGTGTATTTCAATGCATTCTCCAAGGTCATCCGTTTATGATGCATTATTTTTGCCACAATAATAGCTGTAAATATCTATCTCTTCCAGCGTGGAGCATGACTTCCGGCTTCAGGAGGGACAGGTGACACGAGCGTGGAAGGTTCCGAGCAGCAGGAATCGGAGCAGAGCTCTCCTCAGCTGGTCTTTCCTCCTCCGCGCCAGCAGGACTCTCCACAGGCCCTCCAGACGGTCAAGAAGAGCCGCAGGAAATGCTTCTGGTTCCTCTGAACACTTGAGCAGGACGTGACATCATTAGTCAACAAGGACGGTTTTTCAACCAACCTGAAGCCTCTTCTCTTCCGGTCCCGTCTAGAGGCACATCATCCGCTACATGCGTTCCTTGAAGAGGAGCCCTTATTTATTATCTTTTTTTAAAGCATCTTCTGTAATTTTCACAGAAGGCACATTTTTTTATCAAGGTTAATGTCATGGGCTTAAAGGCTGTTCGCTTTGATATTTCAGATTTATAGTCCATGGAGAGAATTAAAAACTTTCCGAAAAAAAGTCCTTAAAAAATATTCTGTCATTTCCTATTTTAAGTGAATTACAGGTGTTGAAACACTCTCTTGCTGTGAATCATTTTGAGTGTTTGTTTTTGCCAAATGGCGAACATCACTTACGACACCTTTACAGTCTGTTTATTCTGCTTTAATTTTCCAGATTCATGGTGGTAATTCATGTCTCAAAATCTTGAAAGGGTGAGAACGAAGGGGGAGAAGGGGCTTTTTGTTGGTTCATGTACCCTCTGAGCCAATACTTACTACCTGAACTTCACAGCAGGCAGTGATTGATACACAGTGGCAGCGGGAGACGGGATGACATTAAAGAGAGACAGATAAAAAGAGGAATAACAGGTAAGAAATGGAAGCCAGATTACTGAGTCATCATTTTGGAGCAATGAGGGTCAAAACACCAGCTTTTATACTATGAAAACATTTCAACAAATCAATTATTCCACATGCTTAACGCTTTTATGTAGATGATCTAACAACTATACACGCACGGCGATATTAAGGCAGAGATAATGGGGAGAAAGTGGATTTAAGAAGTGTGTCATTTCAATCTTTGTGAATGCCTAATTTCAGAATCCATTAAAAAGCTCTATAAAATATTTTACTACTCAAAAACTGTGTCATGAGCTGTGTATTTGTCTTTTTATCATGGCGTATTCAATCACAGATGGCATATTTTTCATACATTATAAATACACTGGACTACTGCACAACAGGTGGGGATTTCACTGCCAGAATAATGAGGGAGAGGGCTCTCTTTCTAGCCTTGGAAAGTTTGATTCAAGTGAATCAGTTCATCCTAAACGGAGCTCTCTCATATGTAGCTTTGGAAAAGTTCTATTCATTCTAGTGAATGGGTTCAGAAACTTGTATTTATTCTATTACATCGGTTCAGAAAGTTCTATTAATTCTAGTGAATCGGTTAAGAAAGTTCTATTCATTCTAGATTCAGTTCAGAAAGTTCTATTCATTCTAGTGAATCAGTTCAAAAAGTTCTATTCATTCTAGTAAAATGGTTCAGAAAGTTCTATTTATTCTAGTGAATCAGTTCAGAAAGTTATATTAATTCTAGTGAATCAGTTTAGAAAGTAATATTCATTCTATTGAATCGATTTGGGAAATTTTATTCATTCTAGTAAATCGGTTCAAAAAGTTCTATTCATTCTAGTAAAATGGTTCAGAAAGTTCTATTTATTCTAGTGAATCAGTTTAGAAAGTTATATTCATTCAATTGAATCGATTTGGGAAATTGTATTCATTCTAGTAAATCAGTTCAAAAAGTTCTATTCAGTCTGTGAATTGGTTCAGAAAGTTCTATTCATTCTAATGAATCGGTTCAGAAAGTTCTATTTATTCTAATGAATTGGTTCAGAAAGTTCTATTTATTCTAGTGTATCGGTTCAGAAAGTTATATTCATTCTATTGAATCGATTTGGGAAATTGTATTCATTCTAGTAAATCGGTTCAAAAAGTTCTATTCATTCTAGTAAAATGGTTCAGAAAGTTCTATTTGTTCTAGTGAATCAGCCCAGAAAGCTCTATTTATTCTAGTGAATCAGTTTAGAAAGTTATATTCATTCTATTGAATCGATTTGGGAAATTGTATTCATTCTAATGAATCGGTTCAGAAAGTTCTATTTATTCTAGTGAATCAGTTCAGAAAGTTCTATTCATTTTAGTGAATTGGTTCAGAAAGTTCTATTCATTCTAGTGAATCAGTTCAGAAAGTTCTATTCATTCTAATGAATCGGTTCAGAAACTTGAATTTATTCGATTACATCGGTTCAGAAAGTTCTATTAATTCTATTGAATTGGTTCAGAAATTTCTATTCATTCTAGTGAATCGGTTAAGAAAGTTCTATTCATTCTAGATTCATTTCAGAAAGTTCTATTCATTCTTGTGAATCAGTTCAAAAAGTTCTATTTATTCTAGTGAATCAGTTCAGAAAGTACTAACTATTCTAGTGAATCAGCTCAGAAAGTTCTATTTATTCTAGTGAATCAGTTCAGAAAGTTATATTTATTCTAGTGAATCGGTTCAGAAAGTTATATTCATTCTATTGAATCGATTTTGGAAATTTTATTCATTCTAGTAAATCGGTTCAGAAAGTTATATTTATTCTATTGAATCATTCTAGTGAATCGGTTATATTCGATTCTAGTGAATCTGAGAATGTTCTATTTATTCTAGTGAATCGATTCATTCTATTCATTCTAAGTGAAAGAAAGTTATCATTCTGAATTAGTTCAGAAATTATATTTCTAAAGTTTATACTCTATTTACTCTTCTTAAATGTACAGTCTTTCATTCTTTCACTACAATTCTAGTTCTATTCAGTGTTCTAACTATTCATCTAGTGAACCTCTCTCTTATGTAGCTGTGCAAAGTTCAATTCATTCTAGTGAATGTTCATTAAACAGACCTCTCAAAAGATTTGAGGTAGCTCACTACAAGACCTTTCAGAACTCATATATTGAGAATAAATCTCACATTTAAATGGGTACATTTAATAATTTCAATTCATTCAATAATACAATGACATTTGAAAGAGGGTATAGAAAAATACTTAACAAATATTATAAGAATTTTAATTTTAAAAATGAAGTTTGAATTGGCACCACATTTAAAAACATTCAAATAGACTTAAATTCACTTTAAAACAAATACTGCTTTCAAAGAAAGAACTTTGAGAACTTCTGTTAAGAAATATTATCAGCTAAAATCTTAAAGTTCTACATTCAATGAACAGCTTCAAAGTTCATATTCATGAAGGTTCTCAAAAGTTCTATTTACAATAGAATTTGTTCAAAGTTATTTATTCTAATATGTTCTCAAAAGTTTTTCACATAGTGTAAATTTACACTAGAACATGTTCAAAAAGTTCTATTCATACAGTAAAATTTTCAGAAAGTTTATTTGTTTTGAATAGCCCAAAGTCTATTTATGCTGGTGAATAGTTTTAAAGTTATATTCATTCTAAAAAACATTTGGAAATGTATTCATTCTAGTAAATATAAAAATTATATTTATTCTAGTGAATCCCGTCAGAAAGTTATACATTTGTAATTTGTTTCAAAAGTTCTATTCACTGAATGAATCATCAGAAAGTCTATTCATTCTAATGAATACAGAAACATTATTTATTAATTCACTGTCAGAAATTCATAATTTATTGAATTGTTCAGAAATTTTGTATTCTTTTGGTTAAAAGTTCTATTCATTCTAAATTCATTTAATTCTATTCATTCTGAATCAGTTCAAAAGTTATGTTATTCTGTGAATCAGTTCAGAAAGTACATTTATTCTGAATCAGCTCAGAAATTCTATTTACCTGTGAATCAGTTAAAAAGTTATATTTATTCTAATGAATCGTTAAGAAAGATATTCATTCTATTGAATCGATTTTGGAAATTTTATTCATTCTAGTAAATCGGTTCAGAAAGTTATATTTATTCTATTGAATCGGCTCAGAAAGTTATATTCATTCTAGTGAATCGGTTCAGAAGGTTCTATTTATTCTAGTGAATCGATTCAGAAAGTTCTATTCATTCAAGTTAATCGGTTCGGAAATTTTTATTCATTCTATTGAATTGGTTTCAGAAAGTTATATTCATTCAAGTGAATCGGTTCGCCCTAAACTACCTTTTTTTATATGGAGCTTTGGAAAGTTATATTTACTCTAGTGAATTAGTTCGTCCTCAACTACAATGATACCTTCTCAAATGTACAGTAGCTTTGGAAAGTTCTATTCATTCTAGTGATTGGTTCGGATAGTTCTATTCATTCTATTGATTCATCCTAATTGAACCTCTCTCATATGTAGCTGTGCAAAGTTCAATTCATTCTAGTGAATCGGTTCATTAAACGGACCTCTCTTAAGAAGATTTGAGGGGTAGCTCACTACTTTTTCAAAAGAGTTCCTTGAGGCACTCATATATTGAGGAAAATAATATCTCAAAGGCTAAATAAATGGGTACATTTAATACACTTAATTTTCAAATTTCACTCATATAATACAATGACATTTGAAAGAGGGTACAGAAAGAGGTTAACAAAATATTATTAAAGGAAAATTAATGATATAAATGTTTAATTTGAACATTGAAAAGGTGCACATAACACTATTGGCACAGGCACATTTAAACTTGCCACTTTTCTTTTGAAGATTTTAAGCTTCTGCTTCAAAAAGAAGCTCTTGTGTTAGTCAGAGAAGCTCTGGTGGAACACAGGTGAGCGCAGCCGACTTCACTCATCCACTCCAGCTAAATTCAGATGAATACTGGCCTGAGGCTTAGGAAGACACTTCCAATGAACTCTACATGCTGGTGAGATCCGCTGGGAGTTTGGAGAGGAAATGCTTCTGTCATGTATCAAGCTAAAACATCTTAGAGTTTCACCTATGGCAGTATCCCAGCTAACAAGGAGCGCTCTCAAAACTTTGGCTACAGTTCTGGCAAGGTTCCCTCAAAAAGTTCTTCCAATGACATGAATAGAATGTTCGCTCAAAGTTATCTGGTCTTTAATAATGTTCTAAAATGTTGGCACAAAAACATAATTTATACATGGAACTTTTGTCCTAAAAACGTTTTAGTTGGATGCTCGTTTAACATTTTATAAAGTGGCCCGTTATGGTTTTTCGAATAGTCCCTTTCATGCAGTGTGTGATATCGCCGTTTGTGAATGTAAACATTTGGCAAATGTCTATAGCCGAAAGTAATAATAAATAAAGTTATTGTCTCCCAAAAGAAAGAATCGACTCTGAACCGCCTAAATGAGTCATTTGTAATTCCCACTGCGTGACAGTTCTACGTCACTAGAAAATACATTTTCATAATACCCGTCTATGTTGTATGTTGTCCGTCTGCAAACAACTTGACCCGCTCTCAAACACATCATTTTACTGACAAATGCTTCTCAAATCTCAACGTAGGATTCACAAAATGTTAGCTCTTGAAAGATGTACTCAGTTTATTTGGAACAGCTTTCTCCTCAGAATCATAACCTGTAAGTATGATTAATTATTGATGTATATATTTTCTACCGGGTGTTTAAAATATCTTGTTTTGTGTTTTATATTGTGTAAGTTACTGATTAACGTTATTTCTGTCTGAAATACTTCTGCTCATCAGCTGTAGGCTGCACTATTACCTAAAACGGTGTCTACTAATGCAGATCATCTGTCGTTCTTTCTACTTTGAGTAAAGATAAAGGTGGAGCAAGATTTGTTTAGCAAACTTTAATGTTACGTCAGTCATTCATGTTAGTGCTCGGTTAACGCATGCGCTAATATTGATATAGTTCCCGCATGTGCACCGCAATAAATTAGAAATATACACAGACATGGGTTTGTTGATGGACATGCACTTGTTAATGCTGATAGTGAGGAATTACAGTTGAAACATCTCATAATGTTTCTCAAAATGAGTAGTGTATCACTGAGAGAAGTCCTGCTCAAGTCGTCCTTGTGATGGAGGTTCGTGTTGAACTCCTACCCATGTTTCATCGTCACACTTGCGCTCAAATTGATATGGTAAATTAATTGACGCCGTCGTTACTGTCTTTACAGTGTGTACAATCGCTGAGCTTAAGGAAGCCTCCCAAGCTGAAGTTAAGGGTAATGAACGTTAGCTTCCAACATGCACTGTAAGCTGTAGACCAATCACAACAGACTAGACCATCTGGCCAATCAGACCAGAGTAGCTTGCGGAAAGGCAGGATTTAGAGAGACTGATTCATCTATCGAGTCGTTTGAAAATCATTGAACATTGTGGTGTAATGTGCAATGTATAATTTGAGACCTTTTGATATATATTTTGAGCATTGGAGACCTTAAAACAAAATTAGGAAACTTTAAAATAGCATAGGGGCACTTTAAATGTAACTACTTGTTTCCGAGAACTTTCCCATAATGTTTGCAAAATGATCAAATGGAATGTTCCCTTAATGTTCACATAACCAAGAAAAAAATATTTTTAAATCATTTAATAAACAGATTGTTTTAAACGTTCAGAGAACATTACGAAATAATATTTTCATAACTTTAAGGTATGGTAGCCAATTTTTTTCATAAACACTTGTCATTCTGGTTGAAACTCTCTTCACATCCTGATAGCAATCAATAACAGAAGTCTAAATATTAAAACATGATATATGATCTTCTGTTGAAGACTCAGGAGGACCAAAACAATTTCATCCAATCATTGCATTCGGTCCGAATGCAATGATAGGATGTCCCACCTGCCTCTCAACATATGTATGTGGGGCAGTCAGGTCGTACAGGTCAGCGCTCTGTAAGTTGTTTACGTTCATTGTTATTGTAATGTTATGTGTTTTGAGACATGATGTAAGTTAACGACTTCTCTTGTGATGCTTAGCAGACTCTGCTCTGGCTGAGTCGTGGCTCTGGAGTAGCTCTGAAGTGAGGGTGGGACCTTAAGCTTTCAAAGCTAGTTTGCTATTGCAAACTTCTCAGAAATCATCTTTCCTACCTTTAATGGTAATGGTATAGCAAAACGTTCTTGGTTAGCTGGGATATCTCTTGACACAAATACAAGCAGTACAGGATTTTCTCACCCTTTCCCTTCATGTAATCTGATAACACATCATTATCTATAATTAGTGCTAATGAGTGTGATGATCGCAGAGCCTTTAGTAATGTGTCAGAAGTGATTGTTCTTAATCCTGACCTCAGAACAGTGGGAAAAGTTTAGTCAGCATCATTCATGCTGAACATTTTCTTGTCTCCATCATACAGTATGTTTTACTTGAGGTAAAAAAAAAACTTTCATAGGTTTTTCCTGTGCCCTCAATGTACCTTTCCACATTGGTAGTCTTGTAAACTCCCTTTAACTATAAATCTGTACCTCAATGACATCATCCTCTAGAAAGTGACCTCATTTTGGTGGAAAACAACAGCACAGTAAGTACGTATATGTGTATTACTTATATCTCATTGCCCAACAACACTAAATATTAGATGCCAGCTAAATATTAGATGCCAGTGATTCATTACCAAGCAGAATGAATGATTCGACCACCAATGCAATGTAAGATATTTTGTCAGCCTGTCAGATCTTTGCATAGACATCTAAAAAAATCTGCAATAGAAGCTGGAATCGATTTTTTTGTGTTTCCATTAAAATTCACTTGAGTCAGATCTCTGGCATCCAGAAAGCCCAGTATTTGAATGAATACCTTGTACGGAGGCATTTTTATAGTCTCCATGTAGATTATATGGTTATACAACTAAAAAATGATTTCTGCTGCTTGTTCAATTAAAATGAGACACAATTTACTTAATTTCATTGCTTTTCATCAACTTAAATATGTCGGGACTACATGAATTAGTTTAGTTGCATTAGCAGTTCACAGCATGCTTTGCATTGAAATGAGTCCAGAAAGTGAATGTTGAAAATAAGTGTTTTTGGGAAGAATATGTTGTAAGAAAAATAGAAGTCCATACAAAGTCTCAGTTAACAGTCACTACAGCATCCTCTGTCAACATTTAGCCATTAAAAATGAGCTGTTTTTCAAAGAACCAACAATTATAAGAACGCTGACTCTGAGTTCAGTCTGCACTTTTCAAAAAGCTTTTTTGCTAATAAATGAGAAATACAGAAAGCAAAACAACAAACATATGACGTGCACACCTTGATGTATATAGCTAACTAACATGATCACTAAAGAACAATTGGTAACACTTAAAGCCTTATGTAAAATGCATTATAAAAGTATGTTTAATGCAGTAATTATGCCTTGTAATGCACCTTATAATGCATTGTATGGTCTCAGGAATAATTGTAACCACAGTTATAACACATTATAATACTTATCTAATCATTGAACTCACCATTAGAAAGTATAAAGCATTAAAAGACAAGACACAATCAGTTTCAGAATCTGCAAATATTATAATGCATTTTAACGTTGGTTACAATTATTTATGAAAAGATGTAATGCACTATAATTTGCATTAAGGACACCTTTATAATGCATTACACATATACAGGCTTTAAGTAAAGCGTTACTAAACAATTTGTTGATTCCTTTACCATGCAACTTCAAAAATATGACTATTGGTGTATCATAAACATAAATAGCAAAGAGAAAATATAATGGCTTGATATTAACTATAAAACACACTCAAGCATTTGAGGATCCATTTAAAATAAAAAAAATTAAAATTCCATTAAAAGTCTAATAACCCCTAGAAGGTATTAAATCTTATTTAATAGGGCCAATAGACAAAACATCATCAAAAATAGAGAGCTAATCAGTGTTACTAACATGTGGCTTGAAATAATGATATCTTCGGTAGGCTTCGCTCTGTCTCATTGAGTGCTCATTAAAATTAAAATGAGAATATGAAACACAACAGCCAAATTCATGTATCTCTGTAATGGTGATTTGCAGAAATGTGATACAACATATAATACAATCATTGAAAACAAGTCTTACTAAAAACACTGAAAGGTATATGACATCAACAATAACAGAAAACTGTTGTGGCTGTCAATTGTTGCAATAATTTGCATGGTCATAGAATAGAATCATTTCATGCATAAAATTAGCATTGCTATTATAAAAAAAAAAAAATCTGGTGAAAACAACAGGGAAACAATGTAACCTGCAGAAAAGAGTAGTTTAAGCACAAACTTGAACATATTAAGCACAATCTACCTTTATACTCAATTCAAACCTCACAACAACAGTCATTTAAGTTATTTGAATATATTACGAATAAAATGTATAGCAGTGAATTCAAACGGTAAAAAAAGGGGGGAAAGGAATTTTCACTTGCAATCAAATCGCTTGTAAATTTCACATACATAAAACATTACAAAAGTGTTTCTAAAATAAGACTTATTCAAACAACCCACTCTTTATTTACCACTGCACTGCAAACAAGCAAAGTCCATCGAAAATGAGTGTGGCACTTCATTCACAATAGAAGTGGGTGGAGTTATTGAGTTTGACTGACAGTTTTAGGAGCCAATGGAGTTGCAAGGTTTAGTCACAAGCTATTTTTAACATTTTTTATTGGTTAAAAAATTGCAAAACCCACAGACAGATGTAAAGTGTGTAACCAATATGAATGATTTATGGAAAAAAAGACGAAATATGGAGGTACAAGGTTTCTGGCTGACAGCAACAATATTTTAAATGTTATTAATTTTTGTAAAGTAATTATCTAGGCACGTGCCTAGAATAGCATAAATCCAGCCCTGGTCGCGATATGCTGTGATGTGAATTCTGAAAAGTCAAAAGTCGTGCTATATGACGAATCCAAAAGTAAAGTCATTTGAAATAGGTTGTCAGTACCTCTTTCCCTTCGTTGTCAATCAGTTGCACTCGTTGATTCAACAGCCGTGCTGTCATGCCCGCTGCCCTGCTGTCATAAAAATCTCATGAGTGTCTGTTTGCTTGTTCCAGATCCAGCACTAGTCATTTCGAATAGGTTCAAAGCCATCTCGTCTGTAGTGTGAGTCACAAAGAGAAACTCAGCGGGCATGTAAAATGTGCTCTACAATATGCATTCAAAAGGAAAGACAGATAGTCTGACACAAGTCCGACATGAAGTCCAGAGGAAAGGACCAAAATACAGCAGTGGATTTGCTGGATGATCTAGCAAACCCCGAGGCAAGTTTCAGCTACAACTTCTGTTTCCTGCTGTGGAAGGAGAAACATTGCCCCCAGCTCGCCTGGAAATCACACAGAGAACCAAAACCAAAGCCGAACAACTAGGGGGAAAGCTACTGTCCCCGAACACACTCGAAGGATCAAAAGAGGCTAACTTCCCGATTGGGGCCAAACTAAGAGGCGAGTTAGTCACTGTATCTGTACAAAATATGAAGCATTCTGAACAGAGAAAATGCTGCCTAAAAGGGTTAGTTCACCCAAAAATGAAAAAAATATGTCATTAATTACACACCCTCATGTCATTCCAAACCAGTAAGACTTTCGTTCATCTTCTAAACACAAATGAAGATCTATTTGATGAAATCTGAAAGCTTTCTGTCCCTCCATTGACAGCTACACAACTACCATTTTCAAGCCCCAGATAGATAGTAAAGACATCATTAATTAATCCATGTGACTCCGGTGGTTTAACTCAAATAATCTAAAAAAACAAACTAACATAATTTACCACTTTATTTACAAAATGTTAATTTCCAACACATGTTCATGAGAGCAACACAACACATGCATGTTGTCTTGACACAAGAGTAGACGTTGTTTTGTGAATGCGTGTGAATTGGCCTTTAAAATGCTTGTCTGTTGTATTGCATCATCATTTTGTATATAACAAGGAGTGCAATGTAAAGGAGAAATGAGTTGCTGTGATTTACGTGCCACAGTTTGTTAAAATCCATCCATGCAAGTCACATTATCTGTTGCCGCCCCAAAACACAGTGAGCCAACCGTCAACTCAATGACTACACTAAGGTTTGTGCCAGTGCCATTTTTAGGCATAGGCAATCTAGGCGCCAATGAGCGCATATCTGACACTACATTTTAGCAGGGATGTGTGTAAAGGGTGTCACAGGTGTGAACTGTCTGACTGTTGCATGTAAAGTCTGCATTTGGAGCACTCAACAACACTATTAAATCAAAGAGCTCGTTCAAAGCTTTGGCATGGTAACGCTTTTTTTTTATCACACAATAAGTCTAAATTCAAAGACCAGTATTTGTGGCAGTCGAGAAATCACGTGAAATGGGCTGATAGCATAATAATGCTCAGTGTGTATTGTAAAGGCAAAATATAACTACACTCACTTCAGCATTTCATGATATGTGTGTTTTTGCGCCAATGCATTGTTAAAGGATCAGTGTATTTTGTAATTGTCCCATATAAAACATTAATGGACAATTTAAAAATGTTATAATAAAATGTGCTAATTCACAATATTTCATATATCCTTTATTAAACCGCTTTGTCGAAATTAGCTCATCTTTACGGATGGTGTCGAAATGCTGAATCAATTCTAATAGTTCTAATAGTGCTTAATGCGAGCAGTGTCATACAGAGGGCATAGTATTGTGTTATTGAAAGGGGAAATTCAAGTGTCAATGAGTAACAAAGTCCACTCTCAATCAGTATTTATTCTTATTACTTTCATGTGACTGATCAAGCTTTTCTATGTAGTTTGCAGTAAAAAAAAGGTTTTATAGGTTTGACTGCAATAATGCAAAAAATGACACTTGAAATCAACATTTAGATGTAAAAAAAAAATACAAAAGACAAAAAGTAGTCATTGATATTTAAACATGTATCCAAATGCAAAACATAATAATTATGTCTGAACAATTTCTTAGCAACTAGGGATTGCACAAACATATATACAGTATTTTAAAATCCTTACTGGTGAAGGAAGCCATAGAGCACGTTCCTCCGCTTGAGAGGGAGAGGGAGGGAGGGAAGAAAGCATTGCACCTACTGTTGCACTTGTGTATATGGTTTGTGTGCCAAATAAAGTAAATTTGAATTTGAATTTTGAGTCCGGGTTCTACAGCCGGTACTTTATTGTTCCCAAAAAGGATGGAGGGTTGCGTCCGATTATAGATCTGAGGTATTTGAATCGGTCTCTGAGGAGGTTCAAATTCAAAATGCTCACTATTCCCAACATCGTGAGTCAGATCCAGTCCGAGGACTGGTTCGTCATGATAGATCTAAAGGACGCATACTTCCATATCTCCATCCTTCCGTGTCACAGGAAGTTCTTGAGGGTTGCTTTTGGGGGCGAAGCGTACCAATATCGAGTGCTTCCCTTCGGCCTAGCTCTCTCTCCACGCACATTCACGAAGTGCATGGATACAGCTCTGGCTCCAATGAGACTTCAGGGCATCCGTGTGCTGAATTATATCGACGACTGGCTCATATTGCCCCAGTCGTACGAGATGGCAGTTCGGTATCGAAATGTCGTTCTGGCCCACATAAAGTGCTTGGGGCTGAGACTCAACACAAAAAGACTGTGTTGACGCCGTCCCAGAGGACTACGTTCCTGGGGATTGTATGGGACTCGACAACAATGCGGGCACGTTGGTCTCCTGCGCGAGTCGACACCATACTGGCGATGGTCTCAGGAATAAGGCTAGGGCACAGCATCACTGTGAAGTACTTTCAGAGAGTGCTGGGCCACATGGCAGCAGCATCCAACGTGATACCTTTTGGCCTGCTACACATGAGACCCCTCCAGTGGTGGCTGAAAACCAAGGGGTTTTCCCAGAGGGAATCCTTTCGTATGATCAGGGTAACGCGCAGGTGCCTTCGTTCCCTAGTCATATGGAAGAAACCTTGGTTTCTGTCCCAGGGGCCAGTGTTGGGAGCGTCCTGTTGACGGAAATCCGTTTCAACAGATCCCTCCCTCACTGGTTGGGGCGCGGTCATGGACGGCCGCTTTGCGAGGGGCCCGTGGGAGGGCCGTCATTCCTCCTGGCACATAAATTGCCTGGAGATGATGGCGGTCTACAAAGCTCTCAGGAGCTTTTTCCCGGACCTCCTCGGCCAACATGTCCTGGTACGGACAGACAATATGGCTATCGTAGCGTACCTCAATCATCAGGGAGGGTTGAGGTTGCGCCCTCTATGCAGACTGGCGCATCTAATCCTCCTGTGGTCCCAAGGGAAACTGCTGTTCATCAGGGCAATGTATGTCCCGGGAGTCCAAAATCAGGGAGCAGACATCCTGTCGAGGCAGGGGCTGAGGCCCGGGGAGTGGCGACTCCACCCCGAGGTGGTGGAGGCCATGTGCAAGAGGTTCGGCCCAGTGGAAGTGGACCTGTTTGCGTCTCGAGAGACATCCCACTGTTCACTGTGGTTTTCCCTCACGCATCCAGCCCCGCTGGGGTTGGATGCCATGGTTCAGACGTGGCCGAGGCTGCGTCTGTACATGTTTCCCCAGATTGCTCTGCTCCCGGGAGTCCTGGAGAGGGTCCGTTGACAGGGGGTCACCCTACTTCTGGTAGCACCCCGTTGGCCGACTCAAGTTTGGTTCTCAGATATCATAGCTCTGCTGGCAGGTCATCCGTGGCAAATTCCTCTGAGGAGAGATCTCCTGTCTCTGGTGGCGGGCACAATATTTCACTCCCGGCCGGAGATTTGGAACCTTTGGGTCTGGCCCCTGAGGAGCCCAGGTACCTAGAGGTTGGCCTGTCTGCAGAGGTGGTAGAGACCTTACTCAGTTCCAGGGCTCCATCTACGAGGAGACTGTTCAGCCTCAAGTGGAATGTATTTTCCACTTGGTGCAGGGAGCGTGAGGTGGACCCAGTTAACTGCCCAGTGGCTTCAGTGCTGGAGTTCCTCCAAGATCGCTTCTCTGCGGGTCTAACCCCGTCCACACTCAAGGTGTACGTGGCTGCCATTGGGTGATGGGCCTTTGGGTAGGCACCAGCTGGTTGTACAGTTCCTCAGTGGGCCCCCTTCGAGCCATTGGAGTCGGCTGAACCGAAGAACCTGACCCTTAAGGTGGCTTTTCTCATCGCCATTACCTCTCTTAGGAGAGTGGGAGATCTCCAGGCCTTGGCGGTAACGGCAATTTGCCTGGAATTTTCCCCTGGGCGGAGTAAAGGCCATCTTACACCCTAGGCCAGGCTACGTGCCTAAGGTCCAATCAAGGGTGGTCAGGTCTTTGGTTCTGCAGGCATTTCATCCTCCACCTCACGTGACGGCGGAAGAAGGGAGACTTCACCTACTCTGCCCGGTTAGGGCGCTTAGAGTATATTTGGCGAAGTCTGCACAGTGGAGGAGATCTCAACAACTCTTGGTGTGTTTCGGCTCACCCAAGAAAGGGTTGTCTGCGTCTACTCAGACAATCAGTAACTGGATTGTCCAGGCAATAACCATGGCCTATCAGGTGCGCAGTTTGCCTTCACCTATGGCCGTGAGGGCTCATTCCACCAGAGGCATGGCCTCTTCAGTGGCACTCCTTTCTGGGGTCCCCTTGCAGGATATCTCCGAGGCGGCTGGGTGGCCTACCCCACACACACGACGCCTGGCGCTAGGGTGCTCCAGTCCTAGTTGTGCCCGGTCTCCGGCTTCACACTAGGGCAGGCGCTACCCTCGGTGTGGCCTAGTGGGTACTCGTTCCCCAAATTCCTCGTTCTGACGCAGTGGGAGTTCCCTCGAAAGGGAACGGCTCAGGTTATGTATATAACCCTTGTTCCCTGAGAAAGGGAACGAGCACTGCGTCGTGTCGCCACACCTCATGCCTGGAGTGCATGCTTCAGAGCAATAGCTGCCATTACTATGCGCCGGCTCCCTTTTTATACTTCCGGGTATGCCATCACAGTTACGTCATCATGCACGCCAATCGAATTGGTCTAGTTTTCATTCAGACTTCAGATTCACTGATGCTTAGGGAGCATCCCCAAATTCGTCGTTCAGACTCAGTGCTCGTTCCCTTTCTCAGGGAACAAGGGTTATATACATAACCCGAGCCGTTATCTAGCCAAAAGACTAATGTGTTTCTCTTTTACATAAAAAAATCCTGGAAAAAGCCATAAAAAAGTCTGTGCTGTGTTCAACAGAAGCAAGAAACTCATACAGGTTTGGACCAACTTAAAGGTGAGTTAGAGGTAACACGATTTTGTTTTTTGGGTGAACTATCCTTTTAAGTTGCGCTTGCATTAACACTCTCTCTCTCTCTCTCTCTCTCTCTCTCTCTCTCTCTCTCTCTCTCTCTCTCTCTCTCTCTCTCTCTGTGTGTGTTTCTGAATCAGAGGAAAGCCTTGAGCTTTTGTTGCACAGTTCAGGTATCTCTCATTGGCTGTGGAAGATGTCCAAGCAATGACAATTTAATCCACTCATGTAAAAACAGACCATTGAGAGGACACGAGTCTGCTTTAATACCACAGCTACCGCTCATGCATGCCAATAAACCAGCTTGAGTGTGTGAAATTCAGGTAGCATATTCTTCACTGCCGCACAGACAAGAAAGATATGACAAATCAAGAGAGAAGGAAAAAATGTGGGATGGATTCTGTGCACGAGCGATTGAGAAAGGGAAGTGGGAAAGAGAAGAAAAACACAAAGCATGCTGCATTTGTAGTTGAATTAATTCATGCCTCTGGCAATAACAAAGCCGAAACAAGCTGATAAGTTCTGACAAGGTGAACGGGCCGCAGCTATAAGCCTCCTTTACCACTGCAGTCATACCTACAACATTTAAACATACACACACAGGAGCAAACATACAAAGAATAAAAATAGAGAGAACAAGAAAAATAAAGACATGGAGTTGAGGAGTTTGCACAAATAAATTACACCTGCTGCAAGCGCTGTATATTTGCATGCACTAACTGCACCCGATTCACTCAAGATGTACTAAAAATGTGCACAAATGTCTTTCTCTAAAAATGTGTTTTTATAATAGCTGACTTTTGTGAACAAGAAGCTATCTATAAGGATTATAGATTTACATTAAAAAGGAGGTTTGTCATTTGGCTCGAACAGTTATTTTTTTATTCTGTGAAGCACAAAACGAGAAATGTTGAAGAATCTTAAAGCAGGTCACACTTTCTACAAACATTCAAAATGTCTCTTTTTGTGTTCCACTGTAAAACAACGGTGAAGATTCTCAGAACTTTAGCTAACGTTCTGGCAAGGATCTCTTAAAGTAATGAACAAATATTCTTCCAGTGACATTAAGGTTTGTTTGGTTGATTTGATCCGGACCAATGCGTTTACAGTGGCATTTTAACACTGAACCTAAAGCCATAGGGATATATTCACAACCTGATCGGTTGGCTCTTATTACGTATATTTTGTTACGAAACTACAAAACAATGCTGCATGTGTGCTGGGCTAAATGTGCTCGTTGTGTGTGCGTAGCTTCATATGATGGTATTTTGACCAGCTGAGAACTTGTGAAGAGCTTATAAAATGTGTAAAGGAGTCAAAACAGCGGCAGGAATCCCTCCGTCACACACACAAACCAAGATCTGCTGCGAGGAGACACGGCTCTGACGCCTGTACCAAAACAGTAGGTTGTGAATGATCCAATGACTTATTCATAAAGAAAGCCGCTTTTATCGCTTTTTGAATCAGTGTCTTTGAACACATCAGTTGTGTATTTTTGAATAACTACTTAAAAAGTCATTTTGAATGACTTTATTAAAAATTATTCTTGAGAATAATTTTTAATAATCATGTCGTTTTTTTTTAATTGTTTACATGTCTTTGGTCCATGTAGCATTCATATCTCATTCGAACCGCGCCACAGACTCCTTTCAATGGTCTCAGTCCACTGGTTTGGTGCACACAGGGGGTTCAGATGGAAGCGTTAACACAAAGTGTCCTGCACAAGTCCTGAAAAGTGAAGCCAAAACATTTCAATTGTCCCCAGGTGGTTGGTCCCAGTATAGGTCATACACCCCGCCCTCTCCATGTAATCTAATGGGACGTGAGACAAACGAATCAAATTGCACTTCATAAATGTTTTTCCAAAGATAGTTTTTATCACGCTGATATAAGTTAAAGTGTTCATTTTTGGTTTTAGTTCATTATTTGATGCTATAAAAACTGTGCGTCGTGATTGACTGCTGAGATTGACAGCTTCTCTGAGCAAAGTAGTCACTGAGGCACCAGCAGACTTTTTAGGGGATTGGAGCTGTAATTTCTGTTTATTAACTGTTAATAACTGTTTATTTCACACTGACATAATGAGTTGTTCTGCAGTAAACTGTGCTCAGCTTCTGCAGGAATGTGCGCGGGGCCTTGATACCGCAGCTCCACTTCACACTCACTACTGTGCAGACTCAGGTCCTGAATCAGCGCAAGATGTCAGTGCCATATTGGGACATTGGCGGTTTCATTGGCTTCTCTACGATGGAAGAGAGTGAAGTTGCGTCATCCATATATATATTTTTTACAATCTATGGTTTACTCTTATTCAAATGAAACGCACTAACAGAGCAATCACACCAGGGTTTGTTTTACTCGAATGAAACATGCCAAGTGTGAACACACCCTTAGTGGATAAACTGGATTGCAGCTGGAAAAGACTGTCTATACCACACCCTTTTATTTGCACTGAAAAACAATGTTCTCAGAACTTTAGCTAACATTCTGGCAAGGTTATCTGAAAGTTATATGAACATTCGTCAAGTCTTCTTCCCATGGTCATTCAAAGTTATCTGGTCTTATAATGATCTCAAAACATGAGCTCAATCGTCTATCGTTTATGGAGCATTTTTTTTTCTGAAATGTTTCAGATGGAATATTTAAAATGCTACGACTTGTTTTAGAATGTTCATAAAACATTCAAAAGTAGCATTCACATGTTTGAAGAATGATAAAATGGAATGTTCCCTTAATGTTCACATTTAAAAAAAAAAAAAAAAAAATTTAAACACTGGACATTTCAGATAACTTAATGGGAATGTTAGTAAAACATTCTTAGAACATTTAGCTACGTTTGGAACAACCTGGGGGTGAGTAAATAATGGCAACATTTTAATTTAGTGTGAACTATTCCTGATCAAACACCCTTCACTTGCAGGAAGACGAGCTGTTCTCCATTTACAAAAACAGCTCTTGTAATGTGCATTGTGCATATTATTGCCTATTCAGATGAAAGGACAGACAAAGGGACCTCCATCTCGTGAATCCTAATGATTGTTTACATAGCCCTGTGTATGTCGTTTGGAGCCTATATGTCGTCTCATTAACTTTAATGGATGCAAGAACGCATCTTTTGAAAACGTCCCCCCAGAGATACGTCTACCTGGCTATCTTCCCCCACACTCATATTTTTGACTGTACTTTGTGATGAATAGCGACATAAATCACTGCTGGCAGCCCGGTAAAACCTTAACTCCCATCCAGAAAAGACAGCATGTAAAATTAAGAGATGTAGAGAACAGCAATAAATCTCTCTTGGCTAACCCCCTCTCTCTCTTTCTCTCTGGGAACAAAGTCATCAGTAACTCTTCCACTCTGTCCAGTTTATCAGGTATGGTTTTATCTCAGACGGTCCATCATTCTTTCTCTTTCTTTGTTCGTCCATCCCCTCTCTCCTGTCAGGACTTCACGTTGAGTAAAACTTAAGGCAAAATGACAGTATATGTCACGGCTAATCAAAACATATTTGATGTTCAATACTGTTATTCAGAGCAGGTAAAAAAAAATCACTGTGCTTGGGACTATTTCAGAGTGACACTGCAGAAGAATGATTGATCTATAAGCCTATACGCATTATAGATCAGTGAACTCAACTGAACGATTAAAGTCAGTTGAAGCAATCCCGCACTTGACTTGGTTAAGAATCTTTCTGCAGGTTACCTAGTTATGCCAGTAGGTGGCGACAAGTAGACTATCTGTGTAGTGACAGAAACAAACAAATTTGTTCAAAATCACAGTATAGCTGAATCCTAAATCACCTCCTAAACCCTCAATCACTATTTCCTACGTTAGTCCACTAATGCAGTTCACTTGAAGGAGTGAATGAAAACGAGTGAGTGAATTCGGACAGACATTGAGTGTACATCGGCTGTACACTCGTTATTGCAGTGCAATGTGGGATAAAATGAGTGCACTCAATAAAGTCCACTATGGCTTCGGACACCACTACAAATGGCTGTCCGCTCAAATAAAGCACTATGCCAGCAAACTTTTGGACGTTTAATGACCGCTGAAAAGACATCCCTCCTTCACGTCCCAAATATATATAGTTCAATTAATTCACTGAACTCATTCATTCAACAACACTGAATCATTCAGAAACTAAACAAGTGACTTTCTTTATGATTAAGTCATATCATTCACAACTGATTTGTTCAAAGACACTAATTAATTCAGAAATAAAACAAGCTACTTATTTTATGAATGAGTCATTGGATTATTCCCAACCTCTATTTGTTCAAAATCCCTAATTGATTAATTAACCAAAGTGAGTCATTGAATCGATCACTGAACCAATTCATTCAACAACACTGAATCATTATATTAATGAAACAAGTGACTTTCTTTATGATTGAGTCATATCATTCACAGCCGATTTGTTCAAAAACACTGATTCATTCAGGGACTAAAATGAGTCATTGAATCAATCACTGAACAGATTTATTCAACAACAATGAATCATCTAGAAACGAGACATGCGACTCTCTTTATGTCATTGGATCATTTACAACCTGTATTTGTCCAAAAACACTGATTAATTCAGGAACCAAAATGAGTCATTGAAGCAATCACTGAACCAAATTTATTCAACAACACTGAATCATTCAGGAACCAAAATGAGTCATTGAATCAATCACTGAAAATATTTATTCAACAACAATTAATCATTTAGGGACAAAAAAAGTGACTTTCTTTATGAATAATAATATCATTCACAACCGATTTGTTCAAAAACACTGATTCTTTCAGGAACCAAAACGGGTCATTGAATCAATCACTGAACCAATTTATTCAACAACACTGAATCATTTAGAAACGAAACATGTGACTTCTTTTATGTCACTGGATCATTTACAACCTGTATTTGTTCAAAAATCCTTATTAATTCAGGAACCAAAATGAGTCATTGAAGCAATCACTGAACCAAATTAATTCAACAACACTGAATCATTTAGGGACTAAACAAGTGACTTTCTTTATGAATGAGTCATATCATTCACAACTGGTTTGTTAAAAAACACTGATTCATTCAGGAATGCCACTGTTTATTCGGTTGTGTCTTTGTTTAGACCTATTTGATTGTCTGAAATAGACAAGATTCAAGTAATAGCTTTAGTACAGCGTAATCACTTCAGAATTTGACCAGGCCGACACCGCACATCAATTACTGTTCGGTTCCAGAGGTCGTCACCGTACGCCAGCCACACGTCGACGTGCATGAGAACGCGTCCATGTCACAATGTGCTTTCGGTATATCGACTTCACAGAGAACGAGTTACGGGGAAAAAATAACAGCACGGAAAAATGCACAACAAAGACACCACTTATACCCAGAAGGGAAAAACACTTTAACAACTCAAAAAAGAGAGCAGCATCAAAAGAAAAGGATGAAAGAGGCCAGAGAGGACACAGGCGGGAACAAGCCTTCACCGCTCACATGAAAGCGAGGGGAAAATGATCCAGGGTGAATTCTGCGCTCCTGACTCCTGAGGTGAGACGAGAAACAAGCATTTACACCCACATGTCTCTCCACTTGAACGGATTGAATGTTCTTTAGAGATTAATCACCATGATGAATGGCCACATCTCATTAATAAATGAAAAGGCAGAACAACAACAGAAAAAAAGACTCATTAGAAGAAAAGCTATTTGTTTAGGCTACTACCAGCAGCATATCTATTATAGTTTTTATTGTTTTGAATTAGTTTCTCTTTTCGTTTGAATTTTGTTGTGTTTTTGTCATTTTAATGATTTTTTTTTCTAATATAGATATTGTTTTTATTATATTTTATTTCAGTTAAAGTTTATTTTATTTAGAGTAAAAAAAAAATTGTAATGGTCTTAGTAACTGCAATATAATAATAACCCATATTCACAGTATGCAAATCTTCCATATGCATAGAGTATTTGACCTATTTGCCAAAATGTGCATCACAATCACAGTGTGAATGCACAGGAAGTGGAAGTGACATGAGCTGTGCCTTTCCTTGACTTATTATTTAAGCTATTTTACACATTTATCATTATGATATGATGGGTCGCTGTATCATAGTGTCCAAAATGTTTGACTTGATTTGATTTAGTAACTTTCCGTACTCATAATCTTCAGCCAAAATCATCCTGGTGGTGGTGGGGAGGATGGAGGTTGTTGTCGCATCGGCATCTGCGAACTCAAACATGTGTAAGTACGACCTTTATACAGAAAATATGAAGACGTGATTGGATAGAGATTAAGTTAATAAGTGACAAAGTGATTAAGTCTTCCTGGCAGAACTTCAGCTGAAACTTCCATTTCTTGAGCAATTTGAGCTCCAGTAGCTCGTCTGTGCATCAATGAGGCCTGTCCTCGGTTCACCACTGTTCCTTCTTTGGAGCACTTTTGATAGATACTGACCACTGCAGACCCAGTCGTCTAGCCATCACAATTTGGCCCTTGTCAAACTCACTCAAATCCTTATGCATTTTTCCTGCTCCTAACACATCAACTTTGAAAAATATACACTTGCTGCCTAATATATCCCACCCACTAACAGGTGCCCGGATGAAGAGATAATCAGTGTTATTCACTTCACCTGTCATAATGTTATGCCTGATCGGTGTATATATAGGTGTGTATATATATATATATTTATATATATATATATATATATATATATATATATATATATATATATATATATATATATATATATATATATATATATATATATATATATATATATATATATATATATATATTCCAATTACTCACATGGCATGTTGAATAATTCATTTAATAAATCAAGATTCAAGTTACTTTATTGACACAGTGAAAGCCTTTCATTGCCAAAGGATTGGTAATGTAAATCACATTTAATCACATATTTCAATATTTGCTAAGAAAAGCCCCTGAACGAAGATTCATATTATGGCAAATGATGAGAAAATCTCAATGATTCAAAAAGTGGTCAGCCTTTGGTAATTTCATTGGTGCTCCAGAGCTGGTGGGGGCAGTAGAGAGGCTGATACTGTCATTTAAGTTGTTTAGTAAGATAAATAAGTGAAGCAAAAGTTTTGTGTAAACTCTGTGCACATTATTTGACTAGGAATCCGTCAGTCATGAAGACACCTGCCGTTGTAAGGTACAGTGATAAAGTACAAACGTGATGTGATTGTGTATATATTGACACTGTGACCATCCAACTGTGAATTTTTTTTTTTTTGTTCACCAATATCTGCTGGGGAATTCCAACATTTGTTTTCCTAATAGGTGTGCATACTATACAGTAGGGTAATATTCAATTTCAGATGCAACAATTGTTGTAGAAACCAGGGTGATGGCATTCAAACGTATGGCATTATAGCAGCACTTGTGTAAATAATTTAACAATATTAATATTAACAAATGGAATTAGTTTATTTCACTCATATATTACTGAAAGTAAATTGACCAAATGACTAAACTTGAACAGAAAGAGTGCTGCAGAGTTTTAATTCCCAGCATGCGTTGCGTTAGATTGCAAAATGACAATACATATTGAAATTAGGAGTTATTTTATGTGTTTTTGCACAAGATAAATATAGAGAAAGTCGTGTTAGTGTTTAATCTTCTGTTATGTTGGGGTTCATAGGGTTTCTGTTATGTTGCAGTTTTCAAGTTGATAATAGAGTCACGGATGACTGCAAAACTTGAAAAATATGAAAAATATTTGAAAGGCATATATGCAATTGGGAGTCTCTTTGCTTTTAATATTTGCACATGCAAGTATGCTATTGCTAACTACACCTAAAAAAAAGTGATCAGTTAACTTAAATTAAAAAAAGTGAGGAAACCCGCTGCCTTAAAATTAAATAAATAAACCATGCGTAATTGAAACAATTAAGTTACGTGGAATTGTCAAGTTCAGATAACTTTATTTTTTCAATAACGCATGAAGTTTATTATTTCCTAACTTTTTTAATTAAGTAAACTGATTTCTTTTAACAGTGTAGCAGTTAATTGTAAAATATTTGAGTTAATATAATATATATTATAACTCAATCTTGAAGTTAAGATTAAAAAAATTGAGGCAACTAACCTCAAATTTTTCTGCTAACTTAGGGTTTACAGCGTTTCTGAAATTATGTTATACCATTTTATGGAAATCCTTCCTTAAAGTACATATTTTAAGAGTTACAGAGATAATATGGTCCTGAACATGAATGACCCAGTTGGAGTTCTAGTTGGCGCGTCCCATGGGGACGGAGGTCAGCGCCGAAGTTCCTGGAAGATGGACTTCATCTGTCAGTTCTCCTCCTCTTAGTCTTGTCTCATAAATTTCAAAAACATGCTGTGCTTTTTCACCAAATCACTGTGGTACTGATGGAAAGGAGCCCGGTGAGAAAGAGAGAGATTGAAGAAGGGAGATTAAAGGACTGAGAGATGGGGAAAGACAGAGGGGAAGGTGTAGGGGAACTTTCCGCCCAGGTTAGCAGTTGGCAGGTCAGTCACAGAGTAAGGTTTGGAACAGTGACAGTGATAGGAATAATATGTTTTATTCAAAAGGATGAAACAGCAAGTGGGGCCGCCGAAGCTCTCAGCGATTCAGACTTCTTGTCATTTGCTGGGGTTCAATTAAGCTGCAAAGTATCAGGTTGACGTGAGGAGAGAGCAAAAGAGGGGAGAGATGGCAAGGGAAGCCAAGTATATACCAACACAGCAGCTGCGAGAAAGCAAACCATGAGGGAAGGCCACTGAGGATTGAAATCCCCTCATTTTCAGAGCAGAACAAAGCGTAGTCCTCTCACATTGTAGGTATATACACTCTTAAAAATAAAGGTTATTTATTGGCATTGATGGTTCCATGAAGGATCTTTAACATCCATGGAACTTTTCCATTCCACAAAAGGTTCTTTACACTAAGAAAAAATGTTCTTTTAAGAACTATTTAAAGGTTTTTTGGGGAACCAAAAAATATGTTTAATATGTATGCATACATTTTTGTGTCAAAATAAGTACATTTAATACAGGTCCTTCTCAAAAAATTAGCATATTGTGATAAAAGTTCATTATTTTCCATAATATAATGATAAAAATTTAACTTTCAAATATTTTAGATTCATTGCACACCAACTGAAATATTTCAGGTCTTTTATTGTTTTAATACTGATGATTTTGGCATACAGCTCATGAAAACCCAAAATTCCTATCTCAAGCGAGAGGGTAAGACACAGAAAGACATTTCTGAACGAATAGGCTGTTCCCAGAGTGCTGTATCAAGGCACCTCAGTGGGAAGTCTGTGGGAAGGAAAAAGTGTGGCAAAAAACGCTGTACAACGAGAAGAGGTGACCGGACCCTGAGGAAGATTGTGGAGAAGGACCGATTCCAGACCTTGGGGGACCTGCGGACATTTTTTGTATTAAAAACACTTTTCTTTTATTGGTCGGATGAAATATGCTATTTTTTTTTAGATAAGATTTTTGGGTTTTCATGAGCTGTATGCCAAAATCATCAGTATTAAAACGATAAAAGACCTGAAATATTTCAGTTGGTGTGCAATGAATCTAACATATATGAAAGTTTAATTTTTATCATTACATTATGGAAAATAATGAACTTTTATCACAATATGCTTATTTTTTGAGAAGGACCTGTAAATGGCATACTGCCTGTTAGTGTAGTGGGTTGAGTCATGATGCATTTTGGTATGAGAGGTTGCGGGTTCGCACATTCATTTCAAAATTATATAAAATATCCACAGTTGGATTTAGTTTGCAATTTGGATTATATTTTTAGGATCTCACGAGTCCTGATAAATGCAACTATTCTAATCTGAAGTGCTTCTATTATAAAGAACACCGCTTTCTCACATAACGCAGTTAAACAGCCCCTGCATAGCGTGAATAATCGTTTTTTGAGCCACTGATAAACCAATTCAGCACCGCCGCCACGGACAGCACCTGGTAACGTTGCACTTAAGAAGGAATACCATAAGGAACCTCCTAAGATATAGTTTGGGGAACATGCCTAGAAATGGGTTACCTTTAGTTAAGTTATACTTTAGAGTCTTCGTAAGTTATCGGGAAATGCTGCCTTGATGTTTTAAACATAAAAAATTGCATTTTGATATTAGAAATTATTTAAAAAAATGAAAATATAATTTATATATAAAATTAAAACCACCAGTAGAAAGCAGCAAGTCACTATTAATGAGTCATTGAGATTAAACAGATTCATTCAAATGGCCGATTCATTCAGGAACGAAGCATTTGATTGGCTTAATGAGTGAAAATTAATCATTTATTGAACCGGTTTGTTCAAAAGTTTGATTAATTGTAACAAAACACTGTAGTGGTGCTCAGAGACGCAAAACGGCTTGTTTCGAAGTATTTACGTTGGTGTAATAGAGCAGAAACAGGCAATATTGTCTACAATGTAAGCCACTTAAGAAGATAATAATCAGCAATAGCCTTGACTGATGAATTTGCACATGGTTTGTCTTAAATGATTTTAAAAACACTACATAGACAACATTAAAAACTCGATTTCCACCACAGGGGTCTTTAACGAAAAGGGTTTTAGTTTTAGTTACCCAAAATGCCATGGCTGTGGCTTCATATCTTGTTTATTACTTATTGAGCTAAGCAATCTAAGTAAGTTGCTCAAGAAACCCATGTGAGATGGATTTTTTTGTATAAATTGGATTAAAAATGCTAAATTATTATTATTATTATTTTTTAGAAATGATTGCTGTACGCCATGAATCCGTAGACATGAAACCTAGAGAGGTCAAATGCAAATGTTAAATTATTATTATTATTATTTTTTAGAAATGATTGCTGTACGCCATGAATCCGTAGACATGAAACCTAGAGAGGTCATGTTCAATCATAGACTCTTTCTCCACTTCTTCTTCCACAGCTTTGGTACGCAGCTCTTTCCCTCCTCTCTGACTGACAGGATCACTTCTTGTCCTACTATCCACTCTACTAGCTTTGTACTTTCGCCAGCTCCTCCCCCTCTGGAATTGTGTTCTTCGCACTGCGGAACCGAATGGAAATTATTGAATCCGAGGAAGTTTCAATGCATCACAACTATCTCCTCGCACACTCACTCAGGTTCATCTGCATTCCAGCTGTACGTCAATCGCCCCTCCACTTCCATTTATTCTAAGGGTAAAGATAAAGTGCTGGCAGCAGGACCGTATTTGCAAAAAATCATTTTGTATTCTCTCTTTTTCTCTCTCGTCCTCTGCGAGCGGAAAGTTTCCCCTCAGCATATGTGTACATGCTTATGAATGGGGAAATGGGTTGTAGCTCCCACAGTTTACCTTGTAGCTCGGGCCATATAAAAAGCACGATTTTTTTTTGTCAGTAGTCAATAGACAGTCAGCTATGAGAAAAGCTTACATGCATATATGGGCCATTACACAAATGCTTCAAAGTAAGAGTTGGAAACATCTTGAGAATTTTTGTTTTTTTCTTTTTCCACAAATTGTGTATGTCTGCAAATTGTATAGGCTGTTAACCAAGGTACACATTTCTAGTAATTGTGCAGTTAATTCTCATATTGTATTTTCAGAAGGTTTTGGAATATTATTCCTCTCCCCAAATTTGTCACTACCGAAACACAATAATAAATAAAGTCTACCTTGTAAATATATATTTTTTCTATTTTATTAAATAAATCAATAAATCAGGTAAATCAATAACAATTACAATTTTTGTGTAATTTATGAGGTTTGTTGTATTTTGATTCCAATCTTAAGTTAAGGATTCATTAGTTTGAATAAATATTGAACCAAACACTATAATAACATCTTTATTTTTGACAAAACATCCCATGTTTCGGTCATGACTGCACATATTCGGGAGTAACAGTAATGTTTTGGTACCAACCCATCACATTTTAACTTGCATACTAAAACACTAATGATTTGCATAATAAAGCATACTAAAATACAAATAACTACTAAAATTTTGTTTTTTTCACCTAAATAAATGATGTTTCGGTTGTGACCATTTTAGATAGTTTTGAACTTTGCTCAAAGATGCTAATCAGCACATGGTTAGCTAGCAAAGTTCTGAACAGTTGTAGCTGCACACATTTATCGAATAACCCCCCCCCAAAAAACTGATGTCACCACCGAAACTTCACCATGTTTCGGTCGGGACAGTTTCGGAAGTGTAGTGACAATATTAGATACTATTGAGCCTAGCTCAAAGATGCTAATCAGCACATGGTTAGCCAGCAAAGTTCAGAACAGTTGTACACGCATAAAAAATACATTTTATGGGATAACACTCCCAAAAATGTTCAGAAGAATGGTACAGTTTCATGGTTTCCGTAAAAATATTAAGCAGAAAAATTATTATTATTGATAATAATGAATGTTTCTTTAGCAGCAAATCCTCATATTAGAATGATTTCTGAAGGATCATGTGACACTGAAGACTGGAGTAATGATGCTGAAAATTCAGCTTTGATCACAGGAATAAATTTCATTAAATTTCATTTCATCAAGTTATTTTAAATGGTAATGATATTTAACAATATTACTGTGTTTCTACAGTATTTTTTATCAAATGAATGCAGCCTTAGTGAACAGAAAAGACTTAAAAACTTTTGAATGTTAGAATATATAATGCATTTTTAAGACTCAAAGGTATTTCTCAATAGCTTTTGCTTTAGGATGCAGATTTGAACATCACATTTTATTTCATTTTCTTTTATTTTTGTAGATTTGTTTTTCTATATCACACAGCCTGTTATGGTGCTTTATGTATCATTTGAGTAGCACATATTCAGCATACAGTCTTACAGAGGTCTAGGTTTTCTATCCTCCATTGTAGCTCTAACATCTTATTCAAACGTTTGTATTCTGCATTTTTTTTTCAGTCACAAACACATGAGATCCTATGGAGTTTGGTGCCATTGATGCTGTTGCAAGTTTGAATATGAAAATTTATTTTAAGAGCTGTGGCAGAAGGAAAGATTATCAGTGAATAACAACTTTCAGCCTGCAAAACCCATTTTGTAGTCCACGGCGGGAGAAAACAAACATGTTTTATGTGACAATAGGGTGAATAGATGATTCCCTTATTTTAGTCAACTATATTTAAGGCCTCATCCAATTGTCATCCTGTGATTTTTTTGTCTTATGAGTTTATTGAACTATAACACATGCACAGCTGGATTTAAAAGCAGGATTTGGTCAGTGGCTCCTGTCTAGTTACATGCTGACTGATGCCCCCTGGTGGCAAATAACGGCCACCGTCTTCATTGAAAGCCACACACTCCCCAAATCACCTTTATTTTTTATTGCACTTTATACAATATAAATAGTTTAAAAGCAGCTTCACAATAGGAAAATAACATAATTAATGAGCTGTCATTGTTCAGCTCAATTCAGTTCAGTGATGATTCAGTTTAATAATGGTGTAAGGTCATTCATTATGAAGTTTAATTCAGCTATAAGAAGCTCTACAGAAAACAATAGTGATGTTATTGAGCTCAATTCAGTTAAGGTTTTGAATTCAAATAACAGTTTATATACCACTATTGTTTTGTTTTATAGTAAGCATATTAATTAAACACGATTAATGAATGAAAACTGAAAAATATCACACGAATTAATAAAAACTAAACTAGAATGAAATTAAGTTCAGTGCAATAGACACTGTTGAACTTATGTGACAATGTTCCATAATTTTGCTGACATGAAAATCATAATTTTATTGGTGAGATATAGATGTTTAATGTGTTCAACTAGCTACATTTAATGCTTAAATAATTGCATGTTAAATAATAGTTATCAAACATATCAAATCGTTTTTGTGGCAAAATGTAACCAAGTTGTACAAATGTGGAAAAAGTGCCTAGAGTGTTTTTACACAGTTATTGGCACAGTCATACAATAATTGATGCGTTCTCCTAGAGATTTGACAGCGAACCCCCAGAGAATGAGCATCATTCAGTTTATGTAAGATAATGGTTAAGAACAGTTTTGCACATACTTATTCACTTTATGCATAAAAATGCGGAAGTATAAGCTATTTTCTGTGATTGTGTAATAACAAAATGCAGTAAATGGTCAAATAATTAAAACTTTTTGAAATTTAATTAACAAATTTAATATCAAATACATCATCAATCCTTCCAAAACGTGTTTTTGTCTTACCCTGGTTTACTATGGTAAGCCTCTTATAAGTGTTTATATTTTAGACTGGGTGGGAAATGGCGTACATAATTCATAATAATGTCTCGACATATCCATAAATAGGGAAAAATTGCTCCAGCTACATAGGTTAGTTGTCTCAACAAACGAGAAAAGTTGAAATGGAGCATGCTTAATCTCGAACCTGCAGGAATCACCCGCTTAAAAAAAAAAGAGGATTGTCCGCTGGCAAAACGAGAACGCGACAGAGCTCGTAATAAAACAAGAATCAACATTGGCTTGGCTTTTAGGAGATGATGAGAACTGATGTATTTGGAATGTAAAAACGATGCAGAGATGGTGTTTTTATAGCTCAACAGGAGAGTAAGGTGTTTTATTGCACAGATAAACTGCCATATACACTCACCTAAAGGATCATTAGGAGCACCATACTAATACTGTGTTTGACCCCCTTTCGCCTTCAGAACTGCCTTAATTCTACATGGCATTGATTCAACAAGGTGCTGAAAGCATTCTTTAGAAATGTTGTCCCATATTGATAGGATAGCATCTTGCAGTTGATGGAGATTTGTGGGATGCACATCCAGGGCACGAAGCTCCCGTTCCACCACATCCCAAAGATGCTCTATTGGGTTGAGATCTGGTGACTGTGGGGGCCATTTTAGTTCAGTGAACTCATTGTCATGTTCAAGAAACCAATTTGAAATTATTCGAGCTTTGTGACATGGTGCATTATCCTGCTGGAAGTAGCCATCAGAGGATGGGTACATGGTGGTCATAAAGGGATGGACATGGTCACGGTTGTAACGAGTGTTTATTTCAGTCAAAGTTGCTCTTCTATCAGCTTGAATCAGTCGGCCCATTCTCCTCTGACCTCTAACATCAACAAGGCATTTTCGCCCACAGGACTGGCGCATACTGGATGTTTTTCCCTTTTCACACCATTCTTTGTAAACCCTAGAAATGGTTGTGTGTGAAAATCCCAGTAACTGAGCAGATTGTGAAATACTCCGACCGGCCCGTCTGGCACCAACAACCATGCCACGCTCTAAATTGCTTAAATCCCCTTTCTTTCCCATTCTGATATTCAGTTTGGAGTTCAGGAGATTGTCTTGACCAGGACCACACCCCTAAATGCATTGAAGCAACTGCCATGTGATTGGTTGACTAGATAATTGCATTAATGAGAAATTGAACAGTTGTTCCTAATAATCCTTTAGGTGAGTGTAGTTCATCATAACATAATATACATCATATACATATTTCACCCGCTATATTTCTAAATGTACACGATGTCTCATATCAACAGAAAAATATACCAGTATGGCTTCTCTTGAGACTCTCCTGCTTTAGAACGGTCAGGGTTAATGAGATGCTAAAGCCCACCCACACAATGACGTGATTGGTTACAATGTAGTTTGTGACGTCAGAAACACCAGATATTTCAAACCTTGTTTTCGAGACTGTCTTTGGTTCCCTGCAGTTTTAAGGAGAAAATACTCAGCAATGGTGTTGCATGAAATTGCACATGGTTTGCCTTAAAGCATATTAAAAACAGCACATAGACATATAAACAACATTAAAACCCTTGATTTTCTTTAAGCCTAGTAGTAAATGTTGTATAAGCAGTAGGATAATCGTACTTTCTTTTTTCAGTTATGAGAGAATCATATTCATCCGCACAGTCACGCAGAGCCGAAGCACAACTAAAACAATGTTCTGGCGCAAAATGCATGCATTTTTGTTTTTACTGATAAAGGGCCAAAAGTTTTTAGTATGATAACAAAAATCAGTTTGCAATATCAAGCAGCCTAACGGAAGTTTTTGTATATTCTAAAATAACTGGAAGAAGATGAGACCGGAAGCCTCGACACAATGGCCGCGTCCACTTTTATGTTAAGAATAAGGTGAATATATTTCTTGTTTGGAAATGTCTAAAGCGTAAAACATACTTTGCATTAGCACAAGAAAGCAATTACTTCTCACTAATACAAGCTTAATTCAGTGTGATGTTGCATTCCAGATTTTGACAAAAGGCTGAAGTCGCTGGAGTAAATGTATCCGATACTAAAACGTTTAAATGTGATCTTCATATATCAAACCAATTGAAATCTTTTACTTATACAATCAAAATCAAGCTAACCCAACCTGAACTTGAATAATGCTTCAGTTCTCAATGACATTGTAGTTTCATTACAGGTACTGCAGAATGAAGGCCGTTTAAACTATTTTCTGTCTGACGGGTGAATTAATCTCGAGCACCAATAGCTCATTCTCACTTTAATATAGTTCCACTTCACAGAGGGTCATTGAATTACTGTGAAAGATGAAAACGCACACAAATGCATGGAAAAATACACATTCAGCGATAAATATGTAAAGGCTTGCATTTCCTCACTTTTTTATTTGGTTAAAGCATGCGTGTCGTGTATTTCCCTCTGCCTTTACAGAGATCTGAATAGCATGTCATAATCAATTCCTTTGAAAGCACAACAACATTATAGATTTATTTTACACAAGCTGCAAAATGCATTATTAAGTCGTGTTTCAGCAAAGACACGAAATATGCCAGGCAGGCGAAAACAATTCTGACTCATGAAGCCAAACGCGCGTGGCATCCAAAGCGACGGTCTTGTCCAAGATGGATAGAATAATATTCTAATGGAACTATCACATCAGAGACGTTCAGAGATGCGGACATAACGTATAGTGCTATTCAGTGTTGGGAAATTGCTTGGAAACTGTAGTTCCCTAAGCTGCTCATGTAGTAGTTTGACTATTAGGCCTCTAAGCTAACATAAAATAGCTAACCACATTGATGCTATTTAAGCTTTAATTTATAACTATCAACATTATATATTACTTTACTCTTACTCTTGATCATCCTAGCTGTATAAAAGTATTAATGTTTCAACAGTAGTGTTGTTTTGACTGGAAAAGCTCGGTTGTTATAAAACCAGCTGAAGTAATTTTATGCTTAAGGAACATGTTATGTGAGAAGTTACTGTTTCCCAGAACTGGTGCTGTTGAGGCAAAAAAGACACATTCATAATCTATGATCCATCATGTGTGGTGTTCATTTTCAGAGGAACCGAACAGTAACAAACAGTAACACTTTATTTTGATGGTCCACTTTAGACATTCTTCTAACTAGAAGTAACTTTTCAACTACATGTCAGCTTATTCTAATCCAAACTCTAATGCCTAACCCGAACCCTAACCTGACAGTCTATAATGCAAATAGTTTGCCCAAAAATTAAAATTCTGTCATTAAGTTCTCACTTTCGTTTCTTTCCAAACCCTTAAGACTTTCGTTCATTTTCATGCAGCGTAACACGAGAATGAACCTCATTGGTTCTTGAGGAAGCTCAAGCATCCTGCGTAACACGAGAATGAACCTCATTGGAGGGACAGAAATTGCTCCTCTTCATTTGTGTTCTGAAGATGAACAAACTCTTGACAGTTTTGGAACAACATGACAGTGAGTAATTAATGACAGAATGTTCATTTTTGGTTGAACTAACCCTCTAACAGTCTATTACCATCTACTTATACTCTAATGAGAGTTAGTTGACATGTAGTTGCAAAGTTACTTAGTAGAATTTCTAAAGTGTTCTATGGACTATAGAATGAAGTGTAACTGAACATGCTGTGACATATGCTGGCAATGATCAAGAATGTAGAGGCATATTCTCATGACTCACATCAGGGCATCAGTGAGCCTCTTGCACCGCTTTGACCTTCACATGAAAAACGTTGCCAGGGATGAGTGATTTTAAGAGGTGTCTATGTTGCAGAAAAGCGGGAATGATTGTGAAAATAGTGAAAGCTGACTTGCGCTACATAAAAATAATAAAAGCTTTTCGGCAAGTGTTTGCAGAGACAGGTGTACAACATGGTAAAGTATCCTTGATATGTACACTTGATTATCATACATGTGCAGAATGAATTCTATAGCTTTGCATACTTTGTAATTTGGTTGCTATGAGACACAACAAACTGCAGGAGTTGGCCATTTTTTTTATTTTTGCACCATTAAATGATGTGAATTTTTTGGTAATTATTTGGGTGCTTTTTTGAAAGGTCATCAGCAAATTAATAATTATAAGTTTTAATAATAAATAAATAATAATGAAAAAGTCTGCCTTTTTTGACAGGCTGATGATGCATTTACACATTTATCAACATTTTTAATGTACTTTCATAATGCTATACTTGAAGGAGTGACAGCTTCTGACTATTTCCCCCCTGTTGGAAAGTCTGTTGTGGATCTCTCATTTGCTATTGGAGCAAATGGGAGCACAATTTTATTTGCTGTTATTTCTTATTCACCACTGTAGAAGTTTATCCTCTATATGACGAATGCCACTACTAAGAACTCCATAAATGTGAAAATCATTTTAAATCATGTATTGAACTTTGTTGTCTTTTGTGATATACCTTTTTACTTGCAATTCATACAAGTGATAAGCCATAAGAGGTAGCGTTTCAGTAGTTAAACCACGGTTAAGGTGGTTTCAAGAACTCCTCTGAACCTGCATTTTAGTTTTATGCATCACGCTCCATTCTGCTGGTGAATGTGGATTGATTTCTGAATGCTGATGTCTCCCACCCAGCGGCTTCAAGCATCAGTATATTTGGGTGGTTTTTAGAGATGAAAAGTGGTTTACAGCTGTGGCTTTGAAAGCCGGTTTCCAGTCAAAATAATAATTTAAAAGGCTTGTTTTAATTAACACAGTCATGGCTGACTGCAGTGACAAGATTGCGCTTTGATCCTTTAATCCAAAAAAAAGGGGAGAAAAAGAACATATCACAACTGCTAAATAGCAGCTCTTCAAGCACTACACAACTTCTAAATATCCAGCAAGTGTAAGAAATGTCCCCTTCATTTTAGAAGCCACAGACCACAGCATGTTTGGGTGTAGTGGTGTGCTCATTACCGTTTTAAAACAAAGTTGTATGCAATATTATGCACGTTATGTTTCTATATAACGTGCATCGCGATATATAGAAACATAGGGATGATCGCACCCAGGACGCGATCATCCCTGGTTTCGTTCACTCCGCACCGACACAGCACCATGGACCCTGGGTGTTTCCACAGCGGAAGACGCGAGCCAGGACCAGAGCAAGGACCTCTCCACCCTCCCGGTCTTGAGATCTCCACTCAGAACCGCTTCTCCTCTTCGCGAGGCCAGGCAGCGGCGCTGTGGTCATCGGTACTTCCATCGTCCGGCATGTCCGCGCTTACTTCAGGTAAAGGTAAGGTGCGCACTCACTGCTTTCCTGGTGCTCGTGTTCTCGATGTCGCTGCACAGGTTCCCGAGATCCTGAGCGGTGACGGCGCATCGGAGCTGTCGTGCTGCACGCGGGAACGAACGACATCAGGCTGCGGCAGACGGAGATTCTGAAGAAGGACTACAGGAGTCTGGTCGAGACGGTGCGCAGAACATCGCCTGAAGCAACGATCATCGTGTCTGGACCCCTTCCCACGACTAGGACATGAAAGGTTTAGTAGATTACTTGCTCTAAATGAATGGTTAATGTCATGGTGTAATGAACAGAAGCTGCTCTTTGTAAATAATTGGAATCTGTTTTGGGAGCGACCTAGGCTCTTCCGTCCTGATGGCCTCCACCCCAGCAGAATCGGAGCGGCTCTACTGTCGGACAACATCTCCAGGGCGTTACACACCACCATATGACTAGTAAGTCAAAGTTCAAATCACAGTCTTTGCTGTCCTAACTTAATTGACATAAGTACCAATGTAGAACATTATATAGAAACTGTGTCTATTCCTCGTTTAGTGAGGTCAAACTTTAAATCTACTGTAAGATCTAGGAAAAATCTAATTGTGATTAAACCAGAAAATCTCAATACTAGTGAACAAAAACAATTTCTAAAACTAGGTCTTCTAAACATTAGATCGCTCACACCTAAGGCGGTTATTGTAAATGAAATGGTCACAGATAATAGTTTCGATGTGCTTTGCCTTACTGAAACCTGGCTTAAGCCAAATGATTATTTCGGTCTAAATGAGTCTACTCCACCAGGATACTGTTATAAGCATGAGCCCGTCTGATTGGTCGCGGCGGTGTTGCAATAATCTATAGAGATATTCTAAATGTTACTCAGAAAACAGGTCACAGGTTTAATTCGTTTGAAGTACTAGTGCTAAATGTTACGCTCTTAGATGTAAGAAAGAAAACCGTTTTATCTCTAGCCTTGGCTACTGTATATAGACCTCCAGGGCCCTATGCTGATTTCCTAAAAGAGTTTGCAGACTTTCTCTCAGATCTATTGGTCAATGTCGATAAAGCATTAATTGTTGGAGATTTTAACATACACGTAGATAACACAAATGATGCATTAGGGGCTGCGTTTACAGATCTATTAAACTCCTTTGGGGTCAAGCAAAAGCGTCACTGGTCCGACTCATCGTCTTAATCACACACTAGATTTAATTATATCACATGGAACCAACCCAACCGATATAGATATTATACAACAAAGTGATGATGTCACTGACCATTACATGGTAACTTGCATACTGCGTACTGCTGAAATCTGTCATGTTGCGCCACGTTATCGACCAGGCAGAACGATCCTTCCAACCACTATAGATAGATTCTCAAATAGCTTACCTGATCTGTCTCAGCTGCTCAGTGAACCCAAACAAACAGATGAACTAGAGGAAATGACTAGCAGTATGAGCACCATTTTCTCTAGTACATTAGAAAATGTTGCACCAATTAGATTAAAAAAGGTTAGAGAGAAAACTAAAGCACCATGGTACAACAGTGCTACACATGTTATCAAGAGAGAAACTCGTAACTTAGAGCGTAAATGGAAACAAACTAATTTAGAGGTCTTTAGAATCGCGTGGAAAGATAGTACGTCACGTTATAAAAGGCCTAAAAGCAGCCAGGGCTGAGCATCTCCATAAACTAATAGAAAATAACCAAAATAATCCAAGGTTTTTATTTAACACCGTGGCTAGATTAACAAATAAACAAGCATCGCCTGAGCAAAATATTCCGTTACAGTTTAGTAGTAACGATTTTATGAATTTCTTCACTGAGAAAATAGAAAGCATCAGAAACAGAATTGTAAATGTACAACCTTTAATGATGTCTTATGATTCAACCTCAATTATCGCCCCTCAAGAACTACTACACCGCTTTACAACTATAGGACAGGAAGAGCTTAATAAACTTATCATTGCATCTAAATCAACAACATGTTTATTAGATCCAATACCCACTAAACTACTGAAAGAGCTGTTACCTGTAGTGGAAGAGCCTCTTCTCAATATTATTAACTCGTCTTTATCTTTAGGTCATGTTCCAAGAATATTCAAGTTGGCAGTCATAAAACCTCTCATTAAGAAGCCACAATTAGATCATAATAACCTAGCAAATTACAGACCCATTTCAAATCTTCCATTTATGTCTAAAATACTAGAAAAAGTTGTGTCTGCTCAATTGTGCTCTTTCTTGCAAGAAAATGATATCTATGAAAAATTTCAATCCGGATTCAGACCACACCATAGCACAGAAACTGCGCTCGTTAAAATCACAAATGATTTACTTCTAGCTTCTGACCAAGGCTGTATCTCAATACTAGTTCTCGATCTTAGTGCTGCGTTCGATACTATAGATCATAAAATACTCTTAGATCGACTTCAAAATTACACTGGTGTTCAGGAAAGGCATTAAACTGGTTTAGATCGTACTTATCAGACCGCTACCATTTTGTCTGTCTAAATGGGGAAAAATCAAAGATAACGTCAGTAGACTATGGGTGCCGCAAGGATCTGTGTTAGGCCCTCTGCTATTCTCAATATATATGCTGCCACTTGGTAATATTATAAGAAAACATGGAATTCATTTCCACTGTTATGCTGATGACACTCAATTATATATCTCATCACGACCAGATGAAAACGCTAAATTATCTAAACTGACAGCGTGTGTTGAAGATATTAAATACTGGATGTGTAATTTTCTGCTATTAAATTCAGATAAAACAGAGGTATTACTTATTGGTCCAAAAAACGGCCCACAAAACCTCTCACATTACAACTTTAACTTGGAAGGACGTCCTGTCACTTTATCCACTACAGTAAAAGACCTGGGTGTTATATTAGACCGCAACTTGTCTTTCGAAAATCATATTTCATATGTTACAAGAACAGCATTCTTCCACCTTAGAAACATTGCTAAGCTACGTAACATGCTATCTATTTCTGATGCAGAAAAGTTAGTTCATGCATTCATGACCTCAAGACTAGATTACTGTAATGCTTTATTAGCTGGTTGTCCTGCATCCTCAATAAACAAGCTACAGTTAGTCCAAAACGCAGCTGCTAGAGTTCTTACTAGGTCAAGAAAATATGATCATATAACACCAATTTTATCATCTCTACACTGGTTACCTATTAAGTTCCGTATCAATTACAAAGTATTGCTACTGACCTATAAAGCCCTGAATGGTTTAGCTCCTGTGTATTTAACGGATCTTCTATCGCCCTACAATCCATCGCTCTTTAAGATCACTAAACTCGAGGCTTCTGGTCATTCCTAGGATATCTAAGTCCACTAAAGGAGGAGGGCATTTTCACATTTAGCTCCTAAACTCTGGAATAGTCTTCCTGATATTGTTCGAGGTATAGACTCGCTGTCCCAGTTTAAAACTAGATTAAAGACGCATCTCTTTAGCCAAGCATTCACATTATAATTACCTTTTATACTACAGTTAAATCGGATCAAAAGAATTAATATTCTGAACAGCAGCTATGCTAATTATTTCCCATCTGCTTTTCTGTTATTATCTCGGGACACTAGTTCCGAGGTAAATAGTAGTCAGCTCCAGTTTGTATCCAGCCTCTCATGGAGACTTCAGATGCCCCAACACCTGTGATGAGACGACTGCGCCTGTGAAGAGACGACTCAACGCCAGCGCTATTATAGCGGCCTAAATTAATACATGATTGATTAACTTTTTCTAACATTTTTCAATGTACATTTATAAAATGCACTTTCTGTAAAGCTGCTTTGAAACAATGTGTATTGTGAAAAGCGCTATACAAATAAATTTGAATTGAATTGAATTGAATATATGCTTGGAAATCCCAGATTGCCCTTTTGTTTTGAATAGTGTACTAGCATACAACGCTTACTCTTCATACAGAATGCTGTATGCATAAAGTGCATAGTATGCAAATGTGTTGCTGTATTGATAGAACACCTATTGCATTTGCACTGCATAGTTTTCTTAAAAATGGCCTTTTATGCTTTATATATATACATATATATTTTCCTATTACTTTAGCGTGTAATGTTGCTGTTTGAGCATGAAAAGTGTCTGCAATGTTACAAAGTCACTCCAAAGGGAGTTATTCTGTATATTAGTGTGCATCAAATAAAGCAAACAAAAACAGTGAAGTAGTCCTGAGTTCATTATAGAAGCATAGCAAAAAAATGTGTTACGTGGAGAAAGCTGCTGATTGAATGAACTACTACATACGGGTAAATTGCATGCTAAATACTGCATGCTAACTTAGAAAAATGAACAGCTTTCTGTTGCTTATGTAATTGAACTATAATAACATCAAATAAATTAATTGCTTTTGCAAATTAATTAGCAGAACTTATTAATTTACCACCTAAATTTGATGGCATTAACGATAGTCCTATATTGTTGAATGTGGTTCAAACGCCAGAGATGCATGCAGCCGGTTTAGGGAAGCAGTTGTGACTAGCTAGTTAGTTACTTTAAAGATGCATCGTACTATGATGGTTAAGCAGATAGTTATTTTAATGTATGCAAAACACCTCTGACAGACTGGAAAGAGAGGTGCTGCAACAATTTAAAATATGTGAAAAATAATGTTTTATGAAAATTCAAGCATAACTGAAAAGAGGGGGGAAAAATCAAGACACTGAAAAAGTGCACAATATGGCCTCTTTAAAAAATGAGTTTGTGCAGTATGCATTATATACTGCGCAGTGTATGGCATGCTGAACAGCCTTTGAGGTGCCGTGTGATTGATTGAGTGTATCTGTTGTGTTGTGTGAGAAGGAAGATGCCCAGTTAAGGTTTGTGGCAGGTTTTTGTCTAGTCACAGAGGTAGTAGTTACTGTCCTATCAGCAATCTGCACACGCTCAGTCTCTCTTGCATTCAGCGGCACTCAGGGTGAGATCAGCCCAAGTCAGGTCCTCATTAATGGAAAAGCTGATCAGAGAGGACTTCTACAGTCTCAGTCTTTCACAAACAGACACACTCTATCTTTCTGTATCATGCACATGTCAATGTAGATACACTCACCTAAAGGATTATTAGGAACACCATACTAATACTGTGTTTGACCCCCTTTCACCTTCAGAACTGATGAAAGATTTGTGGCATGCACATCCAGGGCACGAAGCTCCCGTTCCACCACATCCCAAAGATGCTCTATTGGGTCGAGATCTGGTGACTGTGGGGGCCATTTTAGTACAGTGAACTCATTGTCATGTTCAAGAAACCAATTTGAAATGATTCGAGCATTGTGACATGATGCATTATCCTGCTGGAAGTAGCCATCAGAGGATGGGCACATGGTGTTCATAAAGGGATGGACATGGTCAGAAACAATGCTCAGGTAGGCCGTGTCATTTAAACAATGCCCAATTGGCACTAAGGGGCCTAAAGTGTGCCAAGAAAACATCCCCCACACCATTACACCACCACCACCAGCCTGCACAGTGGTAACAAGGCATGATGGATCCATGTTCTCATTCTGTTTACGCCAAATTACTCTACCATCTGAATGTCTCAACAGAAATCGAGACTCATCAGACCAGGCAACATTTTTCCAGTCTTCAACTGTCCAATTTTGGTGAGCTTTTGCAAATTGTAGCCTCTTTTTCCTATTTGTAGTGGAGATGAGTGGTACCGGTGGGGTCTTCTGCTGTTGTAGCCCATCCGCCTCAAGGTTGTGTGTGTTGTGGCTTCACAAATGCTTTGCTGCATACCTCGGTTGTAACGAGTGGTTATTTCAGTCAAAGTTGCTCTTCTATCAGCTTGAATCAGTCGGCCCATTCTCCTCTGACCTCTAACATCAACAAGGCATTTTCACCCACAGGACTGCCGCATACTGGATGTTTTTCCTTTTCACACCATTCTTTATAAACCCTAGAAATGGTTGTGTGTGAAAATCCCAGTAACTGAGCAGATTGTGAAATACTCAGACCGGCCCGTCTGGCACCAACAACCATGCCACGCTCAAAATTGCTTAAATCCCTTTCTTTTCCATTCTGACATTCAGTTTGGAGTTCAGGAGATTGTCTTGACCAGGACCACACCCCTAAATGCATTGAAGCAACTGCCATGTGATTGGTTGATTAGATAATTGCATTTATGAGAAATTGAACTGGTGTTACTAATAATCCTTTAGGTGTGTGTGTATATATGTATATATATATATATATATATATATATATATATATATATATATATATATATATATATATATATATATATATATATATATATATATTATAATAATAATAATAATAATAATAATAAGAGTCATGTATTTACATATTTACTACATTACATATTTAGATTACATATTTCATCATATTTAATGCATTTTTGTGTTTCATTGTGAAAGAACACTTAATTTTCCCGAATTCAATTTCTCTGAATGTAAATTTCCTGTTACTGTTATTCCAATAAAAATTCTAGTTCAATTTCCTGTGGGTGTGGCCAATTCAATTCACATTAACATGAACTGAATGGGAGCCACTTATTAAATTCATACATGCTTATGATTTTAATTCTAAAAAAATTATTTGCGTTAATGCACAAATATTATTACTCTGCAATTTGTAAAACTTGGATTAAAGGTGCTCTAAGTGATCCTGGGTGGAGTAACTTCTTCAAAGTTCAAAGTAACGTTCGAAGTGTTATCAAACAAAACTAGTTAGAAACTGGCTAGTTAGACCCTCCCTCCTCCTCCTCCACCCCTCAGTCCTTCCACCGGAGTTCGCGCCACCTTTCGAAGGCTTTTCCAATGTAAATTCGTTCCTTCTCCTTTTCCCTTTTCATTGCAATTTGTTCATTAGAACATTGTCTCTTTGTGTCGGCCATATCAAAATCGAATAGCTCAAACTTCCCTCTTTATGCTTCTCTCTTCTACACACCCCCTTCATGTGCACGCGCACTAACCCTAAACCTCCCCCCAAATCATTATTGTCGGTTATTGGCTGGAGCACTGTTTTTTATGTTTCGTTGTCCACACTGCCCAATTTTGTTTTTGTTGCCGTTTGTGGAGCTTGTGCTGACTACAGAGACCGCGTTTTTTACAGTGTGTTCAGGGGACAGGCAGCTAGCGGATAGTGAGGACATGTTTGCTGTATGTGACAAAAAATGTTTTGGCCTAAAAAACGTGTGACATCGCTTATAGCACCTTTTAAGTGTCTGTTATATAACTATATATAAAAGAATGCCTGTTTTTGTCTTGTATGAAACACATAGGCTAAATAAATTCACACTGCTTCATGTTGTGATTATTGTCACTTTCCTTCCTCCAAAACTGCTGGTGTAGGACGAAATCAATAAACATCCCAATTTTTTTTTTTTTTGCCTTAATGTAGTTATCATTGATCTTTCCCTATGACAGAACGCATGCAGAGTGTCCACACTAACCTTATGGCAGTGAAACACATAGAAACCTCAATATGTCCATCCACAAATCTAACCTACCTGACAGTTAATCAAGACAATTCATTCATCACTGCTCAGTACATACTGTATGCAACTGAAATGTGGTTTATGTAAGACTCTTGATTAACATCGCTGTGGCTACACACATGTTGGTTTTTTTGTCAAATATATTTCTAAAAGAATAAAAGGCGCTGTTCCAAAATCGAGTCTACTACTGCAGAGGTATAGGCAGTTGATGTGCAATGGGCTGATTTTTGATGTCCATGTGCTTATGATGCCTTAAAAGGCAGCTCACTAGGATTCGCAAAAATATTTTTCACTGATAATATGCTGATTGTATTTTATACTGAACTGTGTACATATACTCTTGTAAAAAGCACAATTTTGCATAGACCGATCAGGCATAACATTATGACTACTGATTATCTCTTCATCATGGCACCTGTTAGTGGGTGGGATATATTAGGCAGCAAGTGAAAGTTTTGTCCTCAAAGTTGATGTGTTAGAAGCAGGAAAAATGGGCAGAGTATAATTATTTGAGCAAGGGCCAAATTGTGATGGCCAGACAACTGTCAGAGCATTCTCAAAACTGCAGCTCCAAAATTGCTCAAGAAGTTAATGCTGGTTCTGATAGAAAGGTGTCAGAATACACAGTGCATCGCAGTTTGTTGCATATCAGGGCTCCAGACTAACTTTTGCCTTGGTTGCACTGGTCCGCCTAACTTTTTATTTAGGTGCACCCTTAAAAATTTTGGCATGTGCGACCAAATTAGTCGCACTCTAGAGCCCTGCATATGGGGCTGCATAGCTGCAGACCAGTCAGGGTGCCCATACTAACCCCTTTCCACCGCCAAAAGCGCCAACAGTGGCACATGAGCATCAGAACTGGACCACGGAGCAATGGAAGAAGGTGACCTGGTCTGATGAATCATGTTTTCTTTTTCATCACGTGGATGGTCGGGTGTGTGTGCGTCGGTTATCTGGGGAACACATGGCACCATGATGCACTATGGGAAGAAGGCAAGCCAGTGGAGGCAGTGTGATGCTTTGGGCAATGTTCTGCTGGGAAACCTTGGGTCATGCCATCCATGTGGATGTTAAGGTGTTACTTGGCCTCCAAATTCCCCAGATCTCAATCCAATCGAGCATCTGTGGGATGTGCTGAACAAACAAGTCCTATCCATGGAGGCCCCACCTCACAACTTGCAGGTGTTAAAGGATCTGCTTCTAACATCTTGATGCCAGATACAACAGCACACCTTCTGGGGTCCAGTGGAGTCCATGCCTCGACGGATCAGGGCTGATTTGACAGCAAAAGGGGGAGTAACACAATGTTATGCCTGATCGGTGTACTTTTAAAAAGACTACATATTACACAGATAACTACTTACTACTATTTAAAGCACACTTCTTTTTCAGGGATATTACTCATGATATTACATTAGTTTAGTGTATATATTATACTGAACAGTACGCGACTGCCAAGCATTTTTGAAATATGTTGCATTACATGGCAGTAGCACTGCTGAACTAAAACCATTAAAGAGCATTAATGCATGAATGCTTTAATATGAAAACCTGCCCAGTGGAAAGGAGAAGAAAAAAAATTAAGATTTAATCAGTTACTTTCCCTTCAGCATGCAAAAGGAGGCACAACTTTTTCCATATGCAGCCTCCATTTATATTCTAACTACGGTTTTGGAGTTGACTGAATTCATTTCTGCCTTGTGTTTTTGCACTTCTGTCAGTCTATATTGCACATTTCAGATCTTCTGGGAAAAGCAGTCTTAGGTACATTTTTTGAAGTTTTCATACCTTCAGAGTTTCCATGTCTGTCTGAGAGTGTTTCTGTCCTTTTGTCACTCAATCAGCCTTTCCTCTTTTCCAAAGTTAAGTTAAAAAGAGCAAAAGAAAAAGATTTAACATTCAATGTTTTTTTTTAAGTCACTGTAAAGGCAATTCTGAGGTTTGTTTACAAACACATTAAAATTTGTTAGAAATGTATCGATGAAACACGTTACAAAGACTTTGAACTGTGTAGTACTGGATTGTGGAGTTAGACCATTAAACAGTTTTTCATCATTGCTGTGTTCAGGATTTTTTGGGCGGGTCTAAAACGGTGCATATGACCCCTCCCCCAACACTATCATAACTCTTGATGAAGCACCTGTCTCCTCCCCCCAACACTATCATAACTGTTGATGATGCACTGGAACCACCGAGCCTGGCTCCTCCCCCCCAACACTATCATAACTGTTGATGATGCACTGGAGCCACCGAGCCTGGCTCCTCCCCAACACTATCATAACTGTTGATGATGCACTGGAACCACCGAGCCTGGCTCCTCCCCCCCAACACTATCATAACTGTTGATGATGCACTGGAGCCACCGAGCCTGGCTCCTCCCCAACACTATCATAACTGTTGATGATGCACTGGACCACCAAGCTTGGCTCCTCCCCAACACTATCATAACTGTTGATGATGCACTGGAACCACCGAGCTTGGCTCCTCCCCCCCAACACTATCATAACTGTTGATGATGCACTGGAGCCACCAAGCTTGGCTCCTCCCCCCCAACACTATCATAACTGTTGATGATGCACTGGACCACCAAGCTTGGCTCCTCCCCAACACTATCATAACTGTTGATGATGCACTGGAGCCACCGAGCCTGGCTCCTCCCCCCCAACACTATCATAACTGTTGATGACGCACTGGAGCCACCAAGCTTGGCTCCTCCCCCCCAACACTATCATAACTGTTGATGACGCACCTGGCTCCTCCCCCCCAACACTATCATAACTGTTGATGATGCACTGGAGCCACCGAGCCTGGCTCCTCCCCCCCAACACTATCATAACTGTTGATGATGCACTGGAGCCACCGAGCTTGGCTCCTCCCCCCCAACACTATCATAGTTGTTGATGATGCACTGGAGCTAACGAGCCTGGCTCCTCCCCAACACTATTATAACTGTTGATGACGCACCTGGCTCCTCCCCAACACTATCATAACTGTTGATGACACACCTGGCTCCTCCCCAACACTATCATAACTGTTGATGACACACCTGGCTCCTCCCCAACACTATCATAACTGTTGATGATGCACCTGGCTCCTCCCCAACACTATCATAACTGTTGATGATGCACCTGGCTCCTCCCCAACACTATCATAACTGTTGATGATGCACCTGGCTCCTCCCCAAACACTATCATAACTGTTGATGATGCACCTGGCTCCTCCCCAACACTATCATAACTGTTGATGACACACCTGGCTCCTCCCCAACACTATCATAACTGTTGATGACACACCTGGCTCCTCCCCAACACTATCATAACTGTTGATGATGCACCTGGCTCCTCCCCAACACTATCATAACTGTTGATGATGCACCTGGCTCCTCCCCAACACTATCATAACTGTTGATGATGCACCTGGCTCCTCCCCAAACACTATCATAACTGTTGATGATGCACCTGGCTCCTCCCCAACACTATCATAACTGTTGATGACACACCTGGCTCCTCCCCAACACTATCATAACTGTTGATGACACACCTGGCTCCTCCCCAACACTATCATAACTGTTGATGACACACCTGGCTCCTCCCCAACACTATCATAACTGTTGATGACACACCTGGCTCCTCCCCAACACTATCATAACTGTTGATGATGCACTGGAGCCACCGAGCCTGGCTCCCCCAACACTATCATAACTGTTGATGACGCACTGGAGCCACCAAGCCTGGCTCCTCCCCCCCAACACTATCATAACTGTTGATGACGCACCTGGCTCCTCCCGCCCAACACTATCATAACTGTTGATGATGCACTGGAGCCACCGAGCCTGGCTCCTCCCCAACACTATCATAACTGTTGATGATGCACTGGAGCCACCGAGCTTGGCTCCTCCCCCCCAACACTATCATAGTTGTTGATGATGCACTGGAGCTAACGAGCCTGGCTCCTCCCCAACACTATTATAACTGTTGATGACGCACCTGGCTCCTCCCCAACACTATCATAACTGTTGATGACACACCTGGCTCCTCCCCAACACTATCATAACTGTTGATGACACACCTGGCTCCCCCAACACTATCATAACTGTTGATGATGCACCTGGCTCCTCCCCAACACTATCATAACTGTTGATGATGCACCTGGCTCCTCCCCAACACTATCATAACTGTTGATGATGCACCTGGCTCCTCCCCAAACACTATCATAACTGTTGATGATGCACCTGGCTCCTCCCCAACACTATCATAACTGTTGATGACACACCTGGCTCCTCCCCAACACTATCATAACTGTTGATGACACACCTGGCTCCTCCCCAACACTATCATAACTGTTGATGATGCACCTGGCTCCTCCCCAACACTATCATAACTGTTGATGATGCACCTGGCTCCTCCCCAACACTATCATAACTGTTGATGATGCACCTGGCTCCTCCCCAAACACTATCATAACTGTTGATGATGCACCTGGCTCCTCCCCAACACTATCATAACTGTTGATGACACACCTGGCTCCTCCCCAACACTATCATAACTGTTGATGACACACCTGGCTCCTCCCCAACACTATCATAACTGTTGATGATGCACCTGGCTCCTCCCCAAGACTATCATAACTGTTGATGACGCACCTGGCTCCTCCCCCAACACTATCATAACTGCATAACTGTTGATAAAAGCGCTATATAAATGCAGTCCATTTTCCATTCACATTTTTATTTAATTTTTTAATTAGATTTTATTTTTTACTTTTTTATTTTAATCAAATTATATTATATTCATATAATTTGATACATTCATGACATTATTCTATAAAAACCTATTTAGTTTGAGTTCATTTTTAGTACATTGTAATAATACATATTATTTAATGTTTTATCTTAAACCCCCAAAACTGTCAACTGAACAAATGAACAGACTAAGAATCTATTTAAAATTGTGTCTTAATAATTAAAAACTATATGGCATCATCATGAATGTAACCATTCATATAAACACAATTGATATCAGTAGTTTTAAAGCTGTTAATTGAAAACTTTTGTCCAGCATTTTGTGTATTCTCAAATGTCAGGGTGGCACAACTGCAAACATGGCTCTTTTATTATGAATTGACCAGATAATAAAATGATCATGCATCATCCAGAGGATCCTTGAGTGGAAAGCTTTGTAGATCTCTCTCACATACTGGTAAAAACTGCTCAAAAAAGAATTTAAACTCAAATATTATTTAACAATTGAAACTTGTTTAAACACATTTTTCATGAAAATATGCATTACATTAGTTATTTTACAAATATTTTTTAAAAACACAGTTTTGAAGCTGTATTTGTCAATGACCCATGGATGGTAGTTGTGAAAGACCTGCATTCTTTGCTATCTTTCATTTAGAAATTAGATTTTTGAATTGTTTGACAGTGCTCTCATGGTATTTGGTACAAAGTGGTTAGCCATGAGCCATCTTTACTTGCAAAGACTGAGATGCTCCATTTACACTCAATCACACTATTGCCAATTCACTTACGTGTGGACTGGTTCAAAACAGTTTAATGTAGATATTCTATAAGCTTTTCACTTTTATTTTGCCTCTGTCCCAACTTTTTTTGGAGTGTGTTGCAGCAACCAAAATCAATAATTTGCTTACGTTTACAAAATACACTTAAGTTGGTCACTAAGAAAAGTCATTCTAAAAATGTTTACAATGAAATGAGGATAAGACTGAGTTCATTATGTTTGGGCACAAACAGCTTGGATAAGGTTTGTTTGAAAGTTATGGACTACTTTCCAACAATATGCATGCAACTAAAGGAGTAATTTGAGTAATTTGATTGTGAAATCCGCTTTAATCATAACATTAATAGTGTTGTGAAAACATTTCTTTCCACTAAGGAAACTTGGAGGACTTGAAGAAGGACTTGGAGACTTTTGCATGCTTTTGTTTCCACACGGTTGGATTATTGTAATGCTCTATAGTGGATATAAGTTTTATATCTTGTACTCGTCTCCAGTAGGCTCTATGTCCAAAATGCTGCAATGAGAATGTTAACAAACACCAGAAAACGGGATAACACCTGTATTAATAACTCTTCACTGGCTACCTGTAAAATATAGAACACAATACAAGGTGTTTATGTTTGTCTAAAGCATTGCATGATCTGAGTATATTATGCACATGTTAATCCCTTACCAGTCTCAACGTCATCTCCTCTCAGAGGATGCTCCTAACCATCCCACAGTCTTGTTTAAGGGATCTGCCTCTGTTGTGGCTCCTGCACTTTGGAATGTGTTGCCATTATTTACAAAATCCTCAGCAAGCAAAAGGGACTTGACTTATTTTATGAGGCTTTTGGCATTTGACTAGGTCTGAGAAATGTGGATGATTAGTTTGTATGATTTATCCTGGTGTTATGTCTGTTGCTATTTTATGTTTCTATTATTTTTGAGTTTTTTATTATTTATGCACAGCACTATTAATGGTCCGTTTTAATGGTTTTGAAAGTGCTTTATAAATAAAAGTTGAGTTGGGTTGCATTTTTGTCAGTTAAATAAAGGTTAAAGAGAATTAACAAATCACAAATTCTTGATTTTATTGCATTTGATAAAATGTCCCAACTCTTCTGTATTAAGGGTTGTATTTTATGTTTAATGCAAAAATAAATCTCTAGAAAATGTAAGTATTGTTATTGTTATTATTATTTATATATTTAACTAGCTATTTAGAGACTGGAAAAGTCATGCTAACGTCATTCTAAAATGATTGGTATAAAGTTGTGGGAGCTCTGTCAATGGGAATTGACCCCATGCTCATGGGAAGTCATTTGGAAGGTTTGCTGGGGCTGTGGTGTCTCTGTTATCAGTGGAGAGAGACTCACTGAATGCCTGCAGTAACCAGGTGGGGGTGGTATAGTCCAGATGTTGAGTAATTCTTCACTCTTTCAGCAACTGAAGACATCATCTGTACCGCAGAACCTGATTTCACCAAGTGCAACATGTTCCTGGATATATCTTTGTTGATCCTGGAACAACATTGCAACCTACCAATCAGATTAGAGGGACAAGTTTACAGTTTATGTCACGTTTAGGCTTACGACCAGGGCTAGGTGCTTTGACATCAGTGTGATTCACCTATCCTTTCCCTCTGATTTCAGGGATAACTAATGGGAAAGGTTTAGGATTAGGGATATGGTTAGGATTTAGATTTGTTCCAGGATCAACAAATATATGTTGACCCAGGAATGCATTTAAGATTCTGAGACAACTAACAGACAATTACAGCTCCAATTTAAATGACATTAAAAAGTCTGGAAATGCCATTAATTAGATACAAAACATCAAAGCAAGTGTCATTTATTTTAAAGAAACAGTACAAAAACACTTTTCATGCAACATATTTATAAAAAATGAAGTTTGTTTTTTAAAAACAATACATCTAGTGTTGGAAATGAAGAGTGTGTTTGTGAAGCTTTAATATTTAATATTAATAGTCATTGTGACCTTGAAGACAACTGACTTTATACATCTACTAAAAATAACTCAAGAAAACTTTGTTTTGCAAAAAGTAGCGCACACATCTCGCTTTGATAATTTTTGATCTAATGCAATGCCGTTCAGACATTTTTAAGTGTCCAAAATAATTTGTGGGTCTATTGTATATTGCATATGTTTTGTCTTAAGCTGTAGAGTCCAAGAATTATGCATTTATTCTGAAATATAGAATAGATTTTCACTGTATTGAGTGAACATGCTGTCAGTTCCACTTTTCCTTTACAGCCCCACAAATGTTTTAATAATTTACACCATTTGGAAGGTTTGTGTTGCTGTATGGAAAGCAGGGCGAATCATAGGCGTCCTAAGAGGATGGAGTGTTCCGTCGGGCCGTGCCAAAACGCCTGCTTTTGAAACCGGAGAGACAGACGTTCTGGACGGAGTATCCAGGCTACAGGTTCATGGAATACAACAAATAACAAAAGCGATGAAATGTTTATTGATGCGATGAACCCTCAGTGCTTTTACTTTCTATTTAAGGAAGATTCCAAGGTATAGATGATCACAGTCTCTATCTGTGATGCATGAGACAGAGCTCAACAAAGACCTTAGTGCACTAAAGTTTAAAACACCATACTAGTCATACTATTTCTACAAGCACAGTATCACTGTTCTTTATTGGCATTGAGGTTCCATGAAGAACCCTTAACATCCATGGAACCTAATTACACAAAATATTCTTTATAGAAGGTTTTTCAGATTATTAAATAAAATAATAAAAAGGTTATTTTAAGAAATATTCACTGAAAGGTCCTTTGGGGAAACAAGAAGTGGATCTATGGAATCGCTGCAAAACCCCCATTTTGGAAAAAAAAACATTTTTTAAGAATCTAGTTTAGAATGATTGGATTCATATATGTGATATTTCATATGATATTTCATATTTTCATATTCATATGTGAGACCAGTGTAAGCGCCCACTGCTGTGATTGGCTGCTGTGAGACTTCAGTGTAAACGCCCACTGCTGTGATTGGCTGCTGTGAGACTTCAGTGTAAACACCCACTGCTGTGATTGGCTACTGTGAGACTGCAGTGTAAACACCCACTGCTGTGATTGGCTGCTGTGAGACTTCAGTGTAAACGCCCACTGCTGTGATTGGCTGCTGTGAGACTTCAGTGTAAACACCCACTGCTGTGATTGGCTGCTGTGATTGGCTGCTGTGAGACTTCAGTGTAAACACCCACTGCTGTGATTGGCTACTGTGAGACTGCAGTGTAAACACCCACTGCTGTGATTGGCTACTGTGAGACTGCAGTGTAAACACCCACTGCTGTGATTGGCTACTGTGAGACTGCAGTGTAAACACCCACTGCTTTGATTGGCTAACGTCTTTGCATATAAAATAGCTAGTATCACATGTGGAACTCTCAAAAACTTTTAACATGTTTTTACTATTACAGCTCTCAAGGTTAACTAATCGTGAAAAGTGTTAATTATAGCATTATATTTAGATCTATGGCATTATATTAAGATTGTGGCATGAAAGGTTGCAGTGATGAGCATTGTAGCCGATCACAGATGTGTTGAATGCACTAATCTCATCAATGTAACTCAATTTCTGCACACCAACGAATGCTTTCATCATAACCAGTGCAAACACAATGTAAATAAGAGTTTTGTTGATTACTATGGGAGTTTTGGTAAACTCTCGCTGTTTGATTGACAGCTCCAGCGTTCTTTGATCGCTTTCTATATATCATTTAATCACAGTTTAAATAACAGATTAAGTTCATCCTGAGAGAAACAATGTGAAGTTGAGCATTTGGTCACTGGTTTGATTTACTGACACACAGACAAAGAACATCTGACTGTCCATGAATCATTACATATCAGAAATCACTGGCCCCAGATCAGGCATTAGAATTAACACGGTTACTTACATGTTGTGACATTACTGTCGAGTCCATATTGCAAAAGTCTGTTTGCAAAGCCTGCGCCAAAATTGCAACTTATTTACCAATGAATCTAGTGAAATGTACCGAATACAAATAAATAATGCTTAACTGAGATATTCAAATTTTTGAAAATAGATCAAATAAGCGCATTCCTAGCATTAGGATCTTTTGGAAGGTAAAGCTATTTTTAGTCCAGTGATCCTGTATCGCTCTTCTCTCCTCGTCATCTCACTAACACTCCAGTGGGCGGGGGCAAAGTTGCAACGACGAAGAAGGCGTTGATCTTCTTCTGCAGAGGCAATCTTTAACCTATAAATAGGCATATTAATTGAAACCAATAAATAAAAAATCGATAAAAGCTGTTTTTGGCCTAACAAGGAAGTTTTCAGTTCTGAAAGTTAGGATATCCTTATAATATGATGATATACCAAAAGTTCATGATATACCCTCAGTATACATCCAGAGCACACTAGCTATGTTGGAAGTAGTATTCTACCATACTACATCTGCTATTTCTGCAGTATGTGCACAGTATGCAACTTTTCTTATGCATTTTGACCTAGAAGATTGCAAAGATGTCAATAAAAGATCAAAACAATGTATCTCACAAAACATCGCACTTGACTTTTCCTTCCATTTCCAGTGTGACGACTAGATCAGAAACTATTTAGACCCAAAATTCATCAATGATGGACATATATATCACTATGAAAAGATTAATTTGAGTATTTTGGTTTCTTTATTTTCTCTAAAATCACTGATAGCTTTTAAGACAACTTTTAGGAGACACATATTTGTATGAATCTCCTGAAAATGCTTTTAAATCACATTTGTAAAGTACAATTATAAGTAGCTCATACGAAATATTTGTTTATTTGATATTTTAATTATTATAATAAATTAGTTTATCACAAAATGATTTATAATAATTTAATTTATGGTAATTTTAATGAAGAAGGTTTTTATTGTCACAATAATGAGAATTTCAGGAAAAAAATGTGCTTAATTGTCAATAAAAAAATAATGTCACAATGCAAACACGGTCCTACAAAAAATGCTTTTTCTTTAAGAAAATTTATTTTTTTAACTTAATTTATAAATTAATTTTTATGAAATGTAACCAAGACATTTCTTTCATGAGATTTGCACCTTTAGCTTTGTGCTTTAAAATTTGTCTATTTTTAGACATTGAAAAATTGCAGAATTTGTGTATTTTTAAGACATTAAGATGTACGCATTACAATTAATAGTACAATTCCATCAAATTTAATTAATGCTTACATATTATTCATATTATGAATTAAGAATTTTAGAGTTTTAAAAAAAACGTAATAAAAAAATCTTAATAAAACATTTTGTATAAATCTTAATGGAACAAGGGAATTGACCAGTTAGTTTATGCGATTCATATTCATAAAATAATGAAAATGTTTAAATTAACATTAAATTTAAGTTTAAAGCTTTAAACTAAATGTTTTAATAAGCTGTAGTTTTAAAATGTTAATGTAGTTAATTACATTTTTTAATTCTTAATTCACAATATGGATAATATGTAAGGATTATTCAATTCAATTTGATGGAATTTTACAATGAATTTAAATGTGTAAATCTTGATTAAAGGCTTATTTTTTGGAGTGTACAGTCTCAACACTGTCCATTTGTATAGCTCTGGATCTGATTAAAATGAAAAAGTTAAATTAAGACAGGAGAAATATATATATATTGGTCTATTGGTCAAGGGCATTTCTTGCTGCAGTGCTTCAAATGGCTTGTCAGCTGCAGCAATTCCATGCTGTTCCATAGTTCACGGATGATGTCCGGGTGAATCCCAGCATGATGGAATGGTAGCTCTAGACACATGTGAACGGAAAAGAATAAGATCCCATGTTATAGCAGGGTGAGTTGTTTAAGAGGCGGATCGGTCTCAAATCTGCGATTTCCAGAGGCGCTACATGCTTGTCTGTCACCGTGTAATGAGATACTGTTACCTGCAGGCCACGCTTTACAAGCATCTGACTCAGATTTGAGACACCTGGTAATAATAATTTCAGCTCGGAGAAGCGTGAGGGTTGTTGCGGCACTCAGAACGACGTCAAGTCTTTATGAAACCGTGTGCTGACCAGACATTTGTCATGGAAGATAAAAGCCTTTGCCTCCTGTGTACCACGGTGCATTGGGTTGCTTTGCCATCACATGAGCGTATGCCTCATAAATCATCGTTTTGTTCCGCTAGGGCACTGGCTAATACTTTTGCTTGAGTTTTCTGTATCTTGTAGCAGCAACTAACAAGTGGGTCTGTTTTTATGACATAAGCAGTGGTATTTGCTGCCGCTTTTGCATAGTTTGTGCTTGCTGTTTAATAATCATTTGAAACTTAGCAAACTGGCTGCTCTAGCAGTAATGAAAATATTAATCTTGAACTCTGTCATGGAAACTTTAAACCTTAGTTAATTAATTAATTAAACAATTTAATAATAAATTAAAAAGGAATTTATACCAGTGTGATATTACACTGCACCCAAATTGAACCAGCGGTTTGGAAACTGGATGAATGGCTTCAGCTGCAGTGCAATCTTCTGGTCAGAATTCACAAGGCACGACCCTCACAGTGCCTTATGGGTATTCTCTAGCTGTTGATCGTACATCAGCTGTACAGTCGTAATTGCGGTGCATTGTGGGATTGAATGTGTGCACCTGATTAAGTCCACTATGGTTTTGGACACCACTACAAATGGCTGTTCACTCAAATAGTGCCCTATTCAAGGGTATGGGGTGCGATTTCGGACACAGCCGTCGACATTGAGCATGCTAATGTGTTAATGGAAATTTCCTAGTCGTGATTACGAGCTCGTCGCATTCAAGTGCTTTGCTGTCAGAAAGAACAAGAATCATGGAGGTCACCAGGTTTATTCTTGCTATTTATTGGGAAAATCTTATTAAAGCCAAAATGATGTCTAGATCATCAACTTTCTGACTATTCTGTAATTTCATTCAAATACAGGCTATTTTCGCTATAAAACAAACAATTCTGTCATGACAGAAGAGAGATTTCGGAGAGATTGGTATGGTAATGTAGATTGGCATGATAATGATAATGGCAATGTTACTATATTTGGTCTTGGCAGAATAGATCCGCCCAACTCAATAACTTGGGTATCAGAATTATACTCCGAGCTTCCCAGTTGTAAATATGACTTGAGAGGGCACTCATATCCAAGAACTGTGGGATTTGAAATGTTGTAAAAGCAACATGGAGATGTTTTATAACTCAAGCCTCTACAACACGAGTAAATCTTCACTCTGGGCATCTTATTAATACTCTTATTAATAAATTCTTAGATTTTACTCTCCAGTGTTAGAGGCTATAAGTTTCGCAAAGATAGTAGCTATGTTTCCATCCAAAGTTGCACATTTAACTTGTGCGCAAAATTGCAATATTGCATAAAACATTTGCGAATAAAGCACCATTTCCATCCAGAGAGTCGAAGAGAACGCAATCGTCACTTCCTGTTAAACTGCCGCTAAAATATCCCTAAGAAACGTAGAAGAAGCCACCATACATAATCATGAACGTAAATAATAGGCCTATATTATTTGCACCTCAGAGTGTGCAGATGAAACGCAATAAACTTTCGGAGGCAGAAGCTGCTGTTTGGGAACGCAGTCATGTAAGATTCCCTAATTCTAGGAGGGAAATATACAGAGAATCATGACAACAGACTTCTGAATCACCAGAACAGCATTTCAAATGCTTTGCAACAAGATTTTTCCACTGGTTAGTACAGTTATGCTGTTGCATTTTTTTTTTGGTAAATGTATTTCCATCGTAGTTTATGCGCATGTTTTCATATTCATACTTTTTTGTTTTGTTTAGATTAATGCACGGAAAAAGAGATTTCAGCTAGATTTATCATTTTTCGTGCGTGGTTTACAAAAACGCAGACTGGTGAAGAAAATCTCTGCAATTGACGTCATCTATCGTTCCCCAGGGCTGAATCCGAAATTGCCCCCTAAACCCTCATTCACTATTCACTATTTTAGTCCACTTTGCTTGACTAAACTATTTATTCGTCTATACATAATTTGTTGTTTTCTATGAATGATGTCAACACTTTCTTTGCTCCATGCACAGTTGCTGTGCGATCTTGAGAATTTATGTTTTTCTTTGTTTGTAATTCTTTTATTGATATTATTTTTTTGCCTGTTTAGTTGTCCTCCATGTACACAAAGTCTCACCAAGACTGAATTTATTTGATTTAAAATACAGTAAAACCTGTAATATTGTGAAATATTATTATAATTTAAAATAACGTTTCTTTTGGAAAATGTTATCAAAATAGTTAATTCACATGATGGCAAAGCCATTAATTTTGTGATATAAAAGAATCATTGAAGTTTTTTTTTTCGATTCATGGAAACAATCAGTTGCAAAAATATATTAGGCAGCAAGTGAACATTTTGTCCTCTAAGTTGATGAAAGAAGCAGGAAAAGGGGATTTGAGCAAGTTTGACAAGGGTCATAGGCTCACTGATGCACGTGGGGATGCACGTGGTCCAATCAAGCAGACGAGCTACTGTAGCTCAAATTGTTTAAGAAGTTAATTCTGGTTCTGAAAGAAAGGTGTCAGAATACACAGTGTCGCTTACCTGTGGAACAAGTGGCACCAGGATGTACTATGGGAAGAAGGCGAGCCGGCAGAGGCAGTGTGATGCTTTGGGAAATGTTCTGCTGGGAAACCTTGGGTCCTGCCATCCATGTGGATGTTACTTTGACACGTACCACCTACCTAAGCATTGTTGCAGACCATGTACAGCCTTTCATGGAAACGGTATTCCCTGGTGGCTGTGGCTCTTCCAGCAGGATAATGCAGCAAAAAATGGTTCAGGAATGGTTTGAGGAGCACAACATTGAGTTTGAGGTGTTGACTTAGCCTCCAAATTCCCCAGATCTCAATCCAATCGAGCATCTGTGGGATGTGCTGAACAAACAAGTCCGATCCATGGAGACCCCACCTCGCAACTTACAGGACTTAAAGGATCTGCTGCTAACATCTTGGTGCCAAATACCACAGCACACCTTCAGGGGTCTAGTGGAGTCCATGCCTCGACGGGTCAGGGCTGTTCTGGCAGCAAAAGGGGGACCAAAACAATATTAGGGTCCTAATGTTATGCCTGATCGGGTGTATATATATATGTATTTGTACACCGTCAGAAATAAAGGTACATTGCTGTCACTGGGGCAGTACCTTAAGGCACAAAACCGAAAAGGTACTAATATGTACCATTTAGGGGTGAGTAAGGTACAAAGATGTACCTTTTCACTTTTGTACATTATTGTACCGCCCCAGTGACAGCACTGTACCATTTTTTCTGAGAGTGTGAACACAACCTTTTGTGTTAGATGCGATTAGTCACGATTCATCAATTTGACAGCACTAAATAATAGTAATAATAACAAAAACATCTCTACTTTTCAATTTATTTTTATGACACTCTCTGGCCAGGTCTTAGGACCTTCATTCTCTTGACTCAGAAATTCAGTCTCTCTCACCAGCATATCTAATCAGGTCCCACTGGATTCATACAGGCCTGACCAGGGACCAGGATCCATAACATGACATGTGCTGGTGAGCAGGCTGTTTCAGCAGTGCAGCTTTTTGTCATTAACTTTCTCCTTAATGCTCTCATGCATTTTTCTATTTTAACTTCCTTTGCATTTTGACACAAAAAGGAGTGACATCTGTCAAAGAGTACAGACAGACTAAACATAAGTCTCCGCTGCATATATCCAACCAAAAAGGCCCCAATCCAACCATAACTCTTCCTTGATGCATGTCATAAATATTTACTTTATCTGAATTTGTATTTGACATAATGACTTGAATTAAATTAAAACCGAATGTAAGCTAATTATAGTATATTCCTATGTGATTTGAAAATGGAAGAATAATTTTTTGTCAGGCATTGGCTAAAATGACTAATTTTATCCTTTTTCATAAATATATGTAACTAATGTAATCCTTTTTAATAAGATTACATATGTTATGTATAGATAGTGTAACATTCAAGCAAATAAAAATACAAAACTAATGAACAATGTGTAATTTTGGCTTGGTTATGATATATAACGTTAATATTAACTCCATTTTGATTTTGATAATGTAACATAAATGGTGTTCCTTATGTCTTTAATCATGTAAAATGGAACTTCAATTTACATAGAAAAAATCCAGGCACAAACTTTGCTTAGTCATTTCAGAAGTCCACCACCACCACTGTTTGTTTGCAGATGTTTCTAAGTAGTGATGTAAATATGGCAAGAATAACGCACCCACTGAAATCTAATTCTGATCTTGTTCCAAACTTTTGGCCATTCCCAGGAAAGCCCTGATTTCATTTCAGCTGCATTTCTTTCCAGACCGTCCACTGGATGACTTCACCTCACTGCCAATACGATGTCGTCAGCTCACCGGCGTGCTTTAGTCATCAAATGTACCAGCGCGAGCTGCGGTCTGCAGACTAAACACAGACCGTTATGAATCTCCCGGTGCACGGACTGTGGCTGAAGTCACATTAGTTGCTGATAAATGTGAAATGCTAATCACTCTCCGGAACGCTGGTATAAAGATTTGTCATGAGCAATCTCCATTAGGAGCACTAAAAGCAAACACAACCTATTCTGAAGGATTTTAAAACTCATTCTCAGACATGAGTGAATTTAAATGATTATGTGTAGTCTGAGAATAACTTTGAAATCAATGCTAAATGCCAAATATGTTTTCCAGATTGAGATGGTAAACAGAATACTTCATCTTTCTTTAGGGTCGGTAAAATGTTTTTAAGTTGGTGTCTCTTATGCTCACCAAGCGTAAAATACAATGATATTGTAAATATTATTACAAATTAAAATAGCTGTTTTCTCTTTGAATATATTAAAATGTAATTTATTCCTGTGATTAATAAAGCTGAATTTTCTGCATCATTACTCCAGTCTTCAGTGTCACATGATCCTTCAGAAATCATTCTAATATGCTGTTCCTGTTTGAATTCAGTTGGTTTTTCTGACCCCATTGGCAGATATATATAACTTAATTTTTATGCAGTTTTCTGAAAACAAGACTTGTGTCTCATATATCTCGATTTAGATATTTGCACCGCAAGACAAAAACACTAATTAAGAGAATAATTTAAAAGTAGTGTAGAAGTTTTAGAAATCTTTTTTAACATTTTGGGTCTTATTTTAACAATCTGAGCACATGGTCTGGAGGGCATGGCGCAAGGCGTGTCCGAATCCACTTTTGCTAGTTTAACGACGGAAAATGGTCAGCGCGCCAGGAGTCATCATCTCCCATTCCCTTTAAAAGCCAGTTGCTCCTGCACAATGGCCAATTTGCTATTTACATTGAGGAATATAGACACCCTCAAACTGACGAGTCATTTTAAATACATGTGTGTATTGCCACGATTGGTTAAAAAGTAGCCAATTTCAGTCGTCATTACTGAAAATAGGTCATTCTGATACATTCAATCATTATAGATATACGACATTTAGGCATTCTTATCTTTATGTAAACAATAAAAATATGTTCTTTGTGTAATCCTTTTATTTTTAATATTGGGCAAGTGTGTGTGCTGCTGCTCATCCCTGTGTGTGTAACAAGCAGAGTGTACGCACGTTGTACACCCGCCTAGGTGCATATACACGCCCGCCCTTTAAATAACACAAAAAAATACTGCAACTTTAGATTAGGTTTTTGTTGGTCAATGGTGCAGTTGTTTTCAGTTCCTCAAAATAGCAACACGCTAACAATGCGCCTGAACACACCTGGTTTTCAGGTCAGCACACCCATTGGTGAACAGATGGGCACGAGTGCATTTGCTATTTAAACAACGTGGCACTGGACATGAAAATGATAACTGCATTGGGCTGAAACTTGCTCGAAAAAAACACTTGTGTCGGGTGTATGAGAGGGCCCCAAGTCTCTATTGTCTGTTTTAATCAATGTAATGCATCCATGCTGAATAAAAGCATTCATTTTGTTTAAAAAATCTTACTGTCCCAAAACTTTTGAACAGTAGTGTTAGTGTAAGCTGTATATATGACTGGACAAATTGTTGCACTACTGGTTAGTGGTTACCCAGCATGCTTTGCGGCTGGGGTCATATCAGAGTGAATTTGATCTACAAAGGCAGGAAATATAGAATGCAAAAATAATATTTTTTAATGTAGATTTGGAGCATCAGATACATACCAGCCACAGATACAGTACTGTATACCCATATAGACATTATATAGACATTCATACAGTTGAAATCTGCGTCCCAAAGCTAAGGCATCTGACTTGTTCCCTCGCTACCCTATCAGGCAATGACTTTGTAGGCAGCGTTTGCACATGAAGGTACCTTACAAAACTGACCGCTGAGGCAGCGTAACGGTTTAATGATCTACAGCAAAATAAAGCGAGCTTTGGTGATAGCTAAGTGAATGTTTGATTACTACAATAGTAATTACTCACAAGAAATTACATCAAAAGTGGAAATCGTTGGTCAAAAACGTACATACACATAAACACAAACTGACCACCAACCGCATCTTTCTCTTTTAGCTTAACTGTCACAGAATTTAAAGCACAGGATTGTTGTGGGGTATCAAAAGCATGAAGGATATATCGACGCTGCCTTCAAAAATCGATCAGATGAAGGTTTCTCAGGAGACAGTGAAGCTAACATGGATTCGGACTGTCCTTGATGCCTTCCTACCTTGGAATGCATTCTCCAAAGGCAGCATTTTTCAGATTTCGGACACAGCCAATGTTGAGTTTGCTAGGACAGCATCAGTAAATACCATCACTTAACATTTTTGAGCAGAAATGTAACCATAGTAGTGTTTTTAGCCAACCCAATCTTGACTATTTAACGAGGTGGCGATCTTGTATGAATTTTCTGTTTCTGTTTGAATATATCTTGTGATCAAATCTGAATTTTCAGCATCATTACTCCAGTCTTCAGTGTCACATGATCCTTCAGAAATCATTCTAATATGAGGATTTACTGATTAAGGGAATGAGAGACGATTTTATGCCCAAAGGGAATGGGAGATGACACTCTGATTGGTTTATTGCACGTTACGCCCAAAACACACCCATGACTCCTGGCGCGCTGACCATTTTCATCGTTAAACTAGCAAAAGTGGATATTTACAAAAACGTATGATTTTTAAAAGAAACTCAACATGAAGGACCACCCCTAACCCTGCTTCTAAACGTACCTGTCACTGGAGTTTAAACAGATTGTACGAAAACGCACAAATTAGCCACCAATTAAGCAAAATTGTTTCAGCACATGATCTTCTAAGTACATTAGGATTGTATGATCCTTATGCCTGCTACTGTCTGATTTCGGCAATCCTATAAGATTATTACAAATCACACTGTGCGACATGGATGTTAAAAACTTTGGTACTATGTACAGTATATGTAGACTGTATGATACGGACACCTATTGAATTGTAGGCTATGATGGAAGTTAGTATAGAAGAAAAACATCATCAGCATGCAATATAGAGCAAGTTCTATCACACTTTGGCAATTTTGGTTTTAATGTGTGCTGAAAAAAAGAGGAGGAAGCGAAAAAGGAGAACATGGATGTGGTCATGCCTAGGGAAAAGAGGCCAGGTTGGCATGCCAATTTTGCAAATAGAGCTTGAGGGAAGTATTTAAGTTTTTGCGCCATGTTGTGTTGATCAATACACCATTTCATGTTGTATTTATATTGGCTTGTAAGTAGATGTAGGTGTGTGAGGCAATCATGCTAAATTTGAACCTCTCTCACTGTACGGCGGAGGAGCCACGACCACAGAAATCGACACGATTGATCATCTTGCATCTGGGACAGCCTTAAAATCGAACAATTTGTTCTGGGCATATGAAAGACATGCTGCTCTTCCCTGTAATCAACAAAAGCAATGACTTACAAACCTTGCTGTGATTACCAGAAGATTCCATATGGAAGACATCGAGAAGAAGCTGCCATGTTCATCCCCTAAGGTACTTCACACATCTGAACCTTTACTAGCCCCATGCTGGGATGTTTAAAGTCATAACTATAAGTGGTAATAGTCTCCATTTATCCTCCAAGAGCCCTAAGCACATACAGTACAACCTAACATAGCCACTCATTCACGATTGCCTCTTGACCTACATGTGTGGCCGCAGTAGCTTTGACTCTCTGAAACTGTTTTTTTACTGACCTTTGGACTGAATTATTGTCCATTGGTTTCAGAGAGTTTGTTTTGGCAGACCGAGATGATGTTTTGCTTTCCATTCTCCCCTAGTTTTATGGGGTTTCAAACCAGGGGTTTTCTCGAGGACTGTATCCAGACTGTGTTTTATACATCAAAACAAGTTGTGTAACCCAATATACATAAGAAGCAAATTTCACATTTCCATTCCTACGGGAACACCTTCCTGAGTTCATTTGTCCAGTTTCCAATATGGAAATGTCATTTGAATAAATTTTTACTAAAACATTAGGGAGTAGCTAAAATTATTACTTAGCTCTCTGAAATATTTTATTATTTAGCTTCAGCAAGAACCAATGAGGTTCATTCTCGAGTTACGCATGAAAGGCTGTAAAAAGTAATGCCAGATTGTCTGAGAGGACAAAGGACACTTTTTGCAAATGACATCACACTGAGTGTATCAATGAATGGGTCTAATTTACATGTATTTCCTTCACCTGAAACTCCCCCTCATAAATTGATCACATGGAACACCTAAAATCTATTTGATTTAAATGTCAATTCTCACTATACAATATATGATTGATATCGTTTGAAATGTCTCAGTGCGACTGGTACAAATATCTCATCCCCACAGAAATATTCAAGCAGATAACAACGGTTTTAAGAGTTTAGAAATATCTTGCATATTATAATGAGTGTGGCTTCTGGAGCTATTTGGTCTCTTCTTTCAATCCAGGCAAATGGGAGAGTGATTCGATTTAAATTCCCTTTGTTGACATATGTTTCCATTTGAAAGAAGTTACTGTCTGGTCTGAATACTTAAGGCAACGTAGCACGAAGTTTGGGGCGCAATATTGTAATTCAGATTCGCCCGTAACGTTGTGTCCAGCCAACGTTACGTATGGAAAGTCAGGAACGCATCTCTCACTCTTTACTTCAGAGTATTTGATGTTATGTATTGAGGATCTTTGAATTGATTATGTAATTGGAATTATACATCTACCTGACTGTTTAATAAATTGTTACATTTTGATTTATTGTGACTTACTCTGGAATTATTAACGATCTCTATGAGATCATGAATGGGTACTTTCCACAAAGGGTTAAACGGAATAATCAAATGTGTGGCTATTAACTATTAAATATAAATGACCAAATAACCAAATTGGCATTCTAATCTAAATTAGAGCGTAGCACGTTTGAGCTTCCTCAAGAACCAATGAAGTTCATTCTCGTGTTACACATCACGTTTGAGCTTCAGCAAGAACCAATGAGGTTCATTCTCGTGTTACACATCACGTTTGAGCTTCAGCAAGAACCAATGAGGTTCATTCTCGTGTTACGTAGCACGTTTGAGCTTCCTCAAGAACCAATGAGGTTCATTCTCGTGTTACGCAGCACGTTTGAGCTTCCTCAAGAACCAATGAGGTTCATTCTCGTGTTACACATCACGTTTGAGCTTCAGCAAGAACCAATGAGGTTCATTCTCGTGTTACGCAGCACGTTTGAGCTTCCTCAAGAACCAATGAAGTTCATTCTCGTGTTACACATCACGTTTGAGCTTCAGCAAGAACCAATGAGGTTCATTCTCGTGTTACACAGCACGTTTGAGCTTCCTCAAGAACCAATGAGGTTCATTCTCGTGTTACGCAGCACGCTTGCACTTCAGCGAGAACCAATGAGGCTCATTCTTGTGTTACGCAGGACGTTTGAGCTTTTTCAAGAACCAATGAGGTTCATTCTCGTGTTACGCAGGACGTTTGAGCTTCCTCAAGAACCAATGAGGCTCATTCTTGTGTTACGCAGGACGTTTGAGCTTTTTCAAGAACCAATGAGGTTCATTCTCGTGTTACGCAGGACGTTTGAACTTCTTCAAGAAGGTTTGGAACAACATGAGGGTGATTAATTCATGACAGAATTTTCATTTTTGGTGAGCTATACCTTTAATATGCAGTCATCTCATAATAGCAAAAGAAACCCCTTCAAGCTGTAATAAAAAAATGCTTCTGTTTTATTTTTTATTTATAGCAGGGTCAACACTGGTTTGCCAACAGCTTTGTTTGCTCATCGTTTTAGCTGTCAAGTTACACACGCTCTCCAATAGTAAATGTAAACATACTATATGTTTATGTATACATTCAAACAGTAACTCTGACACGCTAAAAATATATTGAACTATGAATCTGTTGCAATCCCTTTTCTCTTTGAACCATGATTAGAAATAATCTTTTAATGAAAGCCCCAGGCACTCTTGTCAACAAATGCTGAGCTTGGCATGAGGTGAATTAGCAGGAAATTAATGTTCAGCTAAAAGAAGATGTGGTTTTCAAGATTAGTGAAGGAAGCATTTGATGGGAAGTTGCAAAAAAACAGCCCTAAACTGGGAGAGGAAAGTCTGACATCACTCATTTGTCAATTAAGATGCCTGGGAGGAACTTCACAATGTTAATGAACATGAGGAGACGGGAAATATGAGTCAAATTCTAAATGGAGATTTCCAAACATGTTTTTAATTAACTAGTCATCTCATGCAGAGCAATTCCTGGTCAATAGCGGAAGCTGGCTCGTGCAAACACGCACTAACACACCCCGTAGACGCAGCGAACTGCCAGTTTTTTAGATTAGTGGAAGCTATGTGTTCATTAAAATGATTTTCCCAGATGTCTCTCACCCTTCATCTGTTATCCGACCAGGTGTGGCGTAGGGCTGCAGCTTTTCTGCAGCACATGTTCTACTGTTTGTGTTGGCATCAAATTGCCTGGCTGGGTCAACCCCTGCGGTGAATTCAATAAACAATTAAAAATGCAGGACACAGGAAATCAGGGCTGCTTTCCTTGTTTGGTTTGTATGAGATATTTTGAGACTCATATGATGATAATAAGGGTATGGTTGATGTAGATCTCTCTGTTGGGGTGCTTGTTATATTACAAGTGGGATTTTGCACATTTAATCAGTTTAGATGGATGTTGTGTAATGGTTTGTAGATGCTACTGAAGGGGAAGATTCCTGTAAATGGCTTTAATATGTGGAAACAACCATGTGGACGACACCTGGATTCATGTGGGAAAAGGAAATGCCTTTCTCCCGCCTCTGCATTTATAAAGCACACACCATTAACAGCTTTATCACCAATAAAAGAGATTCACAATAAACACATTTTCATCGTTATTTACAATTTTTTCATTAAGCAGACAGTTGTGATGTAAAATTTACAACTATGCTGCAAAAAAAACAAAAACAAAAAAAAAAACAGGCTTAAACCAACTTCAACCAGCTGCAATGGTAAAGGTTTATACCCAAATGAAGCCCAAAAACTTTTTAAATATTATTTTTTTTTATTTAGTAAGGATGCATAAAACATTAGAACATAAACATTTTTAAACATAAAAAGCATAAAAGTAATCATTTAAGCATTTAGATTAATAATAAAAAATCTTTATCAAATAAACATCAAAGAATCGAGACATTTATAATAATTGTTGAGCAGCAAATCAGCATATTAGAATGATTTCTGATTTCTGAAGGATCACGTGACACTGAAGACTGGAGTAATGCTTGAGTACTTTTTCTGAATAAGTAATTATTTCATGATGGCTAAAAAAGTACATTCTATATATGAGTATAAATGTAATCTGGACGTACTACATTCGCCATGTTGTCATTATCACGTGAACTACCAGCATTAGTTGCGTTGCTTCACTGCCATTCATAAATCCTCTCCCGTGGCCTCATGGGATGGGATCCATTGCATGCACAACTCAGAATATCGCCAGAAATAGGAGGTCATCCGGGTACTTTTTGCCTCATCTTTTATGAGTACTTTGGACAGCAGGGTATAGGGTATATATAGGGAAGTGGGATTTCGGATGGAGCCATTGAGTGTGAAATGAAGCAAAACTGCCAAGGTAGAGATGAACATTTCTTCAGGATGACAGGGAATCTGTAAAGAACACGTCAGACAGGGAATTTTCCCAGCCAAAGGAAGTATTACCTAAGAGACTGAACTTTACCGTAACACCGCAATGTGTCCCAGCAGCGGAATTAATAACAGCAACTGAAATAACAACAGCACAGGATGATGAGGTGGAAGAAATCTGTAAAAAAAAAAAAAACTTTTACTAATGACAGAAAAAACTTGGCAGGAACATCGCTAACAAATGCAAATACCCCTTTTTTGGGTAAAATGCAACAGAGTTTATTTAAACTGTTAGAAATGCTATGAAACTATATTATATTAATACACTACAATTTAAATGGTTGAGGTCATCAAGACTTTTGGTAACAGTTTATTTTGATCGTCCACTAGACATACTAACTATAACTTTACAACTACATGTCAACTAATTCTCATTCGAGTATTGGTAGACTGTCTGTTTAATGTCTGCTAACTCTACTGATGCAATTTTACTGAATATAAGTAACTTTGGAACTATATGTCAACTTACCGGACCCTAACCTTACAGTCTAGTTAGCAGACATTAAACAGACAGTTTACTAATACTCGAATGAGAGTTACATGTAGTTGCAAAGTTACTTATAGTTAGTATGTCTGGACTATCAAAATACACTGTTACCAGATTTTTTTTGAAGACATAAAGAGTAAAGATACTTTAAATTGATCAAAAAAGAGAGTGATGCCTTTTATAACATGTGTACACCAATGAATTCTGAAGAAAGTGTATCACAAGTGTATCAGGTTTTCCACAAAAATAATAGGCAGCACAACTTTCAACATTGATAATAATAAGCAAATCCTCATATTATAATGATTTCTGAAGGATCAGACACTGAAGACTGGAGTAATAATGCTGAAAATTCAGATTTGATCACAGGAATCAATCATTTTTTTAAGATATATTCAAACAGAAACTGTTTTTTTTCATTGACAGCCAGGCTGCAAAATAAATTAAAGAGGACTAGTGGAAGCGAATTTATATTGATCACAATAACTTGTAATTGAAAAAAGTGATTAATTTGGTTTGCATCCTGTTTACTTTTGACATCAAAGCTTGCCAGAAAATGAGACTCATTTTACTGTTTTATGAGACAAAAAGATTGTCCAACAAAACTACATTTCCCATCATGCTTTGTGCAGTACATGGCATTTATAGCTCAGGTTATTGGCTCATATAAAGAGGAGAAGATGATTATAGCATCCAGGCCTCGTGTACGTCCATGTGCGGCTGCTGTTGAGTTGAATGGGAATGCTCATAAATAGCTTTCTCCATAACTTCTTGGTGTCCACATTATGGTGTCACTCGGTGTGACGAGATTTAAAAACAAAACAGGATTGTTAAGAACAATTGCCCTGGTCCTGCAACTGAACTGAACAAAATGTTCATTTTTGGGTGAACTGTCCCTTTACCATTTAAGTGCACTTGACACTGCATGAATGTAAACCTTCACAGAAGGTTGTATATGCTGGCAGTGGAGCTCTGGACTGAGCAGATATCCACCTGGAAGTGTATCAATGAATTATATCCATGTTTTGACTGAGTTGATATGTTAACGGTTGACAGTTAACAGGGTTTGCTGTCTCTGGAACGAGGATTTCCTCAGCTTATGTAAATCTGCAAATGCAGTCTTGGGAAGGGGATTGAATGCAATCTACACTGTGGACATTTTTAACATTATTTTAGTATTATTTATATAATTTTATAGTATTTATTAATATTCTAATTAGCTTTTATTTTGGGAATTTCAGTTTAATTTTAGTTTAGTTTTTTGTTTAGTTTTAGTAATTTTATTATATAGACCTACATTTGTCATTTATATTCGTTTTTTATATTTATATTTAATTATAATTATTGAAAAATTGTTATTTCAGTTTTAGCGCTTCCAACGTATTTTTTTTTTTCATTTAGTTGCCAGAACAACGTTCCTTTTTTTGTTTTGGTTCAGTTAAAATTTCTAATCTTATATAATGTTTTATTTTATTTCAGCTTTAGGTCTTTCAATTAACGAAGACAAAATTGTAATGGTTTGTTTTTGATTCACTCAAAGGAATCGGTTCATTAGAGTCGTTTGTTCGTGAATTACTACACTGGTTACGATGTGTTTGAATCACTAAAAAGAACCGGCTCATAAGAGTCATTTGTTAACGAACTGGGCAGCGGTTAGTTTGTTTCGTTGTGTTTGTTTTTGCGCGATGCCCACATTGATAACTCAATAGAAAGGCGTGAGATTTAGATTTGATTCAAAATGCAAGCTCATAATTGTGGGTGTTGTTTCTTTTGCCATGTAGATTTAAGCCTTACAGGAACCGAATTAAATACTGAGAGAACATCCTGACAGACTTGTACTGTGGACACGGTCATGGTATTAATTAGATTCGGGAAAAGAAAAAGATATGCAATACAAAGCCATGAGGAAGCAGGGAAGAAATATCAGTCGTGCTTTATATAACGTGAGTATACAGATGTATAAACATAATTATGAGTTGCATGCATTCTAACATATAAGTTACTGGCATTAAGTAACTAATAAAGGAACACAGGGCATTGCACAATGTGTGACACGATGCTATGGTGTTATGGGTAGTTGCCAGGGCGTTGCTATGCAGTTTTAAAGTGTTCAGAGTGGTTTTTATAGTTACTGTATGGTTGCTGGGGTGTTCTGGACACAGCCCACACCGTATTATATTCTGGTCTCTATTTGTGGCACAGAATCTTTCACTCTGTGGGATTTTTGTTTTTAGCCCTCCTAACATTTATTGCATTTGCAACTCTGTTTTGATGATCCAGTTTGTATTTATTCAATATGCAGCCTCTTTAATCCAAATTCACTTGTGAATTATTCGGAATGCAGCAACATATTCCAATCATTCAAACAAAGCCCTTCAGGTCCTTTTCACATATCGTAAATCTGATTCCAAACCTCTTCATCCAAGAAAAGGATGCCAGAGAGGTTACTATGACAACCAAATATTCCTTCACAAGGGGGAAAAACTTTGTACTTTTCGTATTGGTGACACTTTATCATCATCTTTGGAAAGTCAAACATTGTTTTGAGAGTTGCAGCTGTCCAATACGAGTGGCATTACAGATTAGATCATTCTGCTTTTGAGTCTCTCAAATCTTGGAAACTGTATGTGGTTGTTTGGCTGTTGGTCACTGAGTTTATTATTTATTTTCTCAAAGATCTGCTTTTGTTTGCCAGTCTGATGATCATAACCATAAAGAATTACAGCATACTAGTGGATAAAGTCTGTTGCCAAGTAAAATTTCCATATAAAATTTCTGGGATATGAAGTGGAACGATACTGAATGAGCACAAAACAACACCTGCAATTAATATTTGAAATGAAATGGCTTTACAGTGAATTTTGCAATTAACCCTCTGGTCCTCTTTTGAAGTTTTTAAGTAAAAAACATTTTACGTTTGAACATTTTTGCTTCTTTGGAATGGGATGACACTTGGTGACTTTGTCGCATTAGCTATGTGAACACACCAACAAATTCCTGGAGATGATTTGGTTATGTTAAAGGGTCAGTCACACTAGGCTTCTTTGCTGTCAAAAAATGTCTGACATAAGAAATGAATGGGAAATACGCAAAAATATAAAAACTCTTTTGGTGATACTTCTGGTGATACAAACCACAAATCAGCCATGATCGGGAAAAATAGTGCACAGCTATAGGGGTGACAGTCTAAAATATCAAGTGTGAGAAATAGACACAGCCACCACCCCATATATATATAACTAGTGCAACTACAACACAGAGCAAATTTTTGCAAATGTGTGAAATAAAATCAATAATTCAGCCACAATGCAGTAAAAAATAAAATAAAAATACAGTTAGGCCTACATTTTAAGGCTTTGGTCACTTTTGACCTTGAAGAAGCCAAGTTTGACCCCTAAATGAAGAGGACCAGAGTGTTAAATTGAGACATAAAAATTTAGAGATAAAATAGATTGTTGTGATGCTCTCATGTGTTGCTTTGGATCAAAGCATCTATAAAATGCAGGGCTCAACGTTAAGGATTTTTTCTACTGGCCCGGTCGGTCCCACAAATAACTGCTGTCCCTTTAAGACCTAACCATACACTGTATAAAAATGACCTAACGCACACATGGATCCTAAACACTGTTCCTGTGTTAGTCATTCTTCCTGAACTGTTTACGTTAATACTCTTCAAGATGTGCACTCACGGAGATGTTTTCTTGTGTGTATTTGACCAATAATAAGATGGAAAAAGAAGCAAATGTTTACATATGTATTTCAGAGTGTGTGTGCGCGCTTCAGATGTGAGCGCGAAATCTGCGGGGATTAGTAGAATTACGTGCAATCCCGTGCGAAATTCATCCCGATCACACACTAACACTAACACACTGTCATGAGGAAAAATCCAGCAGAACGCGCGCTTTCAGTGAAGTTGAAGCACTGGCCTGAGCGAACAAGTAACAGTTCAGTCATCAGGCCCGAGTGGCTTTCACACTGGCCCCGGGCCATCGGGCAGTCCTTATTGTCGAGCCCTGAAATGACTACATGTGATGCAAAAAAATTCTATGGTTATTTACTCACTCTAGAGCTGCACGATTTTGGATAAATTGAGAAACACACAAAACATCTAAAACGGGAAAGAGCTTTGAGATTGACTGTACAAATAGATTTGACAAGAAATCTTAGGTATATTTTTACAGACTGCCAAAAGCTACAGAAAAGAGAAGCAAATGGATCAACTGGACTCCAGGCAGCAAAATATGTTTTTTACAGTTATCATTTTGTGCCATTTTTGGGGTAAAATCATACCCCATATATATTGTATTGTTATATATTGTCATATCATCAATTAAATGTTTGCCATCTTATTTTCTGCATAATTGGATGTTTTTAAATAAACACTGACAAAAACTATACAAGTTTTAGGGCTGGACGATAAATATAACATTGATATACGTGATCACCCGGATTTTAGACCTACCTGTTTTGTATTTATATAAAGCATTCAAATTTGCTTTATGTATTTCCCTGGCATCGAAATCAGGCTCATATAAATGTCAGGAAACATGATTCCTGGCTGCATGTCAATATCCATGGATCACTGGATCTTTGATCAGTTGTAAGGAACACTATACTGAGTCAAACCTTTAGTTTGAACAGTGCATGGACTACTTGTATGGCCTGTGTTCAATGTATGCTTCACTTCAATGGAAAATAGCATTTTGAACATTTGGTAAAACTTCTTTAATGCTTAATATAAGCAAAAAAAAAAAGTAGTGTGATTGGGTTTGCATTGGTTTCATTTTTGAGCATCCTCTTTCTTTAGCATACATACAGTAGAGTCTTGGAGAATTATTTCTCGAAGTGAAGGAAATAAGCATAGACAAATGAGACCCCAGGGCCACATTAAACATGCAGACCAAGCCAGCATTACCCAAAAGACCGTTTGCCACACCACAAACGCCTCGTGACTCAGCACAGATTTCCAGACTTATTTCATCTAAAGCCATGCTGCAGTTAAGCAGTCTGCCTCAGTCAGAAATGGTTTGGCATGGAAGCGGATCTTTACTCAAATCCTGGACTTTCGCATTTTAGTTTGGCTTTAAATCAGCACGTTAATTATTTGTTACCTTGAGGCTCTGTATTTCCTTGCTCTTCCACAATTTATGACCACCTCAGTCCATCTCTATGAATCATTGCTTTCAGACAGGCTTTTTAAAGTCAGACAACATTTCTTAATCAGATTATTAGCATCTAAAAAATCTTTACAGGTAGACGTGAATGCTAATATTTGTGTGAGAATCATTTTAGACAAGCTGTCCGAATGCAGTTGCAAGCTCTATCATCATAATTGTATGTTTATTATGTTTGGCATTAAATTGGATAAATCATTAATAATAAATACTGAAATATTACATAAAAAAATAAGAAGTTTCCATTTTGATTTGAAAATGGAAAAATCCTTATATTGAAGGATGGACCCAAGCTATTTCTAGAGATATGTACTAGTGATGCTTGTTTTGGCAAACACAACTAATTATTTTCTACTTTCTTTGTCTTTTCTATATTCCAGATAACAATTCAATCGCCTGTGAAGATGGAGATGGAGAGGGAGAGGTATGTCATTAGTATATTGCAGATATTAAGTGCTTGATGTAACTGTAATCATGATTGGTATTGTACATCCTGTCATTCAGCTCTCTGACCTCTTTCGATTGGCTGATTACTCTGTATTAGTATTGATTGCAGGCCCTTCTGATATCAGGCTGACATTGAACCATCCATGGCCGGCTCTAGTGCATGTTAAACTCGGTCTCTTGGAGAATGTATGGTCTTCCGTTACATCTGCTTGTGAGCTGATCATTCGTAGAGAGGATCCACAAATCAGTAAGTGTTGTTTGTAAACTTTTCCATGGCTGATGCTTGTATATAGATGTGAAGTAACTTGCATGACAACAGTGATGCAGAACATGCAGATATATCTCATGATGTAACACTTTAGGAATTCACTTTAAGTGTCTGTGTTTCTGTTTTCTCTCCTGACGCTGAAATCTCACAGTAACCTTGCTGAATGTGATCAGTAGACAGTTCATTGATCCAGTATATAGATCCAGACAATAGAATCACATATATACTCTGAAATTCAGTTATATTGTGTATTTTCAAAGTTGTCTTACCATGTGTTGATTTTTTTTAAAGTGCCAAAATAGTCGTAATTTAGGTTTTTAATACTACAGTTTTCCCTCTGTCTGTCTTTAAGAATTAAACTAAAATATTTTAAAAAAATTAAATTAAGCCTGTTTGTGCCACTGTACCTTTAAGTAATCAATATGTAAACAAACTTTTTGCATGCAAAATGAGTAACAGCAATACATCATGGGCTAAATCAGGATCCTCCTTATTACCTGACAGTGTGCTGTGGCGAAAAAACGTTTTTTTTTTTTTTTTTACTCTAATGGTGACAGAAAAGGCTTCAACCAATCACATACAAGGAAACAAAGGTGACGAAATGTCCAGTTGATGTCACTAGGTATTCACTCAACATTAACCTTTGCCAGGTATCGCATTTCTCACGAGATTACAGATGTAGTTGTAGTTACAGCTGTAGCTGTGTTTGCCCACTGTAGACTACAGACAACGATAACATAACCTTTTGAGTTAAAGGGATAGTTCACTTTGAAATTCACTTTGAAAACTCGTTGATTGTTTTCTAAACCTAATTGTGTCCTCCGTCAGTACGATTGTGGCACATAAATGTTTACATTGTCACTCAACTGGAAACACAGCTACTCTGGATCGATTGGTTCCTCGTCAGATGCGGTGCAAACGTTACAGTCTCTAGAGGAGCTCCTCAAATTGTCCCACGGACATTCGAAAGTAAGTGTGGAACCGGCCATGATAAAGTTTTAGCTCCTGTGCAAGATTAGCATACTCCCCTTCAGACTCTCTGTTCTTTAAGACTGGATGCACCCCAAACCTTCTTTTTGGTCTTTAAAGAAAATGAAAAGCTCGTCTTCACTGGATGATGAAGTGTCCGTGTTTCCATTCGCTTTTTTTACACGTCCGGTGTGAAAGGACCTTAAAGCTTAGAAGAGCCAGGACTTTTTTTATATAACTTTGTCATAAACACCTAGGATGGCTTGAGGGTGAGTAAATCATGGGCAAATTTTCACTTTTGGGTGAACTAACCCTTTAAAGCAGGGGTCTCAAACTCAATTTACCTGGGGGCCGGTGGAGGTAGACTCTGGGTCAGGCTGGGTCGCATCAAATATTCCACAAAAAAGGAGCAAATCTGATCCAATCTTCTCAATCTTTGTTATTAACAGTTCTTCAACATGAATGTTTCTACTGAACATGAACTGTTCCTCTGAATTTGAACTTTCCTTATGAAGATTAATGGTTCTTCATTAACATAGGCTTCTCTTGCCTACTCAGATTTTTTTTAAATATAGCCTATAGAAATTAAATAATTATGTAATAATGAAATAATGAATGATTTTTATTTTATTTAAAATAATAGACTAATTCAAAGTAAGGCCATAACCAGATCAAACCGAACAGTGAACACAAATCTAGGTCTAGTTGGTAATCTATTTGGAACTATTTGCAAACAATATTTGCATTAATTTGCGTCAAATATATTATTAATCCCGAGATTCTTCGCATGACTGATTAAATACGTAGATCTGCTATTAACATTTGAGTTCCCTGGTGGTAGAATTTTAATAAACCGTCTCAAAGGTTTAATCTGGTTTAATCTGCTCTCAAATAGTTTTTTTTCTTCTTCATTAAAATCAAAGATGTTCATCAATGGTTGTATATTAAGAGCATGGATACGTTGCATTTTGTGTGCATTTGTGTGCGTGCATTTTGTTTTTTGATTTCACTGGAATTAATATAGCCTCTCCGCAATGGCATTAAGTGATTGATTGACGTGGTCGTCTTTGTGTGTGTGTGTGTGTGTGTGTGTGTGTGTGTGTGTGTGTGTGTGTGTGTGTGTGTGTGTGTGTGTGTGAGAGAGTGAAGACTGTGCACGAACCCCGCATACTTTGAATTGATTGGCCATCTGAGCGCTGTTAGACCGCATCAGTTTTGACTGTATGATCAGCCTCAAATTCTGTTCCTGTCAATCCGGTGTCAACCAATAATACTGCATGAGGGAGGGCTGAGCTATCTCTCTCTCTCACTCACACACACACACACACGAAGTGAAGCAGCAAGCGCAGCATACGCAACGACTCAGCAAAAAGGTGCTTTTCAGAACAACGCGGGCCGCACAAACTTTGATGTCAAGTAGGGGGCCGTGGCCTGTGGTCCGCAAGTTTGAGACCCCTGCTTTAAAGAGTTAGTTCCCCCAGCTTTGACAATTCTGTCATTAATTACTTGCCCTCATGTCGTTCCAAACCTTTAAGAATTTTGTTAATCTTCAGAACACAAATTAATATCTTTTTAATGCAATCTGAGAGCTTTCGGTCCCTCCGTTGAAAGCTATGCAACATGTTGAGTCTCTTCAGTAAATTTGGACTAGACCGCGGATTAGTTTTACAATCATTATGAATTGTATGAGTGGTAGTTGCGTAGCTGTCAATGGAGGGACAGAAAGCTTAATTAAAAATCTTCATTTGTGTTCCTAAGATAAACAAAAGTCTTAGGGGGTTTGAAAGAAATGAGGGTGAGTCATTAATGACTGAATTTTTATTTTTTAGTGAACTATCCCTTTAAATCTGATATTGCGAGATATGATGCTCAAGTTGAAGTATAATATGTATGACTGTAGCAAAAGCAAAAGCATTCATTTCTTACAGTTTGTAAGCAGTTGGAGAGCATATCATGGTTTTGACTGGTCCGTTGCCTTGGCTTGACAGGATGCTGGAGACAGTGAGGAGACACCAGCTGGTTCTTGTCTTCTATCTGGTCATCCAAATGGCTTCTGTCTTCCTGTTAATCTGTTGTTGTTGTTATTTCTATTTGTGATAATTTATGTTCAGTTGTGTTCAAGGACGTGGAGTGACAGTTTCCTCTTATATTTATCCTCAAAAGCTATAGGATTTTTTCAAATGACTTTCTTTTGTTCTAACATGTTCGTGTAACTAAACAGATGCTTAAAATACACAACCGGAGAATAAATGTCTACTTCATATGTACAGTGTTGTTGAAGAAGAGCCAGTAACATAATTTCCACCCTTAAGTTCATTGAGAGATCTCTGTTGTGTTTCTTCCATTGTTTTCTCAAAACTAAAGCTCGTCTCAGAGGTTTGTCTCAGTGGGTGGTTCAGCAGATTATGGTCTGTTCTTGAGTAGTGTTTCTCACTGGATGGTGATGATGACCCTCCACTTCCACCACAGTCATAGTGTGCCATTGAGATGCAGTTATTCTACAGTAGCTGTTGGCATAGTCTGCACACAAGCTAGGGAAAATGACTAATGTATTTGACTGTGTGCCTTACACCACAGATGTATACATCAAAAGTGATGATGCAGTTGTCATGGAGATATAGACATGTTTTTGTGTAACACTAGAGTTATTGGCACAAGTTTGTAACTTCGCTATCTCTCTGTATGTTCATAAATTTGCAAAAATAGCTATTTAAGAGCAGATCATCATTAAAGCTACAGGACTGTGACAGGACGACCTTAACTTCAGCACCATGAGGTGACATTTCCATGTATGACTTCCTTACATCAGACATACTTTCATAAACTTATTTTTTAGTTTGTATCTGCATGTGTATTATTTCCCAAAATTACACATGGAATATTAGTCAAACATTTCTGTTACGGACTGCTCCGAGACTTGGGTGAAGATCCAAACGCAGCTTTATTGAGAGTAATCCATAATCGTAATCCTTAAAATAGGCATATGGTCAAAACAATCCAGATAATAACTAGTGGTGTTCTGCTCTTGAATTATTTGTTCTTTTGAGCTGGTTCTCAGCAATCTGATTCATTAATCAAGCTGATTTAACCTTAGTTCTGGGTTGACACAAGACGCACAAGCCGAAGTAGCAAGTCCGACTTTGAGCCAGTTCAACCAATTGTCAAAGTTTGCAAAGGACTACAGATAAATCTGTAAGTGAGTTGGCGATACTATGCAAGCCTGTGGCACTCACTGGAAATATGCTTATTATGACTACTGTTATTAAATAGCATGTTATTAAACCCTGCAAAAACCTTTCTGTCGAGAGATATAAATACATACATTTTACTAGAGTTTATTGTGCATGCAGATTCAAGTAATGTGAAATCAAAGACTGGTTTATTCCTTCTATATAAGCTACTTTAGACATCTAACATATCTGCATTTATGCATGTCTGCATCAAACTTTTAGAAATCTTATCTATGATATAGGCTACTCAGTATTGATCAGTCGTATCCGACATAAAGGATCCGCAAATAAAACTGGAACATCATTACCTTAAGTGAATGACTGGCAATAATCAGCAATATGCGTTCACACAAATAGCTTTTTATTTGAATGTTTCAATATGCGTTGACAAAAATGGCTTTATTTGAATGTTTCAACATGACACTGAGTTGTTAGAAAATAAATGCGTAGTGGTATCATTGCTTTCTGACGTAAGCAACAGATTAATTGTTTTTTAAAAACGGTTCATTGTAACAAACTATCTGAAAGATCCGCTTCGCGGAAATTAATCAAACTTTACTTTACTAATAATAACAACAGAGTCCAAGACACAGGGAAACAGGAAAATTCAAAGAGACAAGCAGAAGATCAAAACCAGAAATAGCAAACAGGAATGCAGCGTAACACATACAAGACTTTGCATAAAGTGAGAAAAAACACAGACATTAAAAAGCTTATGACACACAGGTGGATGTTATCACAAGATAATGAGTTCAAGCAAAGGTTTATGGGAAATGTAGTTCATGATGGAATGCTGGAATGGCCCTCTGGTGGCTAACATTGCCAGATGGCAATTTCGTTTTCTTCTTCCACTTCTGTATTTATTACTTATGTTTGCAATTTCCAGACAATTTACCTTTAATGCATTGTTAATAGAAGTGTCTGCGAAATGCATAAATGAAAACAGATTTGCTTCAAATGGTTGTGTATAATTTATGTAAAATGTAATGCAAGGTTAAAGGATTAGTTCACTTCAAAATAAAAATGTCCTGATATTTTACTCACCCCAACTCATCCATGGTGTCTGTGTCTTTCTTTCTTCAGTCGAAAAGAAATTACGTTTTTTTGAGGAAAACATTCCAGGATTTTCCTCTACATAGACAACCAAAATGTTGAAGGTCCAAATCAATGCAGTTTTAAAGGGCTTTGAAGGGTTTCAAAGGCTCTGCGCAACTCCAGACGAGGAATAGGGTCTTATCTAGCCAAATTATCGGTCATTTAAAATAAAAATAAAAATGATATACTTTTTAACCTAAATTGCTCATCTTGCACTGCTCTGCGACGTGCCTATGTCTAGCATGACCGTTACAGCGTGATTACGCAATCCGTGGTCCACTGCAGAGCAGTGCAAAATGACCAATTTAGGTTAAAAAGTATATACATGTTTATTTCTAGTTTGGCTAGATAAGACCATATTCCTCGTCTGGGGTCGTGCAGAGCCTCTGAAGCCCTTCCTTTGAAACTGTGTTGATTTGGACCTTCAACATTTTGGTTACCGTTGAAGTCTATAATGTGGAGAAAAATCCTGGAATGTTTTCCTCAATAAAACATAATTTATTTTTGACTGATGAAAGAAAGACATGAACATCTTGGATGAGATGGGGGTGAGAATTATCAGGACACTTTCATTTTGAAGAGAAATAATTCTTTAAGTCAGTATTTTAAGATGTTAATTTGACTGAGCTGCAGGAACATGACAGTGAGTTTAATACTAAATATGATTATAAAATCTGTTTTACTTGGGCAGTTTAATGTCCTGCCTAACAGTTTAATTTCTCTGTCTCATTTAGAATGTTAATGAGGCATATTTACTAAATGATCTTAGCTAGGGCAATATTTCTTTCAGCTATTAGAGACTAATTAAGCTGAACATTTCTTTTTTTAATGCAAGAAAGTTGGTTTTGGTTTAATATTAGTATGCATGCTGCCTGCAAATGCACAAACCTCAGCATCAGTAAAAACTGCACATATTGACCTACGGTAGCAGAACAGAAGTGACTCAGAGATGTTGTTTAGACTGAAGCAGCTGTAAACGCAGAGTGTTACAAGCAAATTAAGTCTCTTTTGCTAACAAAGACCTTCAGTGATCTTCCAAAGAAAAGCACTGGTTCAAATCACTTTTACTATTGCTCACACTTAGGGTTAGGGCTTTGTTTAAATCACTAACGCTAAGTATTAAACTTTTGTTTAACTTTCCCTCACAGTTAGCGCTCCAGACATGAATCATCACATGTTGTACTTCGACTTAACTAAGTGATCAGACAAATTGAGGAAATAAATCATTGAAGGAGGGACTGCAGCCATATCTAGAGAGCAGGATATCACATTTATTTGAGAGTGGACATTTTAGCAATCACTAAAAACCATCGATCAGGAACCAAATGCGACTTTTGATTTCATGTTGACCATATATGTATCTGTCATTGTATTAACTAAGCATGAAAACAATTCAAAATTGAACATGACGGTAGGGATGTTTGCTTTCGTGCGTTTCATATATCTGAGCATTGATCACTGCTCTGTTTTCATAAATATTTATGCTGACAACAGTGCAGTGTTTTCTGTCAAGACTTTCCTCACTGAAGAGGTATGCAAATGACAGTCTAATCTAAATACAAACCGATGTCTTTTGTCTGATAAACAGCGGTAGTGCAGCCAAATATCTTGCGTTCTGGAGCTGTTTGTCTTACAGGGAGATGCTTCAAATGAGAACACAGAGTTTACTGATCCAATAATCAAACTGACAGAGATTAATTGGATTTTACCCATACAGAGTTTCTCTTTTTTATGATATCTTGTGTATTGATAGATACACAAAGTATGTTTCTAGCTCATATACATTTAGATACACACTGGTATGTGTAAAATCAACATAATGACAGCAAACGTAAAGCTTTTTATGTATGTACAATTTCAATCAAATATGAGAAAATATCAGATACGTTCAATCAATGTAGTATGATTTCATTAATCTTCTGAGTGAATTAGACATTAAGATGCCATTTGATGGATGTAAAAAGTTCACATGTTTTAAGTGTCATGTTTTTTTCATAATCATTCGTATCAATTTGTGATACTTTTGTTATTAGGACTAATTATAAAATGACAAACTGATTTCACAGTATAAACTTAAAACATTTTTAATGGCATTTATGGACAGCTGGCTAAAATTAACTTGGAATTAAACATCAAAATTCATAATCAAATAAAAACTATCGTTTTTAAAAGTATAACTAGAAATTTAACCATAATGGCTGTATGTTTTCTATTGTGTTCTTCTGCTGTAGTTCACATTGACTGAAGACGTATCCCTACGGGAAAAGCCTCGGAGGCAGTTTGGATCCTCACAAAGGTGCAATGTTGGAAACTTTCAGGATGCATATGCAAAATGATTCAAATGTGCAGGTGAATGTTTTCTCCAAGATTAGTTTGGCAGGTTGGTAGGAATGAATCGTTTAGCTGCTCTATTAATCTCGCTCAGTTCCTGGAAACTTATTGCTGGCAAGATACATTTTTGTTTTGCTTTGCTTCTGGATGTGCTAAAATCAATCCCGGTCTATTACGTATGTAAAAAGAAAAGGCATACTTTTTTTTTTAGGTGAATATGCTTGAGTGTACTCAAAAATTGAGGTGCATAAGCTTAGATCGATGAGGCCTATGATCAATCTGTTCCAAAAAGAAATCCTTGACAAAATTTACTCACCCTCAAGCCATCCTAAGTGAATATGACTTTCTTCTTTCAGCCGAACACAGTCTATATTAAAAAAAATATCCTGGATCTTCCAAGCTTTATAATGGGAGTGAATGTTACCTTAGTAACCTTGAATCCCAAAAAAGCACATCCATTCTTCATAAAAGTAATCCATATAGCTCCAGGGGATTAATAAAGGCCTTCTGAAGCGAAGCCATGTGTTTTTGCAAGAAAAATATCCATATTTTTAACTTTATAACTATAATCACTGGCTTCCGGTAATGGACATAGCGAGTCTAGTTCCGTCAACTATTCTGTGCGGTCTGCAAACTACGTTTCACAACCAAACACACATGAGAAGTGAGAAGAAAATTAAAAATTACTCTTAAAGCGGTTCAGAGTCAGTTCTTTCTTTTAGGAGACAATCATTTTATTTTATTTGTGCACTTTCGACTTTACAACTTTGCAGAACGTTTACATTTTAAACCGCTATATTACACACTGCATGAAAGGGAATATTTGAAAAAAAAACATAATAGGGGCACTTTAAAAATGATAGCCTGCAAGAAGCATGCGATCCAAATTGTCTGTGTGCTTATTTACAGCGAAAAAGAAAAAAGATTATGGAGGAGGAAGCGGTTTGGGAGACTCTGGGAGCAAGGATTGTGTAGGTCATCACCGATGTAATTTTAAGTATGAACATATTTCACACAGCAGGAATTTAAATAGCCAACAGGTCCAGATATATAGCATGCCAAATGTTTCACGGGCGACGCATCATCGATTCTCTCAGATCGCGTCTTTGATATATTCACATTGTGCGATTGTCACTACCGTGAACGAGCACCAATTTGCCTTTGATTTCGGGCATTTTTTTCAGCGATTTTGCAGAACATGCCGCAGAGTGAAAATAGGGGCTAAGATCGTGCAGTGTGAACTCGGCATTTGGAGAGAGATGCCTCTTGTGGTTCTAACAAATAGGGCTGGGCAACAAACTCAAGCTCCTCTGACATTTCTCTTTAAAAATTCTTGTTTTAGACTTCTTCATGACTGGTGCTTTGTTTTGCTCAATCATTTGGGCTTCCATGTTCAGTCAGAGGTCACTGGAAACAGACTCGCGTACGGCCGTTACTAGAAGCCAATGATTACAGTTTATAAAGTTATAAATATGGATATTTTTTCTTACACAAACACATCGCTTCACTTCAGAAGGCAATTATTAACACCCTGTAGTCATATGGACATACTTTTATGATGGATGGATGCACTTTTTTGGGGGGGGGGACACTTGACACTTTAAATCCAAGTTACCATTCATTCCCATTATAAAGCTTGGAAGAGGCAGAATATTTTTTTTAATATAACTCAGATTGTGTTTGGCTGAAAGAAGAAAGTCATTTAAACCAAGGATGGGATTATTTTCATTTTTTGTTGAACTAACCCTTTAAAAGGCTTAAATTAGATGCACAAGCACACATCACAAGTTTTAAAGTACCTTTAAGTAATTTTACAAATCTGTTTGTTTTTACCGTAAATCAGTGGATTGTTGGCTGCTTGTATTTGGAAGGACCAGCATCAGCTTCAGTCCAGGGGCCACTGCTAGTTCCATTTAGGGTAGCATGACAGACAAATCTCTAAGCTCGCTGTCATATGGGTATGACACAGAATGAATAGTCCTCTTACTGTAGCACGTAAACCAGATGCTTCGGATGACTGAGTACTCTATCCTTGTATGACGAAAAAGGAGCATGCGAACCACAGCAGTATCTATGACAATAATAATATTGTACTCAGCTTGTCGGGCCTTTTGGGAACAGTGGATATTTACGTGGAACAAATACTCATCATGGCCCTTGTGTGTCGTTCTCTGTTATGCAATCGTACCCTCACGCCTTCAAGAAGCTTCACCACTGTCTTTGGAAGAGATGTTAGAGATCTAACCGTCAAGCATCCAAATATAGACTCAGATCTTCAGCCAAACAAAATGTAAAAACCGCTTCCATTGAGCAATTGACTGATGGCTCGGACATTCCACGATCGGAAACCACTCACATCTGTTTTTCCTGCTAGTATCATTAAATGACCCCAAAAAAGAAGTCAAAGCCATTTTTAAAAGGCTAGCAGAAGGTTTAGTATGGACATTACTAAAATATATAATACTATATCCATCAGCAGCAGAACAGTCATCAGTGGATTCAGTGGTACTTTTCAGTTGCAGTATCCTTCCCTTTAAACAGGAGATTATTATGGACTCTATGGTTTAAAACTAATTTTGTAAATCACTGATGTTTTAGTGATTCATTTGTATTTAGCTAGTCTGATGCATATTGCACACAAAACTGGCAAGATCTGGTTGAAATCCCTAGTTGCAATTGAATTGCATTCATAAGCCTGGAAATGAAGTTGTGTTTTTATTGATTGAATCAATGAATGCATTTGAGGAAAAAGCAATCACTGGATCTGCCATTGATTAGCAGGTCTGTGGCATCAGTTTAGTCTGAAGCACAGTCGAAAGTTAAAGTTATAAATTAAACTACTTTTTTCTATCCCAGACAGGGCTCCAGACTAACTTTTTGCCTTGGTTGCACTGGTGCACCTAACTTTTTTATTTAGGTGCACCCAAATTGTTAACGCTTTTAACGCCACAATTTCAAGGTCATCTTTTGATCACGCTCCCTTTACATTAATATATTAAATTAAATAAAAATGTAATACATTTTAAGTGCTTAACTGAGCTGCCCAACTAAAACATTTTAAGCAAAATAAAACATTTACAAATAGAAAGTGCTACTGTAGACAATGACACACTCCTTCGTGGAAATGTCTGTGACAGGTATGTGGAATTTGTGATGGCAACAGTCGTCTTTTTTTTAAATGGGTCAGCTATTACCCCAATTAATTGGTCATTGCTGTACGTCGGGTTCACGTCTAAACCATTTATCTTCATCAGAATAATTTCCGATCTAAATTTAGTGAATGGCAGCTCTTCGTTTGTGATGTTATAGGTGACGTTGAATTTTATTATCATCTCTTATTGTTCTGAGGACCTGATAGCTGCTGCCTGCTGCTGAAATGCAGGCAGGAGAGAAGCCACTTTAGTCACACACTCATCGCGGCATGAAGTGTTTATTTTTATTTTTTTATTGTGCTTTTTGAGCATTTCGATTCAAAACGTGGTTGATCCGCTTACAAATGCAGGGTTACCTGCCATGCTCTGGTCACATTCTTTACAATGAATGCAGTGCATAACGTTCTCTTTCTTATTAAACTTTACCACGGAAACTGGTCTAACCAGTTTCTTACGAAATATATATGTTTTTCCCTTTTTATTTTGAGTCTCTAGCTCATGCTCGGTAGGCTCTACCTCTGTCTCTGAGTTGGATGCTATCTCCGAGTTTTCCTTAACAGAGGATATGGTTGGATAACTGCCCTAACCAGTGGACCAGTCGCATCGCACAGCAGCTCAAATGTTGGTTTGATTATTCTGAAATGTCATCAAAATGATACCATCTTGCACGATTGCGTTCCCAAACACTTGGCGTCCATCTCCGAATAAAAGATGATGGCCAGGGAGAGTGTTGGGGGAACAGGACTACTTCAGGTCTTTTTTTTCTTGCATTGTTCGTCGTTTGTTTTCTTGTGTTTATTTTGCTGATGCTGATTGCCATAACTGATTCTCTGGTGCTCAGGTCGCAATTTTAATCCCACAGCACGGAGCAGTGTAGTTGTAGTCTAATTCATCTAATTCATCCCAAAGTAGTCTAATTCATCCCAAAGGTGTTCTTTCGGGTTGAGGTGAGGCTAGTCAAGTTCCTCCACACCAAACTCGCTCATCCATGTCTTTATGAACTGACGCTTTGTGCACTGGTGCGCAGTCATGTTGGAACAGGAAGTGGCTATCCCCAACTGTTCCCACAAAGTTGAGAGGATGAAATTTACCAACATTTGTGAGTTCCTTTCACTGGAACTAATGTGCCAAGCCATCCACTGAAAAACAACCCCACACCATAATCCCCCCTACACCAAACTTAACACTTGGCACAATGCATTCAGGCACCTGAATTCAATGATTTGGAGGGGTGTCCCAATACTTTTCACACTATTGTGTATGTGAAATGAGGTTAAAATTGCAGTGGCTCTAGTTTTCTTTATGAATGCTTGTTAATCGTTTAGATGCACATGGAATATCCCTGTGTATATTGAGATTTTCCGTATCTATCCATTGAGTATTACCCACCACCACATCACCCAAAACATTTCTAAAGAATTTGTAATCATGAAAGAGTTCCTGTTTATATTGTTTATGTGGTTATTGCCAGATCCAGTATGTTGAACCTGAAGTCATTCTCAGGAACATCTTGGGTGGTGGTCATGCTGATGTGATGGTGGTCCAGTCCAGCACATGATGACTGATTTAGGACTGCTGGACCACAGAGCTGAGTGGGAGGACGATAAATACCATACCACGATTGGAATGTGTCAACCGGTAGAGATATTGCTTTACCATTTATACTGAAGTAGATATATCTAGCCCCGTTCACATGTGAGAGCGACAAAGAAATATGGAGCAATGGAGTGTCCCAATTTATACTTTAAGAATATCCAAAAAATAGTAATTAACTTATAGCTATTTAAATATCTCAAAATCAAGCTTTTTTGCTTTTATTCTGTGATAGATTTGAATTAATCTACTGTTTACTGTACAAAAGTTGCTATTGGCTGCATTTATTTGATCAAAAATGCAATAATGTGAATATAGTGAAATATTATTACAAATTAAAATAACTCTTTGCTATTTGAATTTTTTTTAATGTAATTTATTCATGTGATCAAAGATTTCAGCATCATTCCTCCAGTCCTCAGTGTCACATGATCCTTCAGAAAACATTCTAATATGAGGATTTGATGCTCAGGAAACATTTATGATTATTATTATCAATGTTGAAAACAGTTGTGCTGCTTAATATTTTGTGGAAATGTGTTTTAGGATTGTTTGGTGACAGTGGAATTGAAAGTATAGCATTTATTTAAATCTTTTGTAACATTATAAATGTCTTTACTGTCACGTTTGATCAATTTCATGCGTCCTTGCTTTAATAAAAGTATTAATTTATTTAAAAAAAAACTTAAACTTTTGAACTTTTAGCATACTTCTGCGAATTAAAAAAATATATATTTACTGTATATGAGAAATGCATTTATGTTTTACAGTCTTTCTCTTGGAAAATGGACCAGGAATATTGATAACAAATATATAACAGCGTTTTTATATTTAATTTCCTGTAAAAAGAACTATATTGTGATATATATGCAGTAGTGTAAAATTACCTAGAGTGTAATATAAGATCTTGGTCATTATACCGCCCATCCCAATCACATTCAGTGTTTCAATCGAGTCCAGGAGCCACAGGTGTGTGTTTACACCTTTAACTACATTTATTTACTCATAAATTCATGATTGTCTGAGTAACACGTTTTCTAAGGAACGATAGGTTATTCGGTTTGGCTCGAGGGCACTGAGCTGTCAAAGTGCATCCATGAGTAATCCGTACAAAAGCACTGTCCCTGTGAAATACATATGGCTTCCATGAATCCACGTGACCTTCCCTGAGAGGTCAAGTGTGTCTTTGCAGTCACGCTCATGTTTTTATAATGTGCAAAGAGCTCAATGGACTCTTGCTCGCTCTCAATTGCACTGTTTCAATTTTTCAGCAGTCAAGGTTGTAACCTTGCTCTGACCTTGTATAATTTATCACAATCTCGTCCGCTCTCTCCATACGCCCCTTTCATAACCGTCTCTCCATGGAGAAAACACAAAAACACCATAGATAAGTCATATTGTATATATTTCTGAGTTTTATGATGTTTTTTTTAAAGCAAGATGTGCAGTCCATATGGTGCATGCCAGCCACACTTCTTGTGCTACAGAATTTAAAGTTTGGCTTACATAATCTAATTAATTTCACATCATTGAACTTCATTCCGTAGAAAAGACAAATCTGAAATCTCTCTCGTCTCAGCAATGCCATTAGATGGAAAGCAAATGCTCAATAATCTCACAATGTCTCAAACTGTGATCAGGTTTGCTAAGATACCAGCCAACAAAAGTTAGAGATCTCAATATGAACACAAATATTTCTCATAAAAGTTTGCATGAATAATCATGAATTCATGTAATCGCTTTATACTGTTATTGTATGCCAACTTTTGACTATTTTGTGTGAGTTTTTGAATGAGCCTCATTGCTGTGGAATAACACAAGATGAGTTTTCTTTTCAATGGGGTTAAAACTCATTGAAGTATTTTTGAGAAACAACTAGAATATTACATTTAATATATTTCATAACTCCAAAAGACTTTTAATGACGTTCTCACACTGCAAAAAAAAATCTTAAATCAAGATACATTTACTTGAGAAGCAAAAAAACTAAAGATATTAAAAAGTCATCAAAATACAGTGAGTGTATGCTTTAAACTTTTTTTTTAAAAGTCACTCTTTTTTGATACATTTTTCCGAATACAAGACTTAATATCTTAAGTCATTGTGCTTCTCAAGTAAATGTATCTTGATTTAAGGATGCTTAGATATTTATACTGGAAAGCAAAACACAAATACTGAGGAAGAACATAATTTTTTCTCAATCTCTGCAGATTACTGGGTATTTTTTCTGTGAAGAAAAATCTGATAATCGAGACACTTGAAATTTTTTTTGCAGTTTGGGTCTCATTCCTGAAAATTAAGCATAACTATTTCTATGTAAATGATAAATGCATAAGTTGTCAGATTGAAGTGAATGCATTTACGATTTACACTAGAACAGTTTTATGAGCCAGTTGCACAGATTCATTCTGCTTGTGTTTCATGAATGAGGAAAAAATGTTAAAGATGTTGTGGCTGATTTTGCCTTTCCAGTGGGGTTAAAACCATCTGCTCATGACAGTCAGACATACTTGGCGATTTTAAATGTTAGGGGTGTAACAATATGTCATGTCACCAGGGCTTGACATTAACACCCGTCAACCTAATGCTTGTGTATTTTAGCAGTGGTGTGTAACACAGTCACTCCTTCTAGCCACTTTATTACCAATTATCTGAAACAATAAACAAAAGTGCAATGTAGTGTTGTCAAAAATATAGATTTTTTGACACATATCGAAACCTCATATCTGATACTCATTTTCCACAGAATAGACACAAAATACCAACTTCTTTCTTTCTTTCTTTCTTTCTTTCTTTCTTTCTTTCTTTCTTTCTTTCTTTCTTTCTTTCTTTCTTTCTTTCTCTCTCTCTCTCTCTCTCTCTCTCTCTCTCTCTCTCTCTCTCTCTCTCTCTCTCTCTCTCTCTCTCTCTCTCTCTCTCTCTCTCTCTCGTCTCTGACAGTGAGTGAGATTGTGCATCTTGCGTATAATTTTACTCATTCCAGCAGATTTTTGCTCACACCCACAGTGTGCACACATAAAGCCGCCTCTCAGCACTAAATTGAGTTATTTTTCACTGCTTATTGTGCTTATCTTGGCAAGTATTCACGTAAAAACTCATGTAAACACTCAGAAAATGCATGTGTAACAGTATAATGGATCCATGCGTCAGGTCTTAAAGTGACAGCAGCCTAATAGACATGCTGCCAAATTATGAGCTAATATTAAAAATATCTAAATGGCAGTTTTCCCCCATGGTATCAATGTCAAAATTGTGGTGGTCAGTGAAAATGCATAGTGGCTAGTAACTTTGGAAAACCCCTAGCCACAGCGGCTGGTGAGCAAAAAAGTTCATGTCAAGCCCTGCTTGTCACAATATATAGCAATACAGAAATACAACAGTATCATTTGAAGTTTAGACACATTTAATGTAGCATCAAATATGATAATGGACCATCAAATATGATAATGGAACATCAAATATGATATTTGAGCTATTAAATCCATTATTTATTAAAATACATATTTAAAACTTTTAAAATGTATGCAGTCAGGAACAGAGTGCAAGCACACATCTAACATAGTTCTACTATAGAAAAAAAGGTTAAATATAGAATATTTGGGTTCTTGACTCAATTTTAATGAATTTTATGCCAAATCCTTTATGCCAAAATGTCTTAATGATCACTTTCATGTTTAATGGGTTAATTACATTTCTTTTTTTCTAGCTGCTTAATTCATGCAATTTAATTAAAACTGAGTTAAAACAGAATTAATTAAATAAAATGTTCTATATATGAAGCGCCTGACAGAACATTTTAAGGTTCTTTAGAACATTCTCTTCTAAGGGTGTGTTTACCCTTGGCATGTTTGGTTGGATTAAAACAAACCCTGGTGCGATTGCTCAGTGTGTGCGGTTCATTAATAAGCGTGACTAAGCGTGAACGCTGGCATCTGAACCCTGGTTCTCATCAAACAAGTGGACTGAAACGCTGAAAATATTGGTCTCGCTCCGCTTCCAAATGAACTCTGGTGAAGTTCGAATGAAATATGAACACAACACGGACCAAAGTAAACAAACCAAAAACAGGACATGATGTCACAAGATGCGACCCTAAAAAGGACGAAATGCTGAAGTGTACCTGTTTTTCTTGTCAAAGTTGTGATGTTGCGTGTCACAGTTCGGTACAAGTGTCAGAGACGTGTCTCCTCGCAGCAGATCTTGGTTTGTGTGTGTGACGGAGGGATTCCTGCCACTGTTTTGACTCCTTTACACATTTTATAACCTCTTCACAAGTTCTCAGCTGATCGAAATACCATCATATGAAGATACGCACACACAACGAGTGCATTTAGCCCAGCACACATCATTGTTTTGGATGTTCAGTAAGTTCTGTCAAGATATATACATAATAAAAGCAGACCAATCAGGTTGTGAACATATCCTTATGACTTTAGGTTCAGTGTTAAAATGCCAATGTGAACTCTAAGCAGACAGGGACTAAATGCTGTTGTTTTTTTGGTCCGGACCAAGCAAAACGAACTACAAGCCCTGAAAATGAATATTTTTGCTAGTCCAAGCCTATTCAAGTCCAGCCCTGATGTAATAACACATTTAGCATTTAAATGAACAATATTTTATTAAATGTTTACCATATGTGTTAGGAGTAATAATAAAAACACATTTTAACTCTATTTAGGCTTTGTTTAACATATCGTGAGAGTGTTGACATGAGATCAGTGTATCGAACCGAATCATTGTTACACCCCTGGTAAATGTTGTTTCTCAATTATGCAGACAGCATTTGTGGATCTGGGTGTTTTTAAGCCTGGTTGACTGACTCAGACCTGAGCATCAGAGGGTGTGTTTGGATCCGTCAGTGATCTCTGCCAGGCCGAGGGCTGTGAGCTGCTGGCTGAATCGGAAGGGACTGAGGCTGAAATCCCATATTTGTTCATGTTTATATTGAGGTTGACAGATCTGCTGTATGTCTGAGGAGTGACGTGTGTAAAACCCTTCGCAATCTTCAGTTCTAATATTTCCCACTTAGGACCTCATCATAATCAACAAACACCTTTTATGTGCTTTAAATGTCAAAATAAGCATTCTTGATACTTTGTTTTGTACATGCTGAGCGTGTGGTGACACTGACATCATTCCCCATTATAAACTTTTTGATTACACTATTTAAAGTCATTGATACAAGCTCACATCTCTGCCACTTAATCAAAAGGCCTTATTTAGGTTAATTTAACCATCTTGCATGTTGTGAAATCAGATTGCGGATCTATTTTCTAGGCTGGACTTCCCTAGCGTGGTTATGTAAAATAAAAGTAACCTAACGTTCACATGAAGGCAAAAGTAAAAAAAAAAAAATCTAAATTCTAAATGCACACTTCATGTCTTACTGTGAATGATTCATACGTTCAAGAGATAGATAGATAGATGGATGGATGGATGGATATAGATAGATAGATAGATAGATAGATAGATAGATAGATAGATAGATAGATAGATAGATAGATAGATGGATGGATGGATGTAGATAGATGGATGGATGGATGGATATGGAAAATGGATATGGATGGATGGATGGATGGATGGATGGATGGATGGATGGATGTAGATAGATGGATGGATGGATGGATGGATGGATGGATATAGATGGATGGATGGATGAATGTATATGTTTCTTGAACAGCAAATCAGCATATTTGAATGATTTATGAATTGTAATACACTGAAACAAATATTAAATTTTTAAATTCTATCAACTTGGATAAGTTATTTCAACTTAAAATACATTAAACCAACTTACAAAAATGAGTTTTATCTTGTATGACTTATTTTGGTGAGTTAAAGGTACACTATGCAACTTTTTCGTCCGCTAGAGGGCACCTGTTCAAAACAAAGGCGTAGTTTGATGACGTCAAGTTTGAGCATAGAATCTTGGGACATGTGGTCTTCCCCTCACAGCCGGTGGAAAAGAATCGGGATAGGACTCGGGCAGAAATCATGTTCATGGATGCGATTATTAACGTTACTGTAGAGCAGAGCAAGGGCGTGTGCTGTGGAGCTGAGCAAGGCCGCTGGAGTGATTGTTACACAAAACACACTGCTTGCAAGCAACAGGACTTTTATTATGACGGGACACAGTTGCCGGCGCAATCTCTGCTTTTCCAGTCATGAGTATGAGGTAACGCAGCTCTGTTTATTATATTAGATACATTTAAGTCTGTTTAAAATGATGTTATGACATTACTCTGTACGTTCGCGCTGCGGCTGCTGTGACACTTGTTCACACTCCAGTGAGAGTAAAGCTTTTCAGCAAAATAAACAAGAAACGAGGGTAACGCAGATATGACGCAATTGACAGGCGACTCCCTCACGCTATGCTCACACGTCCCGGTTCATTGGTAAAAATTTTTGATTTTCTCACAATTTACAAATAGTTGAAAACATTTGGGATATTGCAAGAACTCAACAGAACAAAATATATAACACTGGCCTGGTGGTTTTTGGATATTTGATGGTGATGGTGCAGGCTAATAGGTCCTTTAACTACCTGTTCATAATCACATCGTCATCTTTAGGGCACAGTTGATTGGTTCCTGCTGTATCAAAAGCCAATGAGCTTGCCTGATCACAAATTCAGTATCTCAGAAAATTTTTATTTTACTTAAGACCAATACAAAGAAAGGATTTTTAGAAATCTTGGCCAACTGATATGTATGAACATGAAAAGTATAAGCATGTACAGCACTCAATACTTAGTTGGGGCTACTTTTGCCTGAATTACTGCAGCAATGCGGCGTGGCATGGAGTCGATCAGTCTCTGTGGCACTGCTCAGGTGTTAGCTGCTCAGCAGCAGTCCAGTCCTTTTGTCTTTAGCCCAGGCGAGACGCTTCTGATGCTGTCTGTTGTTCAAGAGTGACTTGACACGAGGAATGCGACAGCTGAAACCCATGTCTTGCATACGTCTGTGCGTAGTGGTTCTTGAAGCACTGACTCCAGCTGCAGTCCACTCTTTGTGAATCTCCCCCACATTTTTTAATGGGTTTTGTTTCACAATCCTCTCCAGGGTGCGGTTATCCCTATTGCTTGTACACTTTTTTTAACCACATCTTTTCCTTCCCTTCACCTTTCTATTAATGTGCTTGGACACAGAGCTCTGTGAACAGCCAGCCTCTTTGCAATGACCTTTTGTGTCTTTCTCTCCTTGTGCAAGGGTGTCAATGGTTGTATTTTGGACAACTGTCAAGTCAGCAGTGCTCCCATGATTGTGTATTCTACAGAAATAGACTGAGAGACAATTTAAAGGCCTTTGCAGGTGTTTTGAGTTAATTAGCTGATTAGAGTGTGGCACCAGGTGTCTTCAATATTGAACCTTTTCACAATATTGTAATTTTCTGAGATAGTGAATTTGGGATTTCCCTAATGCCGAGTTCAGACTGCATGATTTTCAAACTCGTCGGATCACTGTTCTTTTCACACTGCATGACTATTGGGGTAGCATTCAATCACTGCCATGTTCACACTGCACGATGGATCGGCGACAGGCGGTTTCACATCGCATGACTGTACAAGAGGAAGAATCGCCGACAACTCTCTCTCTCCGGTGCGCAAACTACGTTTCCCAACGTTCCCAAATAAACACACGTGCGACGTGTCAAGTAAACAACGCGAGATCGGAAATGTTATTAAAAATTATAAACTGCAGAAAGTTTGCACTCCGAATTGTCTGTGTGCTGATTTGCCGTGAAAAGGAGAAAAAGAAACAAGATTATGGTGGAGAAAATTGTTGGAGAGACACCAGGGAGCAATGACTGCAAAGAGAGTTTGAGGTAAATAAATAATTTTTGAATAATGATATTCTGGTCTATAACTCCTCCCTGAACCTCCGCTGCCCTGTATCTTGCTCTCTCATTGGCTTTCAGTCATCGCCGATGTAATTTTCAGTCAGAACGCATTTCACACAGCAGGAGTTTGAATCGCCGACAGGTCCAGATATTTATGCCAAATATCTCGCGGGCGTCGGCGACTCGTAGGCAATTCTCTATGATCGTGTCTTTGATCATTCACACTGCGTGATTGTCACTCGCGTGCACGAGCATCGATTTGGCTATAATTTCAGGCATTTGTCTGCGATTTCGCAAAAACTGTCGGTGAGTCAAAATCTGGGCTAAAATCGGGCACTGTGTACTAGGCATTAGTTGTCAGTTATAATCATCAAAATTAAACGAAATAAACATTTGAAATATATCAGTCTGTGTGTAATGAATGAATATAATATACAAGTTTCACTTTTTGATGATATTCTTGCCAAAACCAAACATATTAACATTGTCATACCCATTACCAGGCACTCTGAAAGTTGTCATAGCAGAAAACATAAAAACATAAAACATATGTTGTCATAACTTATTGATCATATAATGTTTCACAGTGTAATATAATTACTGTTTTATAATTGATCAAATACCTGTACATTTTACTGACTCCAAACTTTTGAACAGTAGTATAGCTTCTCCGGTTATGGTTACATTAAAAACTCCTAAACTTGCATGCCACATGTGTTTTGTGATATGATCTGAACATCAGGCCAGACTTCATAATTGAAGCACATTTCATTGGACATAGCTTCCCATCTCTCATTTCACCCATCAATGAACCGTCCCGTTCCCCCAGAGGTCCTCATGTCCGGAGGATCAATAGAAACCGTGTGTCCAATGTGTCCAGATGTGCTCAACAGGTGCTTACTGAACGCTTATTACCGTGCTGAGGAATCACTCTGATAAATATTTAGACTGCACTTAACTGTTTTAACAATTTTTTTATGTCTGTAATGTGATGCTTTTCCAAATGAATAAGTAACAAGTTATTGCATCTGATTAAACAAACAAAAAAATCTTTAGAATAGCATGCACTGAAATGTTTATATATGCAGATTGAGTCATATTTTTTTTCTTCATGTTGACTTCAGCAGATATTTGTGGTTCTGTGTGTATATAGCAAATGTTGTGTTCCTGTGATGGTCTCTTTGGAGTAATTCCATGTTTATTTTAGCTTCTTTAGAAACGATGATGTCACTTCCAGACGTTTAAGTGTTCCAGCTCTGGGAGGTTCAAAACTGATGTGTTCATGGATTGACTAACACCTTATGAGGTGTTACTGAGAGAGAGAGAGAGAGAGAGAGAGAGAGAGAGAGAGAGAGAGAGAGAGAGAGAGAGAGAGAGAGAGAGAGCGAGAGAGAGAGAGCGACTGACTGACTGACTGACTGAATGAATGAATAGAGTGATTGAGTGAGTCTTAATTCCAGTGTTGGAGGAATTTACATATCAGATTTACATATATTTACATCACAATATCTGAGTTACTTTTTTCAAATAAGTAATGCACTTTTTCCCATTTATTAACTGGCAGCTCTCCTGTCCATATGTATATAAATTGGGAATAAGTGCGGTGTTGTGTGCATAGAGTAAAAATGATGCTTGTTGTAGTTCTAGACTAAATGGTGAGCATTTACTCGTCTAACTTACACAGATTCAGTATTCTTCAAAATTAATAAAAAGTGAAATGCAAACTCTAGTGCAATAATTAAATGTTAAATAATACAAATATACTTTATGTATTTAATCTAACTTTATTATCCAATGTCTTTGCTTCTGACATTCAATGATCCAATTCAACCACAACATTTTTTTGGTTTTATTGGTGAACTTTCTTTTCCTGCGTCCATTTCCTTCAACCTCATTTCACTTTTGGTGTGCTTTTACATTTGTCAAAAACATAACTGTTTAGCAAGCCCATCCCAGGAAAGTAAAAGTACCGCAAAAGTAACATAACACAATACTTTCCATAAAACGTAATGCAATATTAACGCATTACTTTTAAAAGTAAGGTTCCCCGACTCTGCATTATTCTGATATTAATATTAATAAGGCATGTTTGTTGAATTAACTTTGTATTAAGGTTGTTGATTATGCTGCAATCTTGACTACTGTGAGTATTTCTACATCTAAGTTGTGTGATTTTGACAGACTTTGACTTTTACTTTCCCATCCAGATCAATGATATTTTAGTATTATTTATATACTATAGCTAGATTTTATTCATTTAAATTTCAGTATTAATTTTAATTTATTTGAAGTTTTAAAAAGTTTGGGATTTTATTATATTTTTCTTAGTTTTTGTTTTTTCTTTATATTTAGCTTTAATATATTAATTTATTTGTTTCAGTTAGTTTCCAAGGCAACAGCTTTAAGCTTTTTATAATATAATATAATATTATTAGTATAGTCAAAATGATTAATCGCGATTTAATCAAAATTAAAGTTTGTGTAACATAATATATAATAATGTGTGTGAACTGTGTATAATTATGTGTGTGTGTGTATATATATATATATATATATATATATATATATATATATATATATATATATATATATTTTTTTTTTTTTTTTTTTTAATTTTTATTTATATATTATTTTTATATTACCTTTTTCAGATTTATTTAAATGACTGAAATTAACATTGAATATTTTTTTAGCTTTATTTAACAACAACAACAATGTCCCAGATCCTTTATGGAAAAGTAACGTAATGCTGTTGTCATGCAGGTGTGGGCAATTTGGTTTTATTTGGTGAGCCAACTTGACATAATTGGCAAACAATGGTAACAAGCTCCAACAGAACCAATCCAGACTTTATGACTTAACTTGTGTATATAACAAAGGCTGGAAGAAAACATATCTTATTGACTCATGCTGACCAGTGAACAATCACACAAATATTTTTCACAAATTTTCCATTACTTTTGTTTAAAGCAATAAAGACACAAACCTCATGAGGGAGAGAACTATTAAATATGCTAGTTAAACTTATTTAAAATAAAATGAATGTTGTATGAAATGTACCACATTTCTCTGTCATTGGGATCATTTAGATAATTTGACATTCATCAGTTTATTGTACCAAAGGGGTTGAAAAGTAAGAGGCATTCATGACACTAAATAAATATGCATTATTTTTAGTTAATCTTTAATTTACATTTAAATGCATTCATTTAGCAGATGCTTTTATCCAAAGTGCCTTACAAAAGAGAATATTTGTAATATACAATTCCAGGTTTATTAGACAACTAGATTAGGAAACAAGCCAGGGAAGAGGAGAAGTTACTTTTTTTTTCTTTCTTAACATTCAAGTTGAGTTTCCTTACTCATCAGCATGAGTACGGGACGGGAACGGGACGGTTCATTGATGGGTGAGATGAGAGATGGGAAGCTAAGCCCAATGAAATGTACTTCAATAATGAAGTCTGGCCTGATGTTCAGATCATATCCCAAAAACGTGGCAAACAAATTTAGGAGTTTTTAATGTAATCCACAACAGGAGAATCTGTATAAAAGAAGAATCTTTATAAAGTATAAAACAGTAATAAAGTGTCATTTAGACTGTAACATTAAATAATGTTTTTTAGCAAAACACTTCATGTACGGTCATTTTTGACTGGGATAAGCACATCAAAATACCGGCATGCATTTAGATTGAGTTTTGAATGCAATTAACACTAGCAAAATAACCATATAGATAAGAAAATATCTGGCACGTCCACGCTTTACGACACTGATCCTCTGGGTATCTCTAAATGAGGAAAGATTTCACATTATGTTTGAGTTAGCCACACTTTCTGGAGAAATTTCACAGTAGTTTATTACCTCTTGGCAGGGATTTCACCCTGATTGTCATTTAAGCGACGTGGAAATACTCTGTAATGGTGAAACGGAGAGCAGTTGATGTGATAATTGCAAACAGGTGGCTGATTGACCAGAAAGTAGTGGTTGTTGATGTTGTATGTCAGTTATAATGTCTTTTGCAGTGGCATCTTTAGGCGGATTTTCAGACAAATCGTAAACAAAAGGACACATCTGAAGATGTGAAGACGAAACATCATTTCCGAACTTACTTTCTGCTAGAACTGGAAGTGAAAGTGTTGGCCCGCAGTTGATAATTAGTGCTACATCAGTCAATAAAACCGGCTTTCTGCCAGTTTCACCCGAAGTCTCAACACAAATATATACTTTTTGTGTTTATGCATCTGTTATGTGCATCTGAGTGTGGAAAATGTCCCTGGCTTCTGGTCCCAAGATCTGGTTAGCATCTTCATGCATCTTGTCTGTCTCAGTATCTTCTATCCCTGCTAAAAAAAAAACAGTTTCCATCCTGCCATCCATCCATCCACCCGTCCATATCTCTAAATCCGTCTATATCCATCCATCCATCCATATCTCTCTACCCATCTGTCTGTCCATCCATATTTCTATATCCGTCCATCTGTCCCTCCATTTCTCCATATTCATCTGTCTATCCATCCATATCTTTATATCTATCCATCTTCCTTCCATATATCTATACATTCATCCATCATCCATCCATCCATATCTCTATATCCATCCGTCCGTCCATCCATATCTCTATATCCATCCATCTGAGATTCAAATCTTAACTAAAAACATATATTTTCTTACAGTATTTTACAGTATTATTATTATTATTATTAGTAGTAGTAGTAGTAGTATCTGTCCATCCATATATCTCCATCTATCCATATCTCTCCATCCATCCATCCATCACATGTTTGGGTAGTTGGATTTTAAAGAGATGTATTTATAAAACAAACCAAAAAAAAAAAAACCATTTAATTCTGTTATTTGACCTTTTGCATGGAAATGAAAAAAATACACACTTTATTTAGGATTCTTTGATGAATAGAAAGTTCAAAAGAGCAGCATTTATTGGAGATACAAATAATTTGTGTCATTATAAATGTCTTTACTTCTACTCTTGATCAATTTAAAGATTTTTAAGTGTGACTCATATCCAGCTAAAGTTTCTTTCTTTTCTTTTTTTCCGTCCTCTTTATGTTTCTGTGCATAGAGTATCTTTGGATTAAAATTGTAGAATTGTTAAATATTCTCTTTGATTTTATGTCTCTGTAGAATCTTATACCACACTTGAACTTGTACGTATAGGCGTATGTTCTCGCTCCAGGGAGAAGAGAGTATGGGTAATATATGCTGAGTGTGTAGGCATCTCAACACCTCAAAGCAGTAGGAGGGAAGAACAGGAGGGGAAAGAGAGAGAGAGAGAGAACGAGTCTGAGTTCGTGGAAAGGCTATTTAAGGGCAGTCCTCGCAAATTCACAGTGCTCTGACTGAAGTCTCTCATATTAAAGAGGTGTAGTGCTTTCATCCTCGCTCTCTCTCTCTCTCCTTCTCGCACACTTCAGCCCAGAGGCTCGGCGGGCGGAGGGGTGTGTGGAATACATCACGGACGCTCTCAGATCTTCCAGCACGTGGAGACACGGAGACAGACGGAAGCTGGAGGTCTGGAAGGCTGGATTGACATCTTCTGCACCTGATTTGCTCAGTGGACGCTTGATTCATCACCACAGGTATCTTTATCCTCTTCATCTGATGTGTAGTTTGACTTATCTTATGGATGCCAAGCTTAAGTCTTTCTTGGATGTTGAGCTTTTTTAACTTTCCATTCACTCTGCTACTGACCCATAGGAGATGTTCTGTTACTCAGAGGGTTTCTCTGTCCTTACTAGGGAGATTGTTTAGTTCTTAATCATGCCTCTTTTTTATGTAAACTTTGTCTGAGATGTTACTTGTCAAATAGATGCAAATGAGTCAGCTGTTAGATTTCCATATTGCAATAAACACTGACTTTTAATTGCAGGCATTGATTTCTTGACAAGTCTGAGCACGTAAGAGACATTAAGATGCCTGAAACTAAATAGTTGAGTCTCCTGCTTCTCTTATAATCTCATTACTGACTTGGAGAAACAATTGAGACATTAAAGAGATCTTATTTTTATTTTATTGAAACCTAGCTCTTTTGAAGCATCAACTTCTAACTTCATGTCTTCATGAATGAGTCAACTGCTATCATGCATCAGTGTCACAAGGTCCTTCAGAAATCCTTCTAATATGCTGATTTGCTGCTCAAGAAAGCTTTCTGATTATTGTCAATGTTGAAAATAGTTCTGCTGCTCAAAAATGTGATTTATTGGAAAAAGAAGTCACTTGTAACATTATAAATGTCTTTACTTTCACTTTTGAAAAATGTAATCCATCCTTACTGAATATTAATTTCTTTCAAAAAAACTTTTTAAGGGTAGTAAGCATACTTGATTTGTTATTTTGTTATCTAATGCAATTGCTTGTTTTTATTTTATTTCCATATACAGTACGTTGGAACCTAAAGCAGCATTTTATTTATCAAGTTCTTTTGAAGTATCAACTTTATCTGCGATGCTTTTCTTAAAAATTATTATAAAAATAGATACAAATGAGGCATGCATCTTCATGCAGAGTTCATATTGAGATAAACATTCTGAGTTTTGATCGCAGATGCTGATTTCTTGCGCAGTACAAGACATTTCTATTTTTTTTTAATAATCAGAGTCTCATTTGGCTCTCCATCTAATCTCATTACTGTCTTGGAGAAACAATTGAGACATTAAAGAGATCTCATTAATATTTTCTTTCTTTTTGGAACCTAAAGGTTTCTTGGAGGAGATTCAGTTGCATTCTCTGTTTTTTTGAAGTATCAGCTTTGTCTCAGATTTTTCTCCCTAAAATTCCCAGTAAAAAAAAATATTTTCATGTTTTCATTTTGAGACACATACTGACTTTTGGTTGCAGACGTTGATTTCCCGACAAGACTGAGTGCAGTATGAGACATTAAGATCTCTTCTGAAGCCAGGAGACACATGAGATTATTGAGCTCTTTTTCTCATTTCATTCTCTATTTAATCTCATTGTTGTCTTGGAGAAAGGTTGAGTCATTAAAGAGACTTAAATTTTTTTAAAGGTTGTGGAGATTTTGTTGTACAGTGTGTTGTACTTTATTGTACAGTGTGTGTACTTACAGTGTACTTACCTAAGAAAGTACTGGTAATATAAGGTAACTACATGTGTTTGGTTAGTACCTATTACCCATTACTATAATAAGTACATAGTATGTACATGAGGAACAGGACTGTAAAATAAAGTGCTACCCAACATTGTTTGTCTCAGATGTTTCTCACATTCTTTTGGAGAAATTAAAATGAGACCCAAATGAGACCATTTTTATGTACAGTAGAAGAACAGTGCTTTAAAATGAATGTGGAAAGCAAATCTGAACATATGTTCCTGGTCTTATTGAGAATCAGTGCACATTATTGAAAAAATATGGTAACACTTTAATTTAGGGTTAAATTCTCACTATTCAATTCATGTTAGCATGTATACATATGTGTGTTTTTATTTTGACAGACTGATGAAAGGCTGAAACCAGTGTGCTTGTCTTACTTTGATATCACCTGGCAAAAGGCACATATTCGTCTGTCAGTCTGTGCATTTATAAATGCCCTGAGTGCTCATCATGAAAATGACGTCTTCCTATGGAAACAGGAGAATGATCTGTAGAGCAGTTGGGAAGCTGTGTGTGTGTGTGTGTGTGTGTGTGTGTGTGTGTGTGTGTGTGTGTGTGTGTGTGTGTGTGTGTGTGTGTGTGTGTGTGTGTGTGTGTGTGTGGGCATGTTTTTGTGAAATATCAGGACACAAATGTGTATAATGACATGGGTATGACACAGGTATTACAAAAAGAGGGTGAAATATGAGGACGTTCCCCATGTCCTCTCTTTTCAAAATGCTTATAAATCACACAGGATGAGGTTTTTTTTACAGAACGTAAACTGTGCAGTCTCCTGTGATGGGTAGGTTTAGGGGCAGGGGCAGTGTAGGGGGATAGAAAATACGGTTTGTACAGTATAAAATGCATTACATCTATGGAATGTCCCCACATTTCACAAAAACAAACGTGTGTGTGTGTGTGTGTGTGTGTGTGTGTGTGTGTGTGTGTGTGTGTGTGTGTGTGTGTGTGTGTGTGTGTGTGTGTGTGTGTGTGTGTGTGTGTGTTTGAGGTTTGGGTGCATCAACAGACCATTACTATTTAATGTGTAGTTCTTGCTTTAACAAATCATTATTATTATAGGTCACACTTACATATTTTGCAAGACTAGTGATTTTTGCTCAGCAAAAAATGAGTGCTGATCCAAAACCTAGAGAGCTGTCTACATACATTTCAAAAGTTAGGCAACAACATTAGCTACCTGCTTATATTCCTCCTTTTTTGCAGTTTATAATGCGGCATTGCATTCTCCTTTGCAGAGAAAAAAATCCCAGATTGCTCTGGATAACTTATTCCCTTTCATCACTGAAAAATATCAACAAGTAGTCAGTCAAGTAACAATAGACAGTGTTTTATGCTTAATCAACTTTTGCATTGTAGCAACACACTACTGTCAAATTCCATTAAAACCAATTGTGAGTTGAGTGTCCCATGCCAAACTCTACTTGAATGACACACAGACTGCCAATAGTATGTAGAGTGTTTAATAATCAGTTGCTTATAGGGTTTTAGAAAGTAATTACCTCTGTAGGACCCATTGTAAAATAGAAGTGTGTTTGGCTTAATTGTATTGAATGTGCACTTATGTGTATTAAAAAAAAAAAAAACTGTACTTGTGTAACGGAGGCCAGCTAGTAGTTGCTGTGTGTGAGTACATTAGCTATGTGTAAACAAAAAAAAAAGACATGACATAGACATGATTTGGATATGTTAAAAAGTCAGATAAATAACAAGTAACACTTCGTCCCTTTGCAATCAAAAATGACTGACACTGGAAATGAATGGGACGTACGAAAATATACGGAAACTCTGAGAAGCTTTTGATGGTACAAACTACACATCAGCCATGATGCAAAAATATCTCCAAAACATTTTGGATGTTATTTCATATTTCATTTTTCAACAAATGAAATCCCCTATTCACGCCGGTTGTGGGATTTCATGTGTTGCATGATATCTCTGCGCCCAAATAGCAGTGCTTCGTCTGTGCTTCCCCATAATATATCAAGTTAATACCGGCCTAGGAAATCGCCTAGCCTTAATCTGCATCGCTATTTGTACTCATTTTGAATACGCAGGCCACAAGAAGTAATTCGTTTTTTTTTAATCACTTTTACTAGGGACATGCTAGCTGGCAACATAGGATTCCATTCATTATGCTAAGCTAAGCTAGCGGCGACCATGCCAAACTAAAACAATGCATGCACTGAGACAAAAATGCATTTGCCCACATACCTAAATGTAGGAAAGATGTTGAATAAACCCTATTTCTAAAAACGATGGAGTGTTCCTTTAAAATTATCAATCAAATACTGAGTAACTAAAGTGCTTTCCATGTGTTCCGTTTATAACAAAATTTTTATGTTTGATTGTAATCATAACGCAAAACCTGACATCTAACAAAAATATGTAAACGTAGTCTTTTGGATGTCTAAATGCAAAACTAGTAAGAATGTATGCCTAAAAAACATCTAGGGAATCCAAAATATGACTTTATATGTAAAGTTTACTTTAAAGTCCTACTTAATTGTCAAAAAGCACTCTTATGTTCAGTTAAATGCATTTAAGATCAATTTAAACAATAATATACATTTTCATTTAATTGCAAATAACATGCAAATAAGTGTCCGAAAGCTAGCACTTAATTATATTCTTTAATAATACATTATTTCCATAATAAGAGGTGTACTTTTTCACAAGAGACAGCAAGGCAGCTCACTAGGCTTTGCAACAGAGCCTTTATCATTTGTATGACACAGCACAAGCTTTTATATGAGGAAAATGTGCACCATTTTTGGAAAGCGGACTGTTGAGAAATTTTTGATGACACTCAGTGGCCCCATAAATGGCAGAACATGGTGTTTTGACTTCTACTGCACTATTAACAGAAAGGGTGGCCTTTTGTGGTTTAGAAATGATCACTCTGTATGATATTGCAGAGGGCATTGTTGCAATTCATTTGGATGTTCTGAAGCTCATGCTAAAAACCAGATGGTGTTTTTTTTTCACCCTGGCAGTTTTATAGAAGTGCATCAGGCGAGCACAGTGAGGTGAGCGTTTGAGGTTTAAGACCTGAGGAAAGAGTCAAGCCCCTTCTCCATCCAGCTCAAATGAAAGGGCATAAATTGTCAGAGGTCAGCGGCAGACGCTGGTTTATGATGCCTCTGCTATGTGCGGTTCCTCGTGATGGTGCAGAAGGAATGATGGGAACCAAGAGAAAGAGAGAGTGGAAGGGGCCTGAGCCTGTCAGGACAGCTGTAAAGGGACCGGCCCACGGCCTCAGGGCTTCATTTAAGAAAAAAACATTATTTGAGAGTGACATTTGAGGTTTTATTTTGGTGGGCCAATCTGCCATTGATGTGATAGTGGTCATTTCATTTATTCCAGATTGCTTATGAATAGATTGTCAGAGTGTGAAGAATAAGAGAAAAGAGTATGAATGTGTCATGCAGTTTTGTTTGAGTATTATTTATATACTAATATAGTATATTCATATTTTGCATTTGCTTTTTTTATATTTTTATGTTTTCATTTTAAGTTATATATATAAAATGTGCCGTATACATACAGTGTATACAGTGCGTGCATAATTATTATGCAAGTTGATATTCTGATCTTTTTTTTTTCCCAAGCGCATTTTACCACTTCCAAACCACATTAATCTTAATAACTACTATTCATTTTGTATTTAATCATTTATAAGTGATATATAATTGTTAAGGAAGGTGGGACGTGAAAAACCCCTTATATTCAGGTGTGCATAATCATTAAGCAGGTTTTCTTTTACAGGTAAAATGGGCCAAAAAAGAGATTTGTATAAAAATCATCTTGCAATATGCAAGTTGATTTTCTAATCATATTTTTTCCCCAAGCGCATTTTACCAATTCCAAACCACATCAATGTTAATAAATACTATTTCATTTTTAAATAAAGGTGCAGTGCGTAGTTTTGATGAGGATCTATTGACAGAAATGCAATATGATAATCATAATAATCTGGTTGATTTTTTCTGGTTGTATATTTAGCAAAATGTGGTTATTCCATACATACTGAAACATTACATACTTTCCACCAGATTTATGTTGCATACCGCTAAAACAGTGTAAGTAAGTGTGCTGTTCTGAACACTGAAGATGTCAACAACTTTCTCCTTTTGATGTTCGCATAAAAACTAAAGAAATCTAAACCATGCAAACTTTTATTTTAGTCAAGCACATCCAGGTGTTGTTGAATAAAATGAGCGTCAATGGTGATCTGGACCGGACAGCTGGGCTGCGCTGCAAACCAGTTATACGGTGTGTTCTAGGGTCTGTGTTCCCATGGGTAATCTTTGATATAAGCGCCGACTTCCCATAAATCTCAGGGAGTCTACACAGACAGGTCAGGGTTGCATGTGGACCCGTAGTGCAGATGGCCTGGTGCTGATGGATCACTTCCAGGTCTTTTTTTTTTTTATGAGAATCACTCATTTGATTTGGTAAGCGGCCACTGAAGACGAGGGATTTCATGTCTGGTGTATCCGTTCCACCATGAAACTTCTCACTTACTTAAGGGAAAGTGTCACGTAGGGGCAGTCCTCTGATGGTATCCTCATCACGGTCAATGTTCTGGAAGTATTCAGCAGGTCAGTGAAATTGGAGAATTCTGGAGGTTGCCTTAATGAGGAAAGCATTGATTCGCAGGACAATAAAGTATCTTTCCATCCAGAATTATTCTGATATAACAGATCTTGTCACATGCTACAGTATCAGTTAATGTCAAGCAATATCTTATATATACAGTATATTGTTTTGGATTTTGATATTGCTATTTACCTGTTATTTTAGTTATTTCACTTGCCTATGAATTCTTGCCATATGCTTGCATGAATTGCTACCTGCAACTCAGAATGACATTGCATTTTGTGTGTATATACCATAGACTGTAAAAAAATATGAATGTAGTGTCCGTGACATCACCCATAGGATTCTGAAGAGCAGTTTTGAAGCGTAAAGTAGAGACGAGCTGGCTGTTTCCATCTAATGCCATTGTGCGTCACTCCTGGATAACAGAAAATCGGCAAAGAGGCGGGACGGGGGTGGAGCTGAGGTGACGTGATGACTAACAGACAGCAGATAAATGTCTACCCACCTGCCACTCAGAGTGGCCACGCCCTTAATTATGGAGAACTCTTAAGGCTTTATATAATGTAAACTTATGAGCTATAAAAGAATTCACCCCCCTCACAGTTGTCATGAAGGGCAAAATTAGTCGTTTAGACCAAAACTAGATTTGTCCCAGGCTGTAAACATGTTTTTTTTTTTTCTGCTGTAAAGTTGGCATTTTAACATGGGGCTCAATGAGATTCTCCTCCCTTCTGTCCCTAGCAGCCAGTCGATGAACTGCAATTTAAGTAACTTCCGTATTGGCTTCAAGAGAGACCGCGGGAGGTTGCCGCTTGGTATATACACTATATTGCCAAACATTTTGGGATGTCTGCCTTTACTTGCACATGAATTTTAATGACATCCCATTCTTAATTCTTAGGGTTTCATATGGAGTTGTCCCACCCTTTGCAGCTATAACAGCTTTAACTCTTCTTGGAAGGCTTTCCACAAAGTTTAGGAGTGTGTTTATGGGAATTTTTGACCATTCTTCTAGAAGCGCATGTTGCTTCTAGAGCACTGATGTTGGACAAGAAGGCCTGGCTCGCTGTCTCCGCTCTAATTCATCCCAAAGGTGTTCTATCGGGATGAGGTCAGGACTCTGTGCAGGCCAGTCAAGTTCCTCCACACCAAACTCACTCATCCATGTCTTTATGGACCGACGCTTTGTGCACTGGAGCGCAGTCATGTTGGGACAGGAAGGTGCCATCCCCAAACTGTTCCCAAAAAGTTGGGAGCATTAAATTGTCCAAAATGTCTTGGTATGCTGAAGCATTGAGTTCCTTTCACTGGAACTAAGGGGCCAAACCCAACCCCTGAAAAACAACCCCACACCATAATCCCCCCTCCACCAAACTTTACACTTGGCACTTAAAGGTCTGTAGCTATTGACTCTGTAGAAATTTGGCGACATCTGCGCACTGCTCCTCAACATGTGCTGACTCTGCTCTGTAATTTTACGTGGCCTACCACTTCATGGCTGAGTTGCTGTTGTTCCCAATTGCTTCCACATTTGTTATGATATCAATAACAGTTGACCGTGGAATATTTATAGTGAGGACATTTCACGAATGGACTTATTGCACAGGTGGCAACCTATCATGGTACCACGCTTGAGTTCACCGAGCTCCTGAGAGCGACCCATTCTTTCACAAATGTTGTAAGGTGCTTGATTTTATACACATGTGGCTGTGGAAGTGATTGGAACTGAATTCAATTATTTGGAGGGGTTTTCCAATACTTTTAGCAATATAGTGTGTATGCTTCAGTAGTATTTTCCTGGTTTTGCTTTTCAGAGTATGTATTATGGTTTTGGACAGCTTTTCTGTGTACAAAATGCATTAAAGTGTAACTGTATTTTGTCATGCATTTGGTGTCACATAATTCATTCAGTCCACAAAATTTGTTACGCTTGGCGGCCCATACAAAAGAGCTCAGCAGCAACCTCTCACTCCCATGAAGCATTGCAAATTAGTTGAGTCTCCCTTTTCTCTCAAACAAGTGTGTCTAAATGTAAAATATATTGTATATACAGTACACTTAGTCAGTCACTAAGTTTCATGGATTTCATTTCTTTTTTTAAATAATTTTTTAAAGGTTTTTTTCTCCCAAAATCGTAATTGAGAATCACTTCTGGAACTAAGGTAAATAATAAAAAAAAAAATGTTAATAAATAAAAATTGGCAGTTATGCTTGCATTCTAATTATCTCATGAATATTAAAAAGTTATCAGATTTGGTCGCACAATCCCCTAACCTAATGATTTAACCCTCCGTTGGGGTTCGCGTGTCAGTAAAAAATGACCACTTTTTTTTAATTAAATGATTGCACTGTATTTCATTTTTATTTCATTTTTATTTCATTTTTTTATTTAATATTTTGTGTTTTCAGTGGATTTTATAATACTAAATAATATTTATGCAGTAGTTATAATTCATTTATTCACTTTTTGAGCATGAACTTAAACTTAATAAAATCTTGACTTAAGTTTTCTTTTTAAAGAAGTGAAAAAAGTGAACTTGGAAAAAAAATATGAATTATATATTTTCCAAAACATGTTTTACCCTAAAGCTGTGAAAAACAACAACAACAAAAACATAAACCTGAACAAGCTGTCAAAAATTTGAGGTTGATATCTCAAAAAATTAGCTTTCAGTCAGATTTTGTTTAGGCGCAGTGCCAAAATTTCCACTACATGAAATTTGTCTCCCATTCACTTCCATCTTTCATTTTCCATTTTTCGAATCACGTCCATGATTCGTGTGCGTGTGTTCACACAGCAAGTGCCAAAAACCTTTACCAAGTTTTGTATCATTCCAATAAAAAAAAATAAAAAAAAGGGATTGACCAGCACCAGAGGAATAACTTCTGGATTATTTAATGTTTTTATTGCAGCTATAATAAAACGCTGATATTAATCACAATACATTGATGCTTTACCTTCTAGAAATATTTAGTACACAGAACAATTCTAAATCTGTTTCCTTCAGCAAGCACAACAGCATGTGGCATTGTGCTCGGTGTAGACATCAATCACAGTCTTGTAATCGCCCACTGGCAGTGGACTAAACATGTTAGAGTGTTCACATATACAGCATGCAGTCGGCTCTATACTTCTCCTGGAGTGTAGATGGATACATCCTGCTATAGGGTTACAGTGGATGGTTTATCTTTAAGCTCTAGACTTCCACCAAATTGTATATTTGTTAGGGGTGGAATCTACTGAATGCTGAAAACGTTTGACGGCCGGAGCTCTTCTAGTCTAAACTCGTATGACACACACATGCACAGAGTCTTCGCTGTGGACCAGGCAAAACAGATGGCTGAAAACACAGGCCAACATTCCTAGTCCCTGTTTTCCAGGTGGGAAAGTTCCCTTTCTGTTGCCAGTACAGGGAAAACTAATAAAGATACAGTAATTCTGGATTATAACTTAAAGAAAGCGCTGATTTGTGTTCCAGAAGGAGGATTTCCCTTTATAACATTCTTAAATACAGCCTATTTATTTCTTAGCATCTTAGCAGATTTTCTTTTTTTTTTTTTTTTTTGATTAAATGAAAAGTAGGATATATATATACATATACCGTTAGCTTGATATAAAGTTGCTTATATTATTGTGCAATATTTATATAAAAAACAGACATTTCTGCCACATAAGCAACAAAAAACTTGCTTTGGTAAATCATAATTATGATATAGGAGAAGATAATGAGATGAAAAGTAAAAAAAGGCATAAAACGTTGTAGTTTATGAGATAAAAATTCATAATTATAACAAAGTGTGAATTGGCATAAAAAATTGAAATTAACAAAAATGTCAGAATTATTACATACCAGTATATCGATATTATGAAATACTAAGTCATAATAATATGAAAGATAGATAGATAGACAGACAGACCGATCGATCGATCGATCAACAGACAGACAGATAGACGGACAGACAGATAGACAGATAGACAGATAGACAGATAGATAGATAGATAGATAGATAGATAGATAGATAGACAGACAGACAGACAGACAGACAGACAGACAGACAGACAGATAGATAGATGGATGGATGGATGGATGGATGGATGGATGGATGGATGGATGGATGGATGGATGGATGGATGGATGGATGGATGGATGGATAGATAGATAGATAGATAGATAGATAGATAGATAGATAGATAGATAGATAGATAGATAGATAGATAGATAGATAGATAGATAGATAGATAGATAGATAGATAGATAGATAGATAGATAGATAGATAGATAGATAGATAGATAGATAGATAGATAGATAGATGGATAGATAGATGGATAGATGGATAGATAGATTGAACGATAGATAGATAGATAGACAGACAGACAGACAGATAGATAGATAGATAGATAGATAGATAGATAGATAGATAGATAGATAGATAGATAGATAGACAGACAGACAGACAGACAGACAGACAGACAGACAGACAGATAGATAGATAGATAGACAGACAGACAGACAGACAGACAGACAGACAGACAGACAGACAGACAGATAGATAGATAGATAGATAGATAGATAGATAGATAGATAGATAGATAGATAGATAGATAGATAGATAGATAGATAGATAGATAGATAGATAGATAGATAGATAGATAGATAGATAGATAGATAGATAGATAGATTGACGGATAGACAGATAGATGATTACATAATAGGTTGTAGTTTTCCGCTTGGTGTCAAGTTGTTTACATTTGCACTTTGGATATCCTGCAGTGTAAACGATATTGCAGAATCTCTCCCGCTTAAGAGATTTCCGTTGCGTGGTACACACATCATACCGTCCAGCCGTAGTCGCAAGTTAAGTAGTGAGTTGTAGCCAGATTAGCATTCGCCACACAAGCTATTTTCCAGAAACACTCACCAGATGTAGGAGAAAAGCCTGTGAAATTCAAGCTCAGGTTTATGTGTTCACTTCCTGGGGTTTTAAAGAACGTAGGAGGAAACTTAATAGATCTACACTGAAATCAAACCTTTGTTCCTGATCCTACCGTAGTGACCCGATCGCTGGCCTTTATTTTAACTTTTATTGTGTGCATGCTGTGTATACGATCTCATAAACTCTTGTGCTGAGTTGTACATCCTTTGCCTTAGTTTTGAACTAACCTTTAAGGGCTCCGGGGTTACAAGGTCAGCCCTTGTTAGGGTTTGAAGGAATGTTAAAAACCTGGGAGTGTAGAGTGGACACTTCAAGGTGCTAGGATGAGGTGATGTGGTCAGGGGTCCTAACCCAAAGGTCACAGGTTGGAATATCCATGAAAGGTGTCCATGTCACCACTTTAACCTGAAGCAAAAGCACATAATAGCTACAGCGGACTAACCCTGCAGTTGGTTGATTGTAATTTACCTTAGAATTCATACTCACAGCTTGAATTCACTCGCTGATGATTAATCTAATTTACATAACATGAATTCATGTTATGTGTTTTTGTGCTTTGTTTTGTTTTAATAGTGTACCTTTCACAGAGGAATCCTTACTGTTAATCTCACTGGTTGGTCTCATGAAATATGAAAATATATAAATGTCAGAAATAACCAGTTGTGGAGTGCAGCCTTACATGTTTGAACCGGAGTCGGACACAGATGAGAGACACCGGAAGGGGTTGCAACTTTTAGATTGCACTTGGACCTTTCTGAATGGTTAGTGGATACATGTATGTAACGTTAGTTGTTGTGGCGTTATGTTGATTCAACTAATCGACTAGCATGTACATTACTTCATGTTAATCTATAAATTTTTGCATAGGTGCTTGTGCAGCAACGTAAAAAAGCCTGACTACACAATGCATAATAAATGTGTGTTTATGAATTGTGCAGGTGAGTATTTTCAAGATAAAACTAAGGACCTAGTCTCTGTGATTAAGTCAACGACTTTGGTAACTTTAGCCGTACAGCATTTAAGAAAGCTCATTGAGAAAGAAAATTTGCAAAAATTAGCAAAATAAGTGCCATCCTTACTTGCTCTGGATATGTAGTGAGAGCACGAAGCATTGGTATTGACCAACACGATCTCATGACAATGCGTATAAATAGTACGAGTGTGCAATCTCGTAGAATGTATACGCCAAAATGAGTTTTGGCGTGCATATGATACGCACTTTATGGCGTGTATATGACACACTTTTGGGTAGGGTGAGGGTGGGTGAGGGTGGGGTGTGGGGTTCCTCATTATGTCGCCATAAAGTGCGTATCATATGCACGCCAAAAACGGCATACCATATGCACGCCAAAATGAGTTTTGGCGTATACGTTCTACGAGATTGCACACTCGTACTATTGATACGCATTTTCGTGAGATCGGGCTCTATTGACCCATCCTTCAAAAACAACTTTTTCCCAAAATTGTACTGACCCTCGTTGGTGAAGCAGTCATGGGTAAAATTATTTGCTTAAATGTACAAAATTTTATTGCCATTCTTCAGCACATTTCCTTGAAAAATAAAAATCAGCCTCAGTGTCTTCAGTGGCTCGGGTGCCAGGAGTCTATGGAGACTCGTATGTGCCTTGGTACTTCAACAACAGAACAATTGTAATGTTTTTTTGTTTTTTTGGCGAAAGTTATTGTAATACTCTAGCGCTGATATTTAGGTATGATATGATTTATGATAGGATTTTTTCATAGGGGTCAGCAACCATTCTGGAGTGACACAGAAATCTTTGTTATTTCAACATACATTTTTTTTTACAAAAACATACTGTTTTAGTGACTGTTTTAGTGCCTACAACACAAATGGATACAGTTAATTTGTACTTAATTGTAATTGAGAAAGTAAAGTGAATTAGATCATGGAATTCTGAGTGAATTTGAAAAAAAAATTGTGTTATTCCCCACCTCCAAGCAAGGACTTACATTATAGCTAAGGTTTAACTTGCTCAGTCAGCTCGGCATTGTTGCATCTTTCATGGATAAGACATGCAGATAACTACATAGCCTAAATTATTCAATCTTCATTGAATTTTAGATAATCAATGAACTCTTCAACAATTCTGAGTTAGTTTGTAAGGACTGTTTTTAAACCTTGCAACTGAAAAAGTAAAGACTGAACTTAAAGAAAAACGTTCTATATTGTCAAAAATAAATAATTGCAACATTTCTATCAAAAATGATATGGAAAAAGTGTGTTCTCTGTTGAATCCCTATATGCAAGAATATTAATTTATTTAAATTATATAATAAGGATGGAAGTAAATTTGTTTTATGCATTTAAATATTATCCATTGTAGTTTGCATATTTTACAAGTTAGAGCAATATTAGTGCCTATCCTTCAGTATAAATGCACAGTGCTCACATTTATTTGTGCATCAAAAAAATCCCATCATACATATCAGCTTGTGCCTTATATTCTCATACTACATGGCAGAATATTTTCGCACAGTTTTGAAGAAACTTTAAACACATTTTGTTGTATTTCAGAAATACAACCTTGCATGCTCATATTTCTTTTGCGCTTTATTTGAAGTGATATACAGCGCGGCTGAGCGGGCCACATTTGCGCGTGATATTCAAGAGAGTGCGCCTCGAGCAGAGTATAACTGCGGACACTGAGGACAGGACATTCAGATTTACAGACATATAGACTGATAACATCTCATCTGACTGCAGATACTGAATCAGGACAACACGCTTCTCTCGGAATCTGACAGAAGTGTCACCAGTTTTCAAACACGTCTTTCAAAATAATGATGGCATTGATAAAAAAAAGGAGAATTACGTTTGTTATTGTTTCTTTGACCACACAATGTATATGACTCACTCAAAACAGTCTTGCAACCCACCAGTTGAGAAAACTTGGCGTAGACTATGTTATACTGCTCGCTATTTACTGTTGTCCCGCTGAAGCTCATTCGGCACCTGCCTACCTTTCTCGCACTCATTTGACTTGCGTGTTTTGATAAAAAAGGAATGCATGAAGTTAGAATAAAACTTTTTCTGCTCTTTCTTTTGATATATTGCATGCTCAGATATTCATACAACAAAATATTATATGGGCCATTACATTTTCGTGAAAATGGTCAAAAACCCTGGCAGTGGCTGGCAACTTTTTTTAAACGCTGGCGGGGAGAGAGGTAATCTCCCGTTTTTGTTGCATCAGACTCTAAATGCTCTCCGTTGAATTTTAATGTCTGGCTGTACTTTCTGTCTGGTCTGGTCGTGAATAAACTTTTAATGTGTTTTAAAGGCTGTTAGTGCTCTGAGAATGTGACGACTGCTTCTGAAGTATTAGATTGCATGCATTTTTATGAAGTTGGCAAAACATTTAGAGATTCGTAAAAATATGGGATGACTATTCTCATGCTGTCGACTCAGTCTTCTGTTTTTAATTGACTGTGTATGATGTAAACGCTTGCACATGTCTATGTTTGTATATGTATATACATGTTTTCAACATTGACAAGGATATTTACAAGAAAAGCAATTTAGCATATCAAAAGGATCATGTGACACTGAAGACTGGAGTAATGTTGCTGAAAATTCAGCTTTGATCACAGGAATAAATTACATATAACAATATATTACAATAGAAACAATATTTTTAATTATAATAGTATTTCACTTTATTACTGTTTTTTGATCAAACAGATATGGCCTTAAATTGATTTTTTTTAGATTGATTTTTTTAAATGGACAGTTCAAACTGATTCACAGAAAAGAATCAAACTTACTAACTCTAACCAAATGATTGACAAGCAGAGAGAGCCTTTCTGATTGGCTTGTTTTCTAACAGTTCCCCTGACTCTGTTTACAGAGTGTAGTTGTATGCCATATGTGTGGCTAAACCTATTCTATTCTATTCTATTCTATTCTGTTCTGTTCTATTCTATTCGATTCGATTCTATTCTGTTCTATTCTGCTCTGTTCTATTCTGTTCTATTCGATTCTGTTCTGTTCTGTTCTGTTCTATTCTGTTCTATTCTGTTCTATTCTGTTCTATTCTGTTCTATTCTATTCGATTCGATTCTATTCTGTTCTATTCTATTCTGTTCTATTCTGTTCTATTCGATTCTGTTCTATTCTGTTCTGTTCTATTCTATTCTGTTTTGTTCTATTCTATTCGATTCTATTCTGTTCTATTCTGTTCTGTTCTATTCTGTTCTATTCGATTCTGTTCTATTCTGTTCTGTTCTGTTCTGTTCTATTCTATTCTGTTCTATTCTGTTCTGTTCTATTCTGTTCTATTCTGTTCTTTTCTGTTCTGTTCTATTCTATTCTATTCTGTTCTGTTCTATTCTATTCTGTTCTATTCGATTCTGTTCTATTCTGTTCTGTTCTGTTCTATTCTATTCTGTTCTATTCTGTTCTATTCTGTTCTATTCTGTTCTTTTCTGTTCTGTTCTATTCTATTCTGTTCTATTCTGTTCTATTCTGTTCTGTTCTGTTCTATTCTATTCTGTTCTATTCTATTCTGTTCTATTCTGTTCTATTCTGTTCTATTCTGTTCTATTCGGTTCTGTTCTATTCTATTCTGTTCTATTCTGTTCTATTCTGTTCTATTCTGTTCTATTCGGCTCTGTTCTATTCGGCTCTGTTCTATTCTGTTCTATTCGGTTCTGTTCTATTCTGTTCTATTCTGTTCTGTTCTATTCTGTTCTATTCTGTTCTATTCTGTTCTGTTCTATTCTGTTCTATTCGGTTCTGTTCTATTCTGTTCTATTCTGTTCTATTCTGTTCTATTCTGTTCTGTTCTGTTCTATTCTGTTCTGTTCTATTCTGTTCTGTTCTATTCTGTTCTGTTCTATTCTGTTCTATTCTATTCTGTTCTATTCGGTTCTATTCTATTCTGTTCTATTCTGTTCTATTCTATTCTGTTCTATCGGTTCTATTCTATTCTGTTCTATTCTGTTCTATTCTATTCTGTTCTATTCGGTTCTATTCTATTCTGTTCTATTCTGTTCTATTCTGTTCTATTCGGTTCTGTTCTATTCTGTTCTATTCTGTTCTATTCTGTTCTATGCTGTTCTGTTCTATTCTATTCTGTTCTATTCTGTTCTATTCTATTCTGTTCTATTCTGTTCTATTCTGTTCTATTCTATTCTGTTCTATTCTGTTCTATTCTGTTCTATTATGTTCTATTCTATTCTGTTCTATTCTGTTCTATTCTATTCTGTTCTATTCTGTTCTATTCTGTTCTGTTCTATTCTGTTCTATTCTATTCTGTTCTATTCTGTTCTATTCTGTTCTATTCGGTTCTGTTCTATTCTGTTCTATTCGGTTCTGTTCTATTCTGTTCTATTCTGTTCTATTCTGTTCTGTTCTATTCTGTTCTATTCGGTTCTATCGGTTCTGTTCTATTCTGTTCTATTCTGTTCTATTCTGTTCTGTTCTATTCTGTTCTGTTCTATTCTATTCTGTTCTATTCTGTTCTGTTCTGTTCTATTCTGTTCTATTCTGTTCTATTCTATTCTGTTCTATTCGGTTCTATTCTATTCTGTTCTATTCTGTTCTATTCTATTCGGTTCTATTCTATTCTGTTCTATTCTGCAGGGGTGATAGCGTTCCGGCACCACGCCGGATTTCCGGAGTAGGCTACTGTGGTTGCTGAAAAAAATAAAATAAAATTAGGTTCTTGTTATATTGGTCTACAGCGGCGTTTTAGTGCCATGTTAAAAATAATAATAATAATAATAAAAAAGATTGTCTAATGTTTATTTGATGTCTGTTTTTTAAAGCACGGAAGAGAATATGTGCTGTTCTGTTAGACATCGTTTCAGCTATTAAAATAGTTCCGTTTTGTATGTATGGCAAAGTGATTTCGTTTCTGTTTTTATTAATTAAGTTGTAATGGGAATATTTTTTATTCGTCAGATATAAATAAGGTATAGGCGCATATCCATTGGTTTGTGCGGAGAGTGGAAGCTTGCACAATGCAATACAGAGGCGCCAGAGCCGTCACTTGCACTTTTTTATCCAGTGGAAACGAATTATCCTCAAAACAATACATGCCTTACCAACATCAAATACATAGATGGAGAGATTTAAATTATTGCTTAACGAAATAAAACAAATCAAACCAAAAACTATTTCATTATATCTGTAAAGATGCATTTCTCGCGTCAAAGTGGAGATTTCTATTAAGGATCTTGCGTCACTGATTTAGAATACACTAGTTTATTCATAAATAATTCAAATATCCTTACCCTCAGACACATTCATTGTTATGTTCAAGGAATACAAGTTGATGTTGACCAGTGGTTTTCAAACCCTGGGTCATGAGAATTAAAAAAATTGTCGCCAGGACAATTTAAGGAAAATGGAGTTACACTAAAAATAAAAATAAATATTTTTCATAAAATTAGTCTATAGGCCGATAGGCCTATATAAAAGGAATAAATATGCGAAATATAATTGATTTAAATAATTAACAGATCAAACAAAAGAAAGAAAGAAATGTGTGACAGTTGCTGCTGAGTTTGGTTTATTGTTTGAGGCGGTGCTCCTCAAACAAGTTCACAAAATGGAAACCCAGACGACAGAAAGCACATCTTGTTATCTTTATTTTACAATAGCACAATGTAAGTAAACACTTTGCAATTTTTAACGATGTCCTTCTCTTATTATTTGTATGACCAAAATGACGGAGTATTTTATTTATGTTTCCTCTGCTCGTTTGTGCCAGCGCCTCGCGAACTTGACATCGCAGTCAGTTCATCATCAAAATAAAATAGTTAACCTAATATATAAAAAGTTACACAGCTCAGTTCAAATAGTCAGTAAAAGCCAACAATTCGTGCCATTCAGCGTGAGCACTGCTCCACTGTGGTGTTCCCAAATAGAGACCTGCGCGGGACGGATGTTACCTTCTCCCGCTCCCGCCCGCATTAAAGTATAAAACGTTTTTTTCTGTACGTCCATGACACTATTTCAAGTAATTTAATGTAAAAGCAAGCCAGTGCGTGGTTTGGCGTGGCAGAATGCGCGCAAAGTGCGCTCCATTCATAATTTAAAAAAAAGATGACATCTCAGTTGATCGCGATCTCACAAAGCTCTTGTTATCAATAAAAATGACTGCGCAATGGATCTTCCATAATGTATAAATTGTATTTGTTATAATCAGAGGATTTGCCAGCATTCAGGATTCAGAACTGCGCAAAAACTCAGACGTTTTGAGCGGTGAGTGGATTCTATCTTAAATGCATCTCTTTGGCCATTGCGCTCTAGAAATAAACACGTATTCGTGACATTACACAACGCAGCAAAACAATTTATAAACAGAAACCCTGCCTATACTTGCACCCGTAGCTAAATCGTTTTATTTTGTTTTAGTTGTTCTTGTTGATTTGTGCAATAGATGCATAACAATTTATTTGTTGATGTTTTATTTTTTTTTAGAAATTTCTATTTTTGCGGAGTCCCGCATGAATAGTTTTATTCTCCAACCCGCACACACGAATACCTTACCGCCTGCACCCGCACACACACACGAATACCTTACCGCCTGCACCGCACCTGCACTCAGCCATCAAATCTAGTCCCGCGCCGCACTCTATATGCGTTGGGTCCCGCGGGAGTACAGGTCTCTATTCCAAGCACATTTTTGCGCAAGTGAGGATGATTTTTTTCCATCAATATTGGGACACGAGTGAAGTACAAAGCCTATAATAAATAATTGTTATGCATCCAAATGAAATAGGCTACATCGCGAATATGGAAATTGGATTTGAATGAGGGAGTCAGGCTACGCGAGACCAAAGCTGGTTAAGTTCAGTTTCTCATTAAATTATTTCGTTTTGGCTTTATATAGTTATAGCCTAATTGAAGGCTATTTTTTTAATTCTTGATCCATTCTGAATACTGTTCTCTTTGAAGGATTTGTTGTAGAGTGAGGGGAACTAAAATAGCTATGTCTGTAGTGTTTATAATGTTTGTACATTATTTTGCTTTATACAGTTTTTTTCTGGATGCAATTAAATGCGACTTGTACATGACTTAGGCCTACCTGATTTTTTTCTCTCTCAAAAACAATATATATATATATATATATATATATATATATATATATATATATATATATATATATATATATATATATATATATATATATATATATATATATATATATTGTTATAGTGTAGTTGTAGTGTATTTTGAAGCATGCAGCAAACGATTAATTGGTTAAAATTCTTGTTGGTTAACGGTTAACCAGTTAATTAGCGTCCCATATATAGGCCTATATCAAATTAGTGCAGAATCAACTTTAATTTGCGAACGCATCAATGATCAAAAGCATTGTGTGGAAAAGTGCTGAGCTGAACTTTTGTGCCATCTAGTGGTTTAATGGAGAATGCAGTCAAATGGCCCATTGTATATAAGTATTATGCCTATATATGGGTCGCGACAACTTAAGAAAAAAAAAAGAGGGTCGCTCTTAAAAAAGTTTGAAAACCACTGATGTAGACTAATATAAATTTAAAATACATCGTTTTAATAAATACAAATCAGCAAAACTGTTTCAAGGCATTATTCAATTAAAAGTATCAATGAATAAAACATTATGTTGACCATGCAGGTGGATTATTCATTGAAATCATGGAGAATGACATTTAGTTTTATTTTCATCATGAATGATATGAGTATATTCATTTTTTTTAATAGTTTTTCAGTTGAATGGTGCATATTTTGCAATTATATTTTTTAAAGAAAAATGAATGTGTGTCCTTTTCATGTCCTTTAGGTAATCAATTCCTGTGTACTTTGGAGTACTATTATTGCCACTTACTGACCTGTCTTGGTATGACTGTAGCATCTGCAGCATTTACTTCCAGAGATTGTACTAAGATGGGCTAATAAGGTCAATGTAGGCACTGAACATTTTGAGAAGAAAATGCTGTGTTTTCTTGAATAATACTGAGGGCATAATGCAAATATGAAAATATCTAAAAAAGAGCCACTTGTCAATAATGATGATCAGGGTTATACATACTTAGGCTGTTTATATATTTGGGCCCAGGGGCCAACAAGTTGTGTTAAAAGTGCGTCGCATACATAGTACCCTCTCTTGGGGGCAAGGAAAAAAAGTTCAGGCTCAGGAATTTTTTTCACTATCAGCCCTGATTCTGTTCTATTCTGTTCTATTCTATTCTGTTCTATTCGGTTCTATTCTATTCTGTTCTATTCTGTTCTATTCTGTTCTATTCGGTTCTGTTCTATTCTGTTCTATTCTGTTCTATGCTGTTCTGTTCTATTCTATTCTGTTCTATTCTGTTCTATTCTATTCTGTTCTATTCTGTTCTATTCTGTTCTATTCTGTTCTATTCTATTCTGTTCTATTCTGTTCTATTATGTTCTATTCTATTCTGTTCTATTCTGTTCTATTCTATTCTGTTCTATTCTGTTCTGTTCTATTCTGTTCTATTCTATTCTGTTCTATTCTGTTCTATTCTATTCTATTCTGTTCTATTCTGTTCTATTCTATTCTGTTCTATTCGGTTCTATTCTATTCTGTTCTATTCTGTTCTATTCTGTTCTATTATGTTCTATTCTATTCTGTTCTATTCTGTTCTATTCTATTCTGTTCTATTCTGTTCTATTCTGTTCTGTTCTATTCTGTTCTATTCTATTCTGTTCTATTCGGTTCTATTCTATTCTGTTCTATTCTGTTCTATTCTGTTCTGTTCTATTCTGTTCTATTCGGTTCTATTCTATTCTGTTCTATTCTGTTCTATTCTGTTCTATTCTATTCTGTTCTATTCGGTTCTATTCTATTCTGTTCTATTCTGTTCTATTCTGTTCTATTCGGTTCTGTTCTATTCTGTTCTATGCTGTTCTGTTCTATTCTATTCTGTTCTATTCGGTTCTATTCTATTCTGTTCTATTCTGTTCTATTCTGTTCTATTCTGTTCTATTCTATTCTGTTCTATTCTGTTCTGTTCTATTCTGTTCTATTCTGTTCTGTTCTATTCTGTTCTATTCTGTTCTATTCTGTTCTATTTGGTTCTGTTCTATTCTGTTCTATTCTGTTCTATGCTGTTCTGTTCTATTCTATTCTGTTCTATTCTGTTCTATTCTGTTCTATTCTGTTCTATTATGTTCTATTCTATTCTGTTCTATTCTGTTCTATTCTATTCTGTTCTATTCTGTTCTATTCTATTCTGTTCTATTCTGTTCTATTCTGTTCTATTCGGTTCTGTTCTATTCTGTTCTATTCTATTCTGTTCTATTCTGTTCTATTCTATTCTGTTCTATTCTGTTCTATTCTATTCTGTTCTATTCTATTCTGTTCTATTCTGTTATTGTGAATGTTCATTATATCAGCCCTACTATAGCGACAGGAAAGTGTGTTGATCATTGAAATGAGCAAGTCTTGCCAAGTGACTTTTATTAACGTAATTACAGGCCTGTAAATTATGCACACATGCAAAAAATGCATCTATTTATGCCTTAACTTGTAGCAAAAGCTTATCATTGAAATGCTCAGTGGAAATAAATAGCCTTTTGCAATTAGTTTGGAAGAGGCGCTCACACAGTAGAGACAGGAAGTTCCTCTCGCTGCAGTGGTGTAGGTGTCTGATATCTCTTGAGTCACGTTGATGTCCTGCAGTCAAGTTTTTCCTCTCTGACATCGCACACGCTCAGACATCTGAGACATGTGGAGGCTGCACGGACATCCAGAACGAGATTCAGATGAGCGTTCCCACGCTGCGGAGGAGACTTAGAATCTGGCCCCAATCCACCATCCACAAATTACACAGCTCCCATGTCCAGATATGAAGTCATCTCAGCTCAAATGTGCAGACGGGAAAGGCAGATTTTATTAATATGCTCAAAGACGAAAATAGACTATATTTTTAGGAATCTGGCTGAGTGTCTTAAAGAATTTTTTTTATTTATGATTCAGCAATAAGGATATCAATAGTGATGAGCGATGGACCTCATAGTCCTGTAAGATATAGTGGCAATACATTTAGTTCAATAACTGGTGCAGACTTTAAAACGGCTTTGATTCAATACATGCACTGAATATAGTCGAGACTTCCAGGCAGCGGGATGATATTATTCAGGTCATGCCCGGGACGGTGCATCTTACCATTGAACCAGCCGTGAACCACGACGGTCTAATGTGGCTCTGACTCAATAACCATCTTGTCACCCGTTCGCGAACACCCCGACGGCCATTTTTGGCCAGTCTTTTACATGCAACTGGGGGTTGCATTCGAGCGTTAAGCTCCATTAATGTGGCGCACATCTGGAGAAAGACATCTGCGGCTCAACATCGTGATGTCTGTCAGTTTTATCTGCCTACAATACTGGAGGCTGCATTGTTAGGATCGCTGCAGTTTCAGGACTGGATTTCTAGGACCCTAGTTTTTTTGTGACAGCGCCATCTAGTTAAATGTACTCCAACAGAGGAGACCTGATTCAAACTTTTTACATATTATTTTTCACCGAACAGTTGGCATGGCCATTTTAAACTTAATTACTTAAATTAGTTTAAATATTTCAACAGGGTTACCAACGGGTAGGTTTAGGGCTAGGGCTTGGGGTTGGGGCTGGTTAGGATAATATATCAAATAAACTGAATCAATTAAATTACTGAATCATTGCTAGTTTCCTAGAAATGTGGTACTTAAAATGCAGTCTCCGGGTTTGCAGGCAGATGTTACTCTTGTCTATCAGCCCAACCCTTGTGGACAGGGTTATTTTTGCTGACTTTATTGCATATGCATTTGTAGGAGTTTGCCTTTCAGATGCAAAATTTATGGAAGGAGAGTATTTAAATTAATCACCATGGTGATTTACTAAGGTTTGCACTCGTCAATTTACTGGTGTTTGCACCATTATTTACCGCCCAAAAAAAGGCGTGTCTTAAACCAGGCGCTAATTTGTGCTAGATTGTGTTGGTCTTTATAGAAATGACAGATCAGTAGATCATGAGCAGAACTTTCCACTCCCATCTGTGTTTTTTTTATTATTATTGCGCTCTCTCGCTAATTTGCCTGTTTAGTAAATCTGGCCCTGAGGAGGACATTCCTCCAGGACATCTAAAATCAAGACTTCAAGGCAGCGGGCCATTATTCAAGTCATGCCCAGGATGGTGCATCTTGTCAGGGATGCAATTTCTGGAGGTTTCATGCTTCCAGAGCTTCGCAACGATGGAAATTGAACTCTCTTGTCCACCAGAGTGAGCCTAAAGCGGGTCTCACGATGGTCTAATGTGGCTCTGCCTAGAGACGGCCCGTTTTTGGCCAGTCTTTTACATGCGACTGTTCTCTAGAGGCTGAACGGATCTGACTGTGCCAGGGACCGAGGCACCCTTCCTGTGACAGCTGGAGGGGGACATCAGAGAGCATTCCTCCAGGGCGAGCTTCGATTCGTGCATTTTATTTTTGCATAGTAAAATAAAACTTATAAAAGTTTGCCTTTGCCAAATAAATTTGTCAGATAAATACCTTAACTAAGTTTAGTATTTTGTTCTTCCCTTATATTTAAATTTATATTTACAATATAATTAATTATACGTTTTTTTTATCTGTGGTTTGTATATACTGTTGTTTTTTAGAAATACAGGAGTGTGTGTATTTTTGCTGAATTTATCTGTAGCAATCCATAGAAAAACATTTATCTTTACAATAACGAAATGTTGAAAGTTTTATGACTGCCATTAAACATCCTTTATTAGGGACTGTTTGCAATTCAGTTGCGTGTTTTGGTCATTTTTATTAGATTGTTTTTTTAATATGTCTATTTATTTTTTATTTCAGTTTTAGTTATTTAATAAGTTCAATCATGAAATTATTAGAATGTGTCCTTTGAAACAAAAAGACTAAAACTTTAAAATGAGAACTGAAAATAAAATAAATGTAAAATATGAATTAAAAACATAGTATCTCATTGATGCTAAAATAACACTGTCAGAATTGATGGTGCTTTGAAAGGGTTTTCTGCTTTTTCTATTCATTCTTGGAATTGTAATATCATTTTACATTTTTTATTATATGTTTTGTGTCTGCTTTTTCAGAGACAACAGCACTTTGTCCAGACTCACCAGACAGGCTTTCTTGCCAAGACAAGCATCCATTAGTGCAGAAACATGTGGTCAGGACGCCTGACTTTCAACTGTTTGGTTTTGGCCACCCTGATGACTCTAAATCATGCCGGCCTTGTAAAGAAGATGATCAGGCAGCGACGGGAAGCTCTGACGATTCCCGGCATACAGAATGTAACCCTTCCAAACTCTTCCCGACCGGTCGTTTTCAACCACGTTTACAACATCAAAGTTCCGGGTAGCTCTCTGTGCTCTGTGGATCTGGACTCTCCCGGTGGTTCGGATCTTGAGCAGAAGGACGCACCATCTGGCTCAGATGTAACAGACCACACATTGGATGGCAATAATCAGATTGTCTTCACCCATCGCATTAATATCCCCAAGCAGGCCTGTGGCTGTACAGACGGACTGCCGGATCTGAAGGACCTCCTGAGTCGATTGGAGATGTTGGAGGGTGAGGTGTCCACACTCAGAGAGCAATGCGGCACAGAAACCACCTGCTGCGGCGCACAGGTCACAGGTACACAGTTCACATAGTAAAATACTTGTTTGCTTGTTTGTTCGTTGCTCAGAGTAAGAATATAAATTGCAATTTATTTATTAATTTATGTATTAAACCTCAGGGACAGGAAAATATTTTATTTTATTTAATTATTCTTCATTTACAGAATTAATTGAAATCTTGTTTATTGCTCAGAGACAGAATTAACATTAAATTAATTTAATTAAAATGATATTTATTTAGTTATTTAATTTATTTAATAAACCTCAGGGACAGAAATAATATTTTTCATAAAGAAGAATATTTTATTTATTTATTTACTTGTTTGTTTGTTTATCCTCATTTACATAATTAATTTAAATCATAAAATAAGTTTGTTTGTTTATTGGCCAGACACAGAATATAAATCCTAAAGAAAATGTATTTATTTATTTATTAATTTATTTATTTATTAAACCTCAGGAACAGAATTAATACAAATTATAAAGAAAAACATTTAATTTACCTAATTATTTATTTAACTTCAGAGACTAAATTAATTTAAATAGTAATAAATATTGATTGATTGATTGATTGATCTTCAGATACAGAATTAATTTATAATTTATTAATCTATAAACATAAATAAAAATAATCAGTGCTATAAACTATAAAGCCACTATGTCTAACTTTACTGTCTTCATGTGATGTAATCGTGTAACACAAACTATTTGCAGTGTACTTTGGCAAACCTGCTATAAATATGAGGGGAGGTCATGATGCTTTTAAAATGTATTCATGTTTTCATGCCTCTTTCTTAGCAAATACTATTTGCTTAGCTGGCAATGATATTTCCATAGCATGGAACCAGCAATGCCATGGTCATGGGTTCGATTCACTGGAAATGCATGAACTGATCAAATGTATGCCTATGTGTGAGTCGTGTTTCTATTCAAGCATCTGCAAAAATGTAAATATACGTATCTCCTGATTCTTTAGGTGCTGTGGGAACAAAGCCCTACTGCAGCGGCCGTGGAAACTACAGCACGGAAACCTGCGGCTGTATTTGTGCGCCCGGATGGAAGGGCCCCAACTGTACCATTCCCGACTGTCCCGGAGACTGCAGTGACCAGGGCCGCTGTGTTAACGGAAAGTGCGAGTGTTTTGAAGGCTTCACAGGTGAGGACTGCAGCTTGGAAACCTGTCTGGTCGACTGCGGTGAGAACGGGCGTTGCGTTAATGGAGCGTGTGTTTGCAATGAAGGCTTCTCTGGGGAAGATTGCACAGAGTCGGATTGCCTCAACAACTGTTTGGGACGCGGCCGCTGTGTTGATAGTGAGTGCGTCTGTGACGAACCCTGGACTGGGTTCGACTGCTCCGAGCTCATCTGCCCAAATGATTGCTACGACCGTGGACGATGCGACAATGGCACCTGTCACTGTGACAAAGGCTTCACAGGAGAGGACTGCGGGGCGCTCACTTGTCTGAACGACTGCTCCGGACGAGGTTTCTGCATTGATGGTCGTTGTGTATGCGTCGCCGGCTACTCCGGCGAGGACTGTTCCAGCTTGACCTGTCCGAATGACTGCAACGAAAGGGGGCGATGCTTTAACGGAGTGTGCATTTGCGACATGGGCTTCCACGGAGAGGACTGTGGGAAGCTCTCATGTCTGAACAACTGCAACAACCAAGGTCGCTGCATCGATGGTCGCTGCGAATGCAACGTTGGCTTCCAAGGCCACGATTGCTCAGAGCTCAGCTGCCCCAATAACTGCAAAAATCGTGGGCGTTGCGTAAATGGGCAGTGCGTTTGCGAAGAGGGTTTTGGCGGCGAGGACTGCAGCATCAAAACCTGCCCGTCGGACTGCTACGGCCGAGGCCAGTGCGTGGATGGAAAGTGTGTTTGTTTTGCAAACTATGCCGGCGAAGACTGCAGTGAATTGAGCTGTCCGAGCAACTGCCTGAACCGTGGACGCTGCGTCGCAGGGCAGTGCGTCTGTGATGAAGGCTTCACTGGAGAGGACTGTGGTCAAAAGAAGTGTCTCAATGACTGCCTCGGCCATGGGCGCTGCGTGGAGGGCCGGTGTGTTTGCCAGGAGGGTTTTGAGGGCCAGGACTGCTCCGTACCCACCTGCCCTGGAAACTGCAATAACCGCGGGCGCTGCGTAAATGGAAAATGTGTGTGCGACGAGGGATTCGTTGGAGATGCCTGTGGGGAAAGAAGCTGCCCGAACGAATGCAATGGAATGGGCCAATGTGTGGACGGCCAGTGCGTTTGTGATGAAGGCTATATTGGCGAGGATTGCTCAGAAGGTGATTGTTATAATAGCAGATTTTGCACTTATTTTTATCATTATAAGGGCTGTCAAGCGATTACATTTTTTATCCAATCATTTACACAATGTGGCTATTAATTAATTAATTAATCAAATTCATCGCACATAAAATGTGGCTGAGAAATTACTCCCAAAATATAATTTCATAATAATAATAATAAATCCTAATAAGTCATTATTGTGTAAAAAAATCAAACAATCAATATTTATTTAATGAGGACATTTAAACACAACCAAGGTTGACCAAAGTGCTTTACAAGGTATAAAAGAAAACAGTAGTAATAAGATAAAAAATCAAATAGACATTACAAGAAGTATCTTAAGAAAGAAATATTTTTGGGTAAACTATACCTTTAATGTTTGTTTTTATTAATATGGAAATATGAAATTATACTCTAACGAAACTGCCAGTAGGCGGCGGTAAATGTCCAATTGAGTCATTAATTCATTTGATTCGTTCTTTCTGGAGTGAATTAATTGGTTCTTTTAAAGGAACTGTATGTAAGAAATGTATTTCAATTAATCATAAAATGGCCCTAATATGTCACTAGACATTAAGAAATCATGTTAATTTCAAATACTTATATCACTGACAACAGTAGTCCGGCCAGGATATTGTCATTTTAAAAGTGAAGTTGCAGCCCTCAGCTGATGTTGATGTTGACATGTTGTGTTTTGGCCTGAAGCCCCACCCTCCACCGATCTACCAATCACAAAGTCAGTAGTGTTTCGGCATCCGGGTTGCCAGCTCTGCTCTAGTTACCACAGCTGCAGCTACACACTTTTTGGCTAAAAAATGTCTAACTTTACGAAACCTAAAATACCTCTCATGAAGCATAGACATAATTAACAGAAAGAAAAACCTAAATTACTGTGTAGGACTCGTCATTTGCCTTTGTAAGCTCCATGTAGCAGCCTACGTTCCTGCTGGATCCTGCAGCCTATCTGGCAACCTCGAGTCAGAGGGGAGGGGGAGAGGGGATACACCTCTACAGTAATTTGAAAGTGTTTGCAGTACCAGTTTTGACCACAATCCTACATACAGGTCCTTTAAATTAAAATGGTAAATGTAAATGTTTCTCTTTATGGTCCATTGAATCATTGGTTCACCCGATTCGTTCAGAACGAAGATTCAGAAATGAAACACCATGTGTATTGCTCGGAATCGGAGACTAACAGTTCTACTTTGAGTTTTATATATTTTCGTTTGGCAAAACAGACTAAAAACAATACAGTGTTTTCTAAAAAGATGTATAAGATCAGTATCGCATTTGCACTGGTCTCGTGCTATTCTATTAGACAGAAAAACAGAACCAGTGTGATATTGCACTCGGTACTCATGAGATATTGCTTATATCATGATGTAAATGTGAGGGTGTTTTTACACTGGCAGTTTAGTTCGAAACGGGGCTCGGTTCACATGAATAATTGGTAATGTGAAAGCTGTCCCGGGTGATGGACCCGGGTGAGCTGAGCTCAGGGGTACTGAATTCAAGACTCCCTGAAGGAGGTGGTCTGAGTTCGGTTGCGCAACTTGCACACGAAATGTGCAGCGATTCACGTGAATGTAAAAGCAACAAGGACTCGGGTGTGCAAGAAAAGTAAAGTGCACATGCGTTTTTTCAGATGCCGATGTATTTAGTTCAACAAAACACATGTAAGGGATGATAGTGTTGATGATTTAGCTTGGATACGAGCGAGAGTGAGCCTGCAGTGTGTTCACGCACCGGCGGGAAACATCGCACTCTGACACGGACTACAACAAACGTGCCCAATATAAAAATGAGAAACTAAAACGGGCATTTTTGCCCCATATCTTGAATTTTAGGGACATTCTAACTGCATTCTATAGGCTTCATCACACAGTGAGTTGTTGCCCTGCATCATATAATTCATCAATCAACTGTATGAAATGTAAGATGACTTGAGTAGGTTTGGGACGGGGCATGTGCGTTAAATGCGTTAATAATTTTAACACTACTTAATCTAATTACCATGTTAAATCTACAGCCCTAATTATTATATTTCCTGCTCATCAGTCCCTCGGGCCAAAACAAATTTTTGCTTCTTTTTTTTTTTGTTTTCCGAGACCCTAAGACTTTTGTCGCACTTGAACCACAAATACAAAAATTGACTGGATTTGAGGTTTTGTGCTTGAAATTTAAACAAGTAACAAATCCTTCCCCCGCGGGTCAATTTGATAGGAATATGAATGAATGGAATGTGCGGAATGCTTCAGTAGACATAGGAAATTCAAACTAAAAATGCCAAAACTTGACCAAAAAATTATTTTATAATATCTACATGTGTATCTGAATGCATACGGAAGAGAAGTGACTTCAGGACCCAGCAGAACAGTTAATTTGCTCCACATAGAGTTATAAGGCCAGCTAGTGGCAAGAGTCATGAAATATCATTTTACAGTATACAATTTTTTTTCCACAAGAGGTCGGCAAAGACACCCAGTGTAAGATATTTTGAGCTGAATTAAAAGGGTTATGCATGAAAATGTGAGTTATTATATATATTATATTATATATATTATATTTTTTTCGATTCACGTCTACGACAGGGGCGTGGCAGGATTGGCTTGAATATATAGTGTATAGTGACAAAAAACACTTCTGAACCTATACAATACTGTGAGAAATAATGTGAAAAAGTGTTGAATCCCATTAGGCTTGGAGTTGATGATCATATGAGAACCAGTGGTGATTTAGGTCATTTTAGATTTGATTTAAAAAAAAAAAAAGATGTTTCAAGAACTATGGTTGAGGGAAGATTTTCTGCAAATAACCATTGAAATTAAATGTAAATGCCTCTTCCTAACATCTCTCTGAAGTCATGTGTGTTTGGGCAGAAATAAATTACGATGAAGGTCAAATTATTACATAACACACTATTTTAGATCCTTATTGCAGAAAAGAGTGCTGAGCATGCTAGATCTTTATACTTTGACAGCAAACTCATTTCTTGACTAATACCATATGTGTGCCTGTAAAATCCATTAGATGTAAATAGAGGTCCATTAGTCAAAAAACTGCTATTAATAAGAAACAAAAGTTAATTTACTCACTGTAAGTTAATTGAAACCACTCCCTAGTTTGATTGGATGTTTCCCAGTCACCACAGTTGAGACATGGACAATTTTCCTGTCACTTGGCACTAAAGGTTGGTCCTTCAGTCTCTCAACATCTGTGACATAAATGAACCTTAATATCTTTCCCAGTCTCACCACCGGAAGACCTGACAGTCACAGATGTAACCACGGAGAAGGTGAACCTCACATGGAAGAACGACATGCTGGTGACGGAGTTTTTAGTCACATACATCCCGACTTCACCAGGCGGCCTGCAGTTAGACTTCCGAGTGCCTGGAGATCGTACGTCTGCTACCGTCTCTGAGCTGGAGCCTGGGATCGAGTACCTGATCAACGTTTATGCCGTCCTCAACAACAAGAAGAGCGTTCCAGTCAGTGCCAGAGTGGCCACACGTACGTCCACACACCCTGGTCAACATTACACACACATGCAAACACTGTATAAACCTGGATGGATTTATACATATATTTATAATTTTGACTAACACTGAAATAACAAATGTTGTCTCTTGCAATTCAGTATTATCATAACTAAGGCCCTGTTCACACGTGGTATTATAATGCGTTTTGGTCTAAAACTTTTTGATCTTGTCCACTTTCAACCACTTCCAGAGGTAGTCCAAAATGCATTGCTTTCGAAGTGTAAACACTCATGTGGTCGAATGTGTTCAAACAGCCACAAAAGACCGCCTACTCTCCTCCTACTGACCCAATGCATCAACGTTACAGGAAGCGCTCTAGCCAGACGGGATTCAAACTTTGTCGGTTGAAGACTCAAGTTTGGTTTGAAGATGAAAAATGTACCAAGCACAATGTTCTCTCACCATTCCTGATTTCTAACACACACTCACAGCGTTCGGCTGGTCTTGTGGCTGTCAGAGCAGAAATGAAAGCTGTTGCTCTCCGGTTGCATTTGTGTAAATTGCGCAAGCTTATTTTGTCCATTAGATTGAAAGATCTTAAAAAAAAACATTTACCAGCCCATTGACCCTCCCCTCGAAGAAGTCAGGACAGAAGTGGTTGAAAGTGGACAAAAGAGACGGATTAAAACAAGAGGTGGAAACGGGAATGTGCCAAATCTTAGTACCAGGTATAAACAGGGCCTAGGGTACCATCATATAGCCAATAATACTAATAACTATTTTTTTGTGTTGTTAAAAATCTGAATCCTTAAAACTAGATAAATTCACCTGAGAGGCAAAATTGCATGAGACCGAAGTCTGGTTCAAGAGAAAATGTATCTCATGTTTGGTCTGTCAGATAATTTGAATGTTTTTCATTAGTTTTAGGTGTAAATGTCATGAAACCTGTCAAGAAAATTGCATAATTCCTTCTAAAATCAAAATACATTATTGAAGAAAATAATTGAAGTTGATAATTATTCTTTTTAGATTTTTAGTTATTTTTATTCTAATACATTTTATTAATAATAATACTAATACAATTAAAATTATAATACAAATAATATTTTTTTTATATAATTATAACTTAAGCATTTCCTCTCACCCCAGTTCTCATTGCTCTATCATTTAAAATTAAAATTTATTTTATTTAAAGCTTTTATTCAAAGCAACTTACAGTTCATAAATTAAGGCGAAAGTCTTGGACAAATTGGAGTGCATTGTCTTGCTCACAGCATAATATTAATAGTTAATAAAGAAGCCCTTGTAAACCCATAAAAATTGCAGACAGTTGGTCAAACCTTTCATTACACATGCAAAACTGTCCAAAGAGCATTAGGAAGTAATCCATAGATCCACTATACGTTTACACAGGTAAACCTCTTATATAATAAGGCACTGAACACTGCTAATAAACTTTAGTGAATATCATGATTATTGTGCTCTTTCCTACAGATCTACCGCAGCCCGAGGGCCTGAAGTTTAAATCCATCACTGATACGTCTGTGGAAGTTTTGTGGGACCAGCTGAACTTTCCATTTGACGGCTGGGAGCTCATCTTTCGCAACACGGTTAGTGTCAATGGGAGACAATATTAAAGGCTTTTTTCTAGGCGTTTATTTATTTGATTGTTCAGACTACAAAAAGCTAAAATAATTTAAGTCAGAAAATACACCACAGATCTATATTTTGCTATTTATTTTATCACATTTTATAATTCAGAGGGCAAGAAAGTGTTGAAATGGATGCTAAAAACACTCTGATCATTTTAATAACTTGCAGTAAAACTAATAGTAAAAATTTATCTCTGTACCAGCTGGTAGAACATAACATGTCAACCTTTAGGTCAACAGATTTACTGTGGTAAGATGTTCACACAGCGGTTTATTCCTAGGTGCCAGGGTTACACGGTCAAGCGGCTTGTTTCAGAGTCTCTCTCTCGTATTTAAAACAGAGTAATGGACAATTTAATCACTGTTCATTAGTAGTGATGTGAAGGGGCATTTTCTCCATTTGAGTCACAGCTACAGGCGGTCATGAGCTCATATACTCATTTAAGGAGCCATTAAAAGAACCATCCTTGAACCATAAAGTCTCCATTAAGACTCACTTTAATGGTGCTCCAGAAATCCCAGATGTTTGAACTTAGTGCTCACTTTCATTTCTGCTGTTTCATGCCACCAGCATTAAGGAAACTAACAACTTTTAAATGCATGACACGTTTTCTCTGTCATAATATGACTGCCAATAATAGGGGTATAAATAAAGACTCAGAGAAATCACAGTTGGAATTTTTTTGTACAGCTTTGAGGTCATCAAGTTCAGTGGTTTTCAACCAGGGCTTAAAATTAACTCTCGACAAGCACCAAATGCGAACAAAAATCGATGTTGCAGAGTATATGAAGCCGTGTCACTCGCAAGTTGGCCAGTAATATTTTTTATGAATTCTAACAATGCATGAACGTGAACAAACCTGAACAACGCTCGGGACAGTTGACAGGCCAGTGCTGCATCATCACGAAAGTTTAAGCATTGACAATATTCAAGAAGACACGAAAGGGAGCTCATTTTGTTATTTGTGCACTGTGTGGAAAGTTGTGGGTGATCAAACATATATTACAGGTTTTGCAAAAAACAATCAAGACTAAATGAAGCTAAATACATGTTCTTCTATCTTCTCCGTAACAGAAGAAAGAAAACGGGAAGATTGTGAACAATCTGACACCTTCCCAGAACAACTTTGAGCAACCAGGACTTGGGCCAGGACAGGAATATGAAGTCACTTTGTCCGTCGTAAAGAACAACACCAAAGGACCCAAAACAAGCTCGACTGTAGTTACAAGTAATGCACCTTCTCTAAAGCAAACCTCTTGTTTATTGTCTGTCATGGTCTTATTTCAGTATTGAAGTAAATGTTGAAGGCGTCTCTTTTGAGCCGAGCTGTAATTGACTGGAGGAGACCTTGGCTTAATCTACATCTGTGAAATGGCTCTGAAGTGTCGGAGGTCGAAGGTGAAACTAGCTCAGAACTAAAGAATTTGAAGGCCTGCTGTTTGGAAAGGCCAAGAAGAATAGGGGCCATCATTTAACCATATGAAACATCCAGCGTGGGCTGGCCAGCAGAGCTTTAACAGCCCAATTCAGTGCTCAACCGTGAGAAATTTGGAAGATCCATGTGTCTGGCTTGACATTTACAGCTTTGCACACATGCAATCCACAATAACAGCCTATAAGGCGTGTTTGGGTTTCAAAAGGCCCCTGATTTCTGACAGTAGTTAGTGTATTTTCCCATTTTACTGCCTGTAAAAGTGCTCAGTTTTCCAGATCTGGAGATATCTATCATGGTGTGGTCAATCCATTTAGGGTGAAATGTGCTTCTCGCTGCATATTTACTGCATGAAAGAATTTTGTAGGCATTGACAAGTTTATAGTTTAGTTTATTAATTTGAATAAACCCTTAACACGACATATTAAACTGCAGTGTGCAAGTTATCCTAGAGCATTTTTATATAGAGCTGTGCAATAATATGGTTTGCATTTTGGCAACAATATAAACAATCGCGCAGTCAAGAATTTCTAAATATTATATCTTGAATTTTAACTTTATATAAAGAGCTGGGCAATAATATACTTACATTTTGTGATGAAATAGAAAATCGGGCATTTGAGATATATTACTTTATGTTAGTGACAAATAAAGTTGAATGCAATATAAATATGATTTTGACTGAAAATAATTGTAAGTATAACCATATATCCCTCTTTTTGCTGTAGGAATCGATTCTCCAGAACAGGTTGATGTTAGCGATGTGACTGACAGGTCAGCAGTGGTCTCCTGGTCCAGGCCCATGGCTCAGGTGGACGGGTTCAGGGTGTCATACGGGCCAAGCACAGACCCGTTAGTCCATCGTGATGTCGACCTCTCGGCCAAAGACACACAGTACAGCCTGGAGGACCTGAAACCCGACACTGAATACAGAGTGTCTCTCAGTTCTAGAAGGGGAGATGTGATCAGCGAGCCCATCAATGAACGCTTCACCACAGGTACGAGCACTCTGCAAATGAAATATTTATCTTATCGGGGAGTTTGTCACAACGATGGCCACTTACTGTAACTCCGCTAAACCAATGTTTTAATGATTTCCGTGTGTCCCAGGCCTGGATGCCCCCAGTGACCTCAAAGCTGTTGATCAGACTGACAGCAGCATCACAGTGGAATGGAAAAACAGCCGCTCATCCAACGACGGATACCGCATCAAGTATGGCCCGATCGCAGGAGGTGCTCATGGTGAAGACATGTTCCCTAGAAGAGCAGGAGACATGACATGGGCCACAATTACAGGTAAAACCGACACTCCTGTCACTGAGAACTGCATTATATTTACTAGTTGCATTGCTTTTTTTTTATCAGTATTTGTATCATTTTCCAGTGCAAATATCTGAACATTCATGAATCAAGATACATTTACTTGAGAAGCTAAATAACTGAAGATATTAACTCTTGTTTTATATTTAAAAAATAGTGAGTTTATACTTGACAAATACACTCACCTAAAGGATTATTAGGAACACCTGTTCAATTTCTCATTAATGCAATTATCTAATCAACCAATCACATGGCAGTTGCTTCAATGCATTTAGGGGTGTGGTCCTGGTCAAGACAATCTCCTGAACTCCAAACTGAATGTCAGAATGGAAAAGAAAGGTGATTTAAGCAATTTTGAGCGTGGCATGGTTGTTGGTGCCAGTCGGGCCGGTCTGAGTATTTCACAATCTGCTCAGTTACTGGGATTTTCAAATAATATTCCACTACAAATAGGAAAAAGAGGCTACAATTTGCACAAGCTCACCAAAATTGGACAGTTGAAGACTGGAAAAATGTTGCCTGGTCTGATGAGTCTCGATTTCTGTTGAGACATTCAGATGGTAGAGTCAGAATTTGGCATTAACAGAATGAGAACATGGATCCATCATGCCTTGTTACCACTGTGCAGGCTGGTGGTGGTGGTGTAATCAAGTCAAGTCAAGACAAAGTTTATTTATATAGCACTTTTTAAAAACAACAGGTGTTTAACAAAGTGCTGAACACACACATCCGTTATCAATAATACAATCAAACAACATGACTTAAAATAAAAGGAATAAAAAACAACAACCATAAAACAATACTCTCACATAGCATCAAATGCCAAACTGTAGTAGTGAGTTTTGAGATTAGATTTAAAAATAGCAAGGGTTTGAGCCTGTCTGATATGCAGGGGCAAACAATTTCAGAGCTTCGGTCCAGCTACTGCAAATGCTCTTTCACCTCTGCTTTTTAGTTTCACACGAGGGACAACCAACAGCAAATCGTCAGCAGACCTAAGCGCTCTTGGCGGAGCGTATTGCCTAATCAGTTCTGACATATACTTAGGAGCAAGGCCATGAAGCGATTTAAAAACGAACATCAAAATTCTGAAGTTTATTCTAAAATAGATTGGCAGCCAGTGAAGAGAGGAAAGAACAGGTGTAATATGTTCGTGATTTCGTGTCCCTGTCAACAAACGAGCTGCAGCATTCTGAAATCTGAACCCTCTGCAGTCTAGAGAGAGAGGCCTGACTAATGCCTATATAGAGGCCATTACAGTAATCTAGACGCGATGAAATAAAAATGTGGAGAAGTCTTTCAAAGTCTCTAGAAGACAAAAATGATTTTACCTTGGTGAGTTGTCTCAATTGGAAAAAGCTCGATTTAACTACCAAGTTAATCTGTTTATCCAATTTAAAGCTACACTGTGTAACTTTTTTAGTTTATTCTTAGCTAAAAACACTTAGTTCTTTCAAAAATATGTGTGCTCATTAATGTATATTTACTTCTTTCAAGTAATAAAGTATTCTCGTAAGTGTATAATATGCCATTGAAAATACATACAGGTGAGGGGTTCAAATGCGCGTCGCCATGTTGCCCCTCCATCTTGAAAGTACATTAGCCAAAGAGGGACATTCCCGTAAATTCAAGCTTCGCCTTTCGCGTTTTAACACTCAATGGCATTGTGTTGAATGTGAAGAGGGGGATTGCTTGAGACTGATATAGCCTACAATGTAAACTTTGCCTTACGCCAGAGATGTCGTACAATATACAGAATAACGATAGCACTGATAAAAGTTACTTTACTAAGATTAGCTTGCATTCGTCTGGGAACCTGATAGCTGATGTTAGCAATGAAATGGTAGAAAATAACGAAAAGGTAAAACTATTATTCATTTTACATAGATGTCATAACCTACATGATAACTGACAAATTAAATAACTGCAAATTATAATAGTTTTCTAAAGTAATCTCATCACTTGGTCGAACTGGAAGCCATATTAATCTTGGACTAAATCAGCCACCATAGGAGTTAAAACGAAATCGGAATTGAGAGGAACAGAAACCAATATTCACAGGATGGTCATATACCTTTTCACCGCTAGATGGGGGAAAATATCACACAGTGTAGCTTTAAAATCACAATCCATAGTGAAACATTTTTAAGGTTTCACTAATGGATTCAACTCGGCTAGATCAATATTTAGTGAGGCATAAGTGCCACTGGGAGTAAAAAGCATAACCTCTGTTTTGTTTTCATTAAAACATAAAAAGTTCTGTGCCATCCACTCCTTTATTTCCTCGAGACACTGGAGTAAAGGCGCTAAGGTGCAAGTGTCTTTTCCTTTCAAAGGCAGATAAATTTGGGTATCATCTGCATAGACATGAAACGAAACTCCAAATTTCCTGAAGATATGACCCAGGGGCAGTAAATACAAGGAGAACAACATTGGCCCCAGAACGGAGCCCTGGGGACCCCAGACGTGAGAGAAGCCGTAGAAGAGACAAATTCTCCAAGGCGAACTGCAAAAGATCTTTCGGACAAATACGACTTAAACCATGCCAACGCAATACCCTCAACGCCAACACATTCTTTTAAACATGAAATTAAAATCTTATGGTCTAAGGCAGGGGTCATCAACTATATTTGTCCAAGGGCCAGAATTTTTCTCTCCAGACAATGTAAAGGCCAGATACTTGTAGTATAAAATAAAATTCGAATTGTATGTAGCGCCCCCTACCCTTGACCTTAAAAGGGTGGAGCACCGGGTTCTGATAGATGTCTCCCGACTATATTTTAATATTCCTCCTATTACCCTATATGACTACGGTAACCGAGATTAAATATATTTATGCTCCTGAAGCAATATTCTTAAACAGTGTGAAAATTAACCCAGGCCTGAATAACCTCAAACAAGGCAAAACGTAAGTTTAAAGAAGTTAACAATGGGGTTTATTTATTAAAAAAAATATGGGAAATAAGAAATAAAAGAATTCTATGATTCAATTAAAGGGGATGAAATATCCAAACGAATATTGTGTATTTACTTTTGACCCCCCGCGAAACGGTTCTCATTCCCACTTGAATAAGGCCGGCGACACACTGGCTGCGTGAGCGTCTCGGCTGCGTGGCGTGTCCGTTTTTATTTCGGCTCCCATATTTAACAGGTTGGAGTTTGCACACTGAGACACGCGTCTCAGGCGCGCTCGAGCCACACGGAAAACGCGTGCATGCTAGAAACAGAACCGACGCGTGTTCCAGCAACGGGAGCGTTCTCTGGCTAGAGCGCAGAACAGCGGAGTTTGTATGGAGCGAAGTGCATGTCTGAGCTTGTGTTTTGTTGCTTTGACATTGTGGAAAATAGAATAATAGAAACAAAATGTATTAGGGTTATTACCTGTTATTATCAATCTAAATTAATCTTGTTTTTAATTTACCTTAATTTTGTTTTTCTTTATTTAAATTTCGTTTTTTTCTTTATTTAAATTTCGTTTTCTCTATATTTGAATTTAGTTTTTTTTTTCTATATTTAAATTTAGTTTTTTCTTTATTTAAATTTCATTTTTATTTATTAAATCTACCCTTACTGTTCCAATTTGTTAGTCAGAAAAATATTAGACTACCTTAAAAGTATTGCTTAATTTAACAGACCTGTTTGTGTGTGTGTTTTATATCACTAGTGCAGTGTCCGTTCTCGGAGCATAAGCCCTGCCTGCGTGAGGTGCGCCGCTTCAGCTCGCGCTGTTCTGACTGTAGTTTACTAAAAGTTTATTAATTCTGAATGTGTCGCGTCTCGCGTGTCCATCTATAGGGCCTATTGCACCAAATGCGACACTGCACTCCCTTGTGAAGTCGATTGGATGAACGGTTCTCGAAATAATACAAATGCAAACGGGCATACAGACACAGATTCCTGCCTTTATTAGAGAGAATAATATGTTCAACCCGAAGCTTCGAAGCTCAAAAAATGGTATTCAGACTTGCCCTAAACTCTTACAAGGCTATTCCTGAATTCAGTATTATTCTGGGGGCCGGATGGCAATCTCTGGCGGGCCGGATTTGGCCCGCGGGCCGCCAGTTGACGTTGCATGGTCTAGCACAAAGATAAAAGAGAAAGATCACCCAAAAAATTGCATTTTAAAAGAAAGAATTAAAAGTGCTTTACCAAAAATAGAAACTGGACATTTAAACCCTTCAGAAAGCCCTATAGATGTGCATTTTAAGTCCATTACTGTAAACAAGATTTTGGTTTGCCACAGATGCAACTTGTTTTGAACCCGAGCACTCCTTGAAGTGCCCTCGCAGATGTGCACACTACTAAGTGCTTAAACATGATGCATTGTATAAAATTGAAAGGATTATTTGAAGAAACCAAACACCAAAGAAGGGAAAATGTTCACTTAGTGATGTCATAACAGAGTTTTCCCCCTGCTTGAAAATGCATCAGTTTAGAGTTTCATCTTCTGGATTAACGGATTGTGTGTGCCGTAGGTCTGAAGCCTGGAACGGAGTACGGCATTGGAGTCACAGCCGTTCAGAATGAGAGAGAGAGTGAGCCGGCCACCACCAATGCACTGACTGGTGAGATCACTTCTCTTTATATGAGCTACAAAGGTTTGGGATCAATATTATTTGTTTTTGTTTATTTTAAAGAGAGTGATACTTTTATTCTGCCTTAAATTGATCAAAAGTGACTGTAAAGAGAAACATGCATGATGTTTAACAAAGATTTTGGTCACACTTTAGATTAGGTCCAATTCTCACTATTATCTACGACTTTTGCCTTAATAAACTCGTAATTACTACTTATTAATAGTTAGTAATTTAGGTATTGTGTAGGATTAGTGATTGTAGAATATGTTGATGCAGAATAAGGCATTAATATGTGCTTTACAAGTACTAATAAACATCCAATATCTTAGTAATATGCATACTAATAAGCAACTAGTCAATAGTGAGAATTGAACCCTAAACTAAAGTGTTAACAAGATATATATTTTAAATCAAAGAATCCTGAAAAAAAATGTTTCACGGTTTTCACAAAATATGAGGCAGCACAACTATATGTTTCTTGAGCAGCAAATCATCATATTAGAATGATTTCTGAAGGATCATGTGACACTGAAGACTGGAGTAATGATGCTGGAAATTCAGCTTTGCATAAATAAATTACATTTTAAATATATATTCAAATAGAAAGCAGCTACTTGACATATCAATCATATTTCACAATTATTGACAGTATTTTTGATCAAATATATATGCAACCTTGCTGAACATAAGAATCTTCTTTCAAAAACGGTAGTGTACATTACACTTGCTGTTTATAAAGATGCCTACCAAGAGTTATACCCAGAACAATAACATGAGAATAATTATACTCAGAAATCGAAATGATGTCCTCATTTACTCACCCCCATGTCTTTTCGAATCAGTGTGACTATGGACTATGTCAAAATAACCAGGTATGTCGAAATAATGAGATTATTTCAAAATAACCAGTTATGTTGAAATAGCGAGATATTATGTCAAAATAACCAGTTATGTCAAAATAATGAGATATTATGTCGAAATAACGACTTAATATCTCAAAATAATAATAAAAACCTCCTAAAAACAAAAAAGTCACTCAGGTTTGGAATTACATGAGAGTGAGTAGATGATGACAGACTAGTCTTTATCCCTTCAGTCTTCTTGAATGAGGACAGCAGCACAGTTTCCTGGCTTGAACAAGTCTTCTGTGCTGTAATTTTGAACCTCCACCCACATAGATCTGGATGCACCACGAGACCTGGAAGTGCGAGACTCCACTGAAACCACGCTGGAGCTCGTCTGGAAGAGGCCAAGGGCCAAGATCTCCACCTACAGGCTAGTGTTTGTCTCTGCCGACGGCCGACGGGAAGAACTCGAGCTGCCTGCCACTGCAACCACCCACCCGCTGAGCGGCTTGACCCCTGGCATGCGCTACACCGTCACTCTCGTGGCAGAACGCGGACGGAGAAGAAGTGCTCCAGCCACTGTGACCGCATCCACAGGTGAGGGCTTCCTTACGTTTTGTTTGCTTTTGCAACATGATAATGCCATTGTTCTGTTTGCAGGTGTGGACAGGAGACTTCTAAGACTAACTTTTATATGCATGTTTTTTCCCCAAAAAAATATTCCGTTTTAGGCATGAAACATACTGTACTTTATGCAAGAACGCTTCTAGATACGTTTAATTAGTGAAGCATTCCAAAATGTGTCTCAACTTGCTTTAATTAGCATGCATTAATGTTTGTTAGTTTGTTAGTTTTGGTAAAGTTGGCATGTTTATCCACCTTATTTTTAAATGTGTTAAAAAATGCAAGCAATAGGTGCTACATGCTACCAACATGCTAATTCATGTTAGAAATATGTTACAACATGTTAGCAACATGTTAAATCATGCTAGCAACATGCTAAATCATACTAGCAACGTGTTAATTCATGTTAGCCAAGTTAAAACATGCAAACAACATGTTAAATCATGTTAGCAACATGCTAATTCATGTTATCAATATGTTAAAACATGATTGCAAAATGTTAATTCATGCTAGAAGCATGTTAAAACATACTAGGAACATGTTAACGAATGTTAGCAAATGTGTTAATTCATGTTAGCATTAGCAATTTTTAAACATGCAAACATGTTAAATCATGCTAGCAACAATTTAAATCATGATTGCAAAATGTTAATTCATGCTAAAACATGCTAAATCATGCCAGCTAATTACTAATCAATAAAACATGTCGGCTTAATAATGCTAACATGCTAATTCATGTTAGAAACATGTCAATTCATGCAAGCAATGTTTTAAAACATGTTAACAACATGATAAATCATACTAGCAACATGTTAAATCAAGCTTGCAATGTTAAAACATGCTAGCGACATGTTAATTCATGTTAGCAAAATGTTAATTCATGCTATCAGTGTGCTACAATCATGGTAATAAAATGCTAATTAATGCTAAAACATGCTAGCAACATCTAATTTCAGCAAAGTGGTAAAACATGTTGGCAAAATGCTAATTTATGTTACCAACATTTTAGAACATGCTAACAAAATGCTAATTCATGTTAGTAACGTGTTAGAACATGCTAGCAAAATATGCACATTCATGCTAGCAATGTTTGCATGATAGCAAATTATGTGTTTCCACTTCACTAAATTTAAAGCTTATAAAACGTTCAAACTTTCATACGTCTTTGTCAAGCCAACATTAAAGTTTGTCCCAACGAACTTTACTCATCTAGTTCACATTGAGCCAGTTCAGTGTTGATTCAATTCACTTCACATTCACAGAAAATTACTTCTGCAAATCTGCATTGAAAAATAAGGTGGATAGAATTATAACACACATGACGGAAACTTTATCGTCATCACCCGTGCATAGCAACAGTGTAGGCCTATGTTAAGTAGGTTCAACAGATCTGCATATTTGTTGTAGTGCATTGTTTGCGTTTGTGTACTAATTAACACTGTGTCCAAACCAGCTGCCACACCATAAAGCAACACGTGACAGAATCCGAATGTGCCCCAACTCAAATCTCTCTCCATACAGCAGTATATTAAACATCAAATATGGTCCGATTATTTAAGGTTTCGAGACATCACACAGCATTTTCACTTTCAGGAAACGGATTGTGTTGCACCTGGTAAGGGAACAGTGTGAGGCCTTTTTGCTGACATTAATTTGATGCATCTGTCTAGATGATATTCAATCATATTTGGTCTTGAATGAAGGGGTTTGCAAGTGTTATCATGCTGTTGTCATGAGGTTTCATCTGTTGTTGCCCAGTTTCAAATCTTTTTGTCTTTTTCTTGTAGCATCTTTCACTTTTTATCTAGCCAACACATTTCCTGAGCTCAATTCAGCCAAAGGCACCGACGACAATGTCATTAGCTTTGTGCCTCTCGACAACTCAGAGAGCCCATTCTCTGGGAGCGGATACGAGGATCCGACCGGCACCTTGACCGTGTCCAATGTCACATCCGATGGATTTGATCTTACGTGGGAGTCAAATATGCACATTGGCTATGATAGTTACACTGTAGAACTTAAAGATTTCTCAGGGAAATGGAACAAGGAGGTTCATCTCCATGGGGAGGTGAATGGCACTAAAATCCGTGGTCTAAGAGCTTCCACTGAGTACCAAGTAAGGCTTTATGGAATATCCGATAACCAAAGATCTTCGCTACTAGAAGCAGTTGCAGTTACAGGTATAAACTATCTTTGGGTTTCAAGATTTCGTGCCATTGCAGCTTTAAGAAATGTTTGGTTTCATAGGTTTCAGAGTGGAATGACACATTTTGCATGATATACGATATGCAACTGCTCCCATACGTCAAATGGTAGAGCAAAAAAACATGCATGATGATGATGCATCAGGATATGGATGCTTATTTGGGCTGGGTGATACAGCAAAAATATATATATATGAATAATAATAAATCAATATAATAATTAAATAAATATATTTATTTAAATAAATAAATGCAGATTTTTCCTTTTGTTAATTTAGCAAATAAAATTAATAAAAAATATATTTATTACATTTATTCATTTAGCAGACGCTTTTATCCAAAGCGACTTACAAATGAGAGCAATAGAAGCAACCAAGAACATTCATGGGCAACAATATGCAAGTGCTGTGACAAGTCTCACTTAATCTAGCACAGAACACAGGACAGTTTTTTTTTAATTTTTTTTTTTATAAATAACAAACAGAAAACGAATAGAGTGATAAGTGCTATTCTTTATTGGTCAGGTTATTCTTTATTGGTTATTCAATGAAACAACTTTAAATGGCTTTAGTGATTGTTAACATTATGGCTATTCTTATACATAGTCAAAAATAAATAATGTATATGTATATATTATAATTATATTTTTCAATCTTTTTAATCTATTCAATATTTATCTCGATATTTACTATTTACTATTTAATTTTTTTCAATAAGGTGAGTATGCAATACATATTTTTATTAATTCATTTTTGCTAACTTAACACAAAGAAAAGTCCACATTTATTATTCAATATTTACTATAATTAAGTAATAATTATTTATTAAATTAACCAAACATTTACTACATAAAAATTACATAAATACATAAAAATATAATCATGGAGACTTCCATGACTTCCATGAAATATAGATTTGAGGCATAGAACTTATTTTTTGTTTTTCAGATATATATATTGCAAATATTCAGTATATCACCCAGCCCCAGTGTGTATATGACAAGAATATCCACAAAAGTTCTTGCGTTGGAGAAAATATTTAATACTCATTACAAACTTAACTGTGCGGTGAAAGTGCATGACGAGACCGATTAGTACAGAATATTGTTTAACTTGTTAGAGATTTCCGATTTGACTTGATGCATGCTGTTTCCTCAAAACATCTCGAGGTCTGCATGGATTATCCATCAGTCTGAAGTGTCCCATGTACTTCCACTCTGGTGGACTACTTGGAAACTTCAATAATTAATGGTTCATCATAGCCATTAATGCCAGATGTTTTCAGATAAATGCATGCAGATTTCAATAACTCAAGAATGGTAACCTCATTTGCATGTGAATTAACATTTATTGCATGCAGTGTGTCTCAAATCTCAGTGCAGATCAAGAAAGTGAGGGGGAATTCCCTAAAAATGATCTGTAGTATGATTGACCATCATAATGTTAATTCATAAAGAATTATAAAATGTACTTTTGAGATTTCAATAGAAGTTATTTTACAATTATTTATGGAGTAAATCACAGAACCACTTCCCTGGATAAACAGGAGATTAATGGTATGTTTCAAGTGAATATAGTCATATTTTAAAGGGGTCACGACATGGGTTTTTTAAATAAAATCATTTTAATATGTTCCTTTAGGTTGATTTATAATGTAAATAAAACATTTTGCACACAAAAAACAACACAAAAACAAATTGACATGCAAAAAACATATTTTCAAACTTCATTCTGAAATGTTCAGTTTGTAAGGAACGGCTCCTTTAAGGCTTCTAAGTAACGCCACTGTTATGATTGGCTAACGTCAGTGCATAGGAAGCAGTATCAACGCCACTCTCCATTGCACGCAATTAAGTGTTTTGAAAACATTATCCATATAAAATTACAGACAGACTATTATGAAATCATTTACCTACAGTTTGTGGTGCAGCTACTGTCAGATCCAAATGAAATAAATGCTTTTCTCCAAAACATGTTGGCCACAATTGTTGGCACCCTTTTATTAAATACTGTTTGCTACCTCCTTTTCCCAAGATAACAGTTCTTATCTTGGGAAAGCATGTTTTATCAACAGAGTTTTCTTCTATAATGCCTGATGAGTTTGGAGAACACCTGACAAGAGTTCAGAGACCATTCCTCCATTCTGAATCTCTCCAGATCCTTCAGATTCCCAGATCCATGTTGGTGCTTCTTCTCTTCAGTTCAGCCCAGCCCATTCATTCCTTATAGGGTTGAGGTCAGGGAACTGGGACGGCAATGGCAGAAGATTCATTTTGTCTTCAGTGACACATTTGTGTGTTGATTTTGAAGTTTGTTTTGGATCGTTGTCCTGATGGAAGATCCAACCACGGCCCATTATAAGATTTCTAGCAGAGGCCGTCAGGTTTAGATTTTTTATCCGCTGGTATTTGCTAGAATCCATTATACCATGTGTCTGAGTAAGATGTCCGGGACCTCCAGCAAAAGAATAGGCCCTCAACATTAAAGTTCCAGCTATATTTCTAGCCGTGGACATGGGGTAATTTTTATCCCTGTTTGCACAAAACCCTTCTGGTAGATTTGCTGCCAAAAAGCTCTTTTTATAGTTTCATCTGACCACAGAACCAGGTCCTTTTCGTTTCTGACAACGGAATATGCTGGAGTTTGTTTCTGGATGAGCGAGGAGGTTTTTCTCCCAAACAACATGTGGTGATGTAGGGGTTGTTTGATTATTATTATTATTTTTTAGGCTTTCTGACCCCAAGACTCAACTAATCTCTGCGATTCTTCATCTGTGATCCTTGGAGAGTCTTTGTCCACTCAAACTCTCCTCGCCGTGCATTAGGACGATATAGACACATGTCCTTCTTCAGGCAGATTCATAACATCTTTAGCTGATTGAAACTTCTTAATTATTGCTCTGATGTTTTCCTACAGCCACTTTCTATTTTGTGAAGCTCAACAATCTTTTGCTGCACATCAGAACTATATTCTGTGGTTTTATTATGATGAATGATTAAGGGAATTTGGCCTTTGTGCTTCCTTATATTTATAATCCTGTGAAACAAGACGTCATAGCTGAACAATTTCATGTTTCTTGTCACCCTGGTGTGCTAAATAATGTAAATATACTTCAGAGATATTTTACTCATAAAAAATTCTAGGGGTGCCAACAATTGTGGCCAACGTGTTTTGGAGAAAAGCATTTATTTCATAATGTGATTTACCCCCCATTTTCAATTCTTACTTCAATGAAAGGTTGGATTTTTGATTTTTTTTTTAAATAAATGATCAAAAGGATAAACAATGCAGATAATTTTTTTATAGCCATATTTGATCATATTTACCAGGGGTGCAAACAATTTTGAGCACCACAGTATAATCCTCTGATGTGATCCGGGATGGCGTTAAAATAAACCATCTACTTTTTCCTGACACTGGGTTCTTCTGAAGTCTGTACATTTTAAGCTATGAAACTTGCAAGATGTTTTAATGCTACAAAGACCTTTTATATGTCAAAAATGAAATTTTTCATGTCATGACCCCTTTAATTGTGCGCTTATTCAATGACTTGTTAACCTCTTGTTTCCACAGGAAAAGCACTTTTGTCTCGTCTTTATTCTTAAATGAACTGAATGTACTTTCCTCTAGCACCAAAGTCTACCTCTCCTGATGTTGTTGCTTTGACCGTAAAAAGTGTTTCGGCAATGCTCCCAAGCCTCCATAAGGAGGCTCAGCCATCAGTCTCTACCTCCACTTTTTTAACAGAAGATTTTAAAGCTGAAGCCTCAGGTGATGAACTCGAGGGTCCAAGTCAAGGGCCTCAAAATGACCTAAAAGTCGCAGATGTGAGCAGAAATAGTTTGAGGCTATCTTGGTCAGCTCCAGAAGGAGCCTTCGATAGCTTCATCATTGAGCTGAACTCAACGTCGAATAAGTCTAAAGACCACATTATTGACGTATCTGGAGAAGCCAGGCAGGTCCACGTTGATGGGCTGACTGCTGGCATGCATTATGAGATTACTTTGTATGGGATGAAGGAGGGCGAAAAATCTCAACCAGTCAATGTTCAAGTCAAGACAGGTACATGGACATCAGCTTCAGAAACCACAGTCATCTGTCATCCGCCATAATGCCAACATTCACAATACTGCAAGTGTCATTTATCTTGGGAGCATTTCTGCAGGCGTGAAAGAACTGTGTTTTTGCACTAGTGTTAAGTTCAAACCCAAGTCTTTTTGGCATTATTGTCAGGTTTATTTGGCTGGTTTAAAAGGTATTTGGGTTCACACCCAGGAACCACGCGATTGATTGAAAATTGCTCTGGGCTTTGGTTTATGTGGCCTCAGCTATCATGAATGCAATCCAGACACTTTTGATCATTCTAGCTTGTCTCCTCAGAATGTTATTGTAATGCATCAGCAGCAGAAATGAGCATGTAACGTTCTGTGCATTAGTTGTACACTACCATTCCAAAGTTTTAAAGAAATTATGTTTATGATATTAGAATAAATGCAAGAAATGTATGCTTTTATTCAGCAAGGATGCATTATACAGTATCAGTGAATTTTAATAACAGTGATATACTGTTTGTTTAGTAATACTTTACAATAAGGTTGAATAAGATAATTACTTTAGCTAACATTAACTAAGAATGAACAATACTTTAATTTCAACATTTTTTTATTTGTATTTTAATAATGTACTTTAATACATTATTAAAATCAAAAAGCGGATTTGTTAACATTAATGCACTGTGAGCAGTTGTATTTTTACTAACAAAGATTAATAAATAATGTAACAAATATATTGCTCGTTGTTAGTTCATGTTTTAAATACATTATATAATTATCTAAATATATAGTTTCTTGAGCATCAAATCATATTAGAATGATTTCTGAAGGATCATGTGACATTGAAGACTGGAGTAATGATGCAAAAAATTGAGCTTTGCATCACAGGAATAAATTAAATGCGTGTGTGTGTGTGTATATATATATATATACCGACCCCAAACTTTTCAATGATAGTGTATATGAAATATAATTTAAAGTTCACTTTCTCTAATTAAACTAAATATTTTAGGTAATACCTGAGATGTGATCCTATCTCTAGTGCCACAAAACACTTGCAGAATTGTTCCTGGGCTTTTCATGAGAAGCATCCCTTGGGATTATGGCATGAAACAATTCTTAATGTTTTTATGTTTTATCTGATCACTCTGACCATTGTTTCTCAATGTGAATGAACACCATCTCTGTGCCTCATGTCTTCATTCATATCATTTCATTCCATCTATTAACTGTTTTATCTGTATCTGTCATTGCATTTATGCCAGTGGCACTGGCAAGTTGAGCTCATTTCATTATGCAAATGTAATTAATTTCAGTGACAGTAACTCATTTCTGATTTCTTTGTCTGTCAGAGGAGCAGAAGCCCCAGATTGGCAGTCTGAGTGTGTCTGATGTATCTTGGGATAGTTTCAATGTGTCCTGGACCATTGAGGATGGCGCTACCTTTGACAGTTTTGTGATTGAAGTGGCAAATTCAGCAGGTGGTCCAGAAAGACAGAACCTTTCGGTATCTGGTGATGCACGTAGTTTATGGATGTCTGGGCTCAACCCCGACACATCCTATACAATTACGCTTTACGGAGTGCATCAGGGCTCGATCCTGGGGTCAACCTACACTGAAGCAGCTACAGGTACCCATGCTTACCTGGATATCCCTTGTGAAAAACACACTTAATTGCATGTTATTTGCAACTAAATGAAAAAGTATTATAGTTTTATATTATTTATATTAAAGTAAATTAGTTGAACTTAAAGGGTTAGTTCACCCAAAAATTATCCCATAATTTACTCACCCTCAAGCAATCCAAGGTGTATATGACCTTCTTCTTTTAGCCAAACACAATCAGAGCGCAGAGGATATAGCAAAACAAAACAAAAATCTGGTTGCAACAGAGATTAAACTGGATCTAAGTGCAGCAGTCTTTATTGATAACAAAATCAAACTAACAGAAATACTCAGGTTTCTCAGAAATTCTAAAAATATGAACAGAACAACAAGTAAACAGAATAAAAGAACACTTAAATGGATCTAGAAGCACCAAGTAATGTTCCTGAGACCGTTCCAGTGACAAAGATTCCCGCTCCAAAGATTACAGCACTGTCAGTCCAAATGGTCACTATACTTCCAGTAAGAGAAATTCCAGAGTCCACTCCAGTGAGATTAATTCCTGAGTCCATTCCAGTGAAAAAATTCCAGAGTCCGTTCCAGTGAGACAAATCCCAGAGTCCGTTCCAGTGAGACAAATTCTTGAGTCCGTTCCAGTGAAAAAATTCCAGTCTGTCAGTGAGAGAAATTCCAGAGTCCGTTCCAGTGAGAGAAATTCTAGAGTCCGTTCCAGTGAAAGAATTCCAGTATGTCAGTGAGAGAAATTCCAGAGTCCGTTCCAGTGAGAGAAATTCCAGAGTCCGTTCCAGTGAGAGAAATTCCAGAGTCCGTTCCAGTGAGAGAAATTCTTGAGTCCGTTTCAGTGAGTGAAATTCCAGAGTCCGTTTCAGTGAGAGAAATTCCAGAGTCCGTTCCAGTGAGAGAAATTCCAGAGTCCGTTCCAGTGAGAGAAATTCCAGAGTCCATTCCAGTGAGAGAAATTCCAGAGTCCGTTCCAGTGAGAGAAATTCCAGAGTCCGTTCCAGTGAGAGAAATTCCAGAGTCCATTCCAGTGAGAGAAATTCCAGAGTCCGTTCCAGTGAGAGAAATTCCAGAGTCCGTTCCAGTGAGAGAAATTCTAGAGTCCGTTCCAGTGAAAGAATTCCAGTATGTCAGTGAGAGAAATTCCAGAGTCCGTTCCAGTGAGAGAAATTCCAGAGTCCGTTCCAGTGAGAGAAATTCTTGAGTCCGTTTCAGTGAGTGAAATTCCAGAGTCCGTTTCAGTGAGAGAAATTCCAGAGTCCGTTCCAGTGAGAGAAATTCCAGAGTCCGTTCCAGTGAGAGAAATTCCAATTCCAAATAATGGGCTCATTTTTGGGTGAACTAACCCTTTTGGAGTGTTTTTTGACTCACTTAAGTACATATTTATTTGTCATTTTTACATAATTATTTCTGTTACCTTTGAAATATGCAGAATATACTGACAAGCATTTATGGTACCAAAATATACTTGTATGTCATGTATTTGAATAAATACATTTAAAAAATAAATAATTTAAATATATTATATGTAATAAAACTTCTGTAATGATGCTTTAATATAGTACATTTAAAATGTATTACCTTTAAATGTAATATCAAATAACAAGTTAAACTTTTAATTTGACATTAGAAAGTGCACTTTTTAAAAGTGTTCTTAAGTGTGTTAAGAAACTGTGAAAAGTGAAAATGTACTCTATTTAAGTATACTTAAGAGGCCCTTTATTTATTTAAAATTATATTAATATTCTTTCATATTATCTGCAAGTACAGTTTATTTCATATACATTTTTAAATATATTAAACATTTAATACAATTAAGCACACTTCTTTTTCACAAGGGATGGGAAGCCTATTATCCATTATGCCTTTTTTCTAAATCTTTTCTCTCTTTCTGACCTTTTTAATTCTAGTTGGGAGCTGTGGTGTCAAGCAGGTGCTTCTGTGCTTTAACATTTCCTTTTAATTCTTCATGAAACCTAAGTATCTTAGTTGCATGTGGCCGATGAGAATGATGACCGAACAAATAACGGCGTCTCTCGAATGTCCACAATAATTTGTTGATTGTGAAAAGCCTTCATTTAACAAAGCTAACTGAATGTCACCTGTACTGTTCCAGCCACTGTGTCGGTCTTGCCCTGAAGTTGATTGTGTTTGGGCAAAGGATATGTCATGTTTCCATTCACTCCTTCCACTGAAATCAAAGCTTTGTGTTCAGCAGTAATCATTGTCAACCATTATAAATCATCCATTTCATCCATCTACCCCAAATGCATGGCACCACCTGTCTCATAAATTTACCGCATTGTGGTGAGTTTTGATGTGCTGCAGTGATTGCAACATATTTCATCCTCTTACATATTCATTGACAATTTCATTGTCTTTATTGTGGTCTCATCATCATACCTGCATCATTTCACACACCTTTTGATTTGATATAGAAGAAACATGCATTTGAATAAGTGGCCCGTTTGGATTTACTGTTTCAATGTCAGCGCCATGGTTCCCAATCTTTTTTATCAGCTAAAACCTTTTCCAGATTTTAAGTAAATATGTCAATAATTTAACAACACGTTCTTATTTTTTTCTGATGTGTTAGATGTCATGTGACATGCAAGTAAACAAACAAAATATTTCATATTTTTTAGTAGTAATGTTTTATATTGCTTTTTGTTTTGTTTTTCAAATAATATTTTTTTTTATTTTTACGATTTCATAAATGATTAGCTTTTAAATCACAAACCCCCTGTCCTTTATTGACATTTAACATTCTAACAGCATATTTTTTAATTACCTAAATGCGATTTAACAAACAATATTAAATATTTTAATAAATTACAATAATATTTTTTACAATAATAATTACAGTAGCCTTACATAAACCAAATATTAAACCAAATATTAAATAATACTTTTAATACATTATAAAATGTTTATTAAATATATTTCTTAAAATAATTACAGTACCCTTAAATAAACCAAATATTAAACACAATATTAATTAATACTTTTAACAAATTATAATATTTTTGTATGAAATATACTTATTGAAATAATTAAAGTAATTAAATAAATATAGCCTTACATAAACCAAAATAGATACTGGCCATCACCGGTATAAAATTCAAAATCATTTAGATGCCGCTCATCCATCTTCTTACATGTTTCTTCTAACATGTTTACTAATTTTTTTTTTTAAACATGTTTACTAGTTTACTAAAAACTCTTCATATTTATGTTTTTAATCGTCCACAGGAGATACTGCTGTGATATTCAAACATATGCTTTCTGGGCACCATCTGAGCATTGTTTGGATTGGGAATAATCAAAGATTGGCATGGGAATAATTTGGAGTAGAAATCCATCTTTAAATATATTTTGTGTTGATTGCCTCATATGCACTAACGCAATATTCTTTTCAACCTGTTTTGACACTACAGTGAACAAACACAACAAAATAACCTCCGTTTTATGCATATCTAAACATAAATTCTTGGAGTGTTTTCCTTTTTCTTTTTGAACAAATATTTGTTCTGCTTTTATATTTTGTCCAGCGTTTCTGTTTTCATAGTGGGCCTGTTTAACATCATGCATCTGCAGTGTGTAAGCAAACAATTCATGATTTTTTTTTTTAAATAAAGAATGTAAGCATTTTATTTATTTATTAATTGGCTTATTATTAATTTGCCATGAAATCTAATTTATGAAAGCTGTAACCTGTATGCATGCAAAAATAAATATGCACTGTTTGCATGCTGCAGACGTGGGATGTGTAAAACAGGCCTAATCCGGCAAGCACAAATAACACTAGTCAGTATTTAGGCTATAGCAACTCATATTAGTTATTACAGTAAATAGCAAATCATTTCCACAATTAATCTGTCAGAAGTTTCTCAGGTAAACAAATTATACATGCAAATCATGCATATTGTACAGCAAGGACGTAACTACCAAAGACAAGGCCCCCCCCATACATTTATGCATATGACAATTAGCACATTTCGTGGACACAAGGCCTTGGAATATGATGCACTTCCTTAATGAAAGCACTTTTGACTGTATCAGCTTTTTTTATGCACCCTTGAACTTGGCAAACAGGACAATGCACACAGCCGTATTGTGCCATCAGCCCATTTCACAGCGTGGTTTAGATCTGTGTTCATTAATAGTAAAATGACAGTGACAAACAAAAATTTTACGCACAAACACTCAAAAAAATCCTTTTAATTTCTTGCGAGCATGCACAAAGGTCCGTACAGACCTAACTTCTTTTACGTTTTTATTTATTTTTCTTTATTCCCTTAAACCCCTTTTAATTCTTATTTAATTCCTTTTTAAAAAAAGACCCCCCCAATATTCAAGACATGGTTACGGCCTTGTTGTACAGTAAGTGCAACTATACATTACTTCTGTTCCAATAACCGTTTCTTCCTTTAGATAGCGCTCCAGTGATTGGCAATCTGTATGTGTCTAATATTACATCAGAGAGCTTCTCCATTTCATGGAATGGCACGAGAGGAGATATTGAGAGGTTTATCCTGGAGATTATAGACACTAGCTGGCACCGGGAGCCAGTTGAATATAACCTAACACACAGCACACAGTCATATGAAATCACTGGGCTACGGCCGACTACTGACTATATAGCTTACCTCACTGGAGTTGTGAAGGGAAGGAGAACAGACTCTGTCAGTGCTGTCGCCTCCACAGGTAACTGGAATTCTCTTTTCTTTGCTGTTTCCTCCCGTTTGTTTATATTGGAAATGATAAATCAGGCCTGAAAGGAGTAGTTCATCCAAAAAGTTCACATTTATTTACTCATGTCATTCCAAACCTTCTTTCGTCATATGTTGAAGATCTCTCTAAAAGTGGTGCATAAATCTCAAGCCTTCTGAAGTCATGTGATACTGTAGCTTTGTATGATGGAACATGCTAAATTTAAGATGTAAATCACTGAGAGTTTTAGCATCTGCCTGTGCTCGTGGAAATCTAAATCTGGTGCCTCAAGATGACTTGCATGAGGTTCAACTTGCATCAAATACGTGACTACATTAAGAGTACGTTTACATCATTTACATTACATTAACAATGTACTAAAAACAGAAACGTTGTTCACGTACAGATGACATGGTTAAAATGCTTCCCGTTCACATGGATCCTCAAAACTGACCAAAGTGCTTTACAAAATAGCCAGATAAAACACAAAGATAAAATAGTAAAACAGAAGTGGGAAAGCAATATCAGACTCAATGAATGGAATAGCAAAGCAGAAATGACAAAGCAGTATCTGACTCACATATAGAAAGGGAGGACAGGATTGGCAGAAGCATTATCAGACTAAGAACGAAATAGAATAGCAACAGAAATGGCAAAGCAGTAACAGACTCAAAATATAAAATTGAAAAATAAAAATGGCAAAGCAGTAACAGACTCAATATAGAATAGAAAGACAGGAGTGATAAAGACAGTATCAGATTAAGAGATAACATAACACAACAGAAATGGCAAAACAGTAACAGACTCATCTGGGAAAAAAAAGAGAAAAACAACCTGGGGATAATCAATTTGATTTGTTGGTTGACATTCTATTTTATCATTCTGCAAAAATTATGGGAATGTTACTTTTGAATGTTCTCTGAAAGTAGTAACATTTAAAAAAAACGTTAGACAAACGTCCAATTAAAACGTTTCAGGAAATTTTTTCCTTTAAATTGGGTTAATGTTTTGAGAACATTATTAAAGACCGGATAACATTCTATTAATGTTACTGGAATAATGTTCTTAAATTTGAGAGAATCCTGCCAGAATGTTAGCTAAAGTCTAGTCTCGCGTAGCCAGACCTTCAGACTGATGGCAGAAGGTCTGGACTCTATCGCAGTTTTCATTGTGGTGATATCCACATGTCACATGTCTTGCCGATATCCTGTGGAATTCAACCAATCAGATGACAACTTTCAAACTCCTGAAGTGTTTCCAGAAAAGTGTGCCATATGCATCACGTTCAGCCAGCATTCCATGCGCGTGACGTCCGAGGCTGAGACTAGCTAAAGTCCTGAGACTGTTCCCTGTTGGCTGGAATTATATAGCTTTTTGTATTTTTCGCCAAGTTAGCACTAAAATGACCAACTTTCTTCAAAATATCTCCTTTTGTCTTCCACGGAAGAAAGCAAGCATACAGATTTGAAGCGAAATGAGAATGAGTAAAGGATTTTTGGCTGAACTATCTCTTTAACCAAGGCTGATTGGTGGACAGTTAGCATCTCTAACTATTGGCAGCAGAGAAAGAGACACTAAACAAAACGTCATGGCTGGCTTTCCCCCCCCCCTGTAGCGGCAGAGCCTGACTTGTCTGGGCTAGTTGTTTCAAACATTACCTCAGACACAGTGTTGCTCTCCTGGCGGACGGGAGAGAAGGCGTTTGATAATTTTATAGTCGAGGTGAGAGAGTCCGCTTTGCCCACGCAGGCGACGGGGCGCACCTTGCCCGCAGGTGCCCGCTCCACGGTGCTGACTGGGCTCAGAGGAGACACGCGATATCAGATCAAGCTGTATGCCACCTCTGGTGGCGCCAACACAGCTGCCCTGACAACTGTAGTAACCACAGGTACAGCAGCGCATGCTTTGAGTTCTCAGAATACATGCTTTAAACATTTTAAACATTATAATGAGTTATGAACAATTGGTTTGCTATGGAAGCCTGCCACAAAATAAAACAATAAAAAGGTAATTGTAATTGTTTATCTCACAATTCTACTTTTTCTCTATATCAAGACTATTTCTCACAATTACAAGTCTGTATCTTGCAATTTGGACTTTCTGTTTTCACATTTTTTACTTAATAATTATACTTGCAGTATAAAACTATTAAACTGATTGTTTACTGAGAGAATACTTCAAAGTGAACTTTCATAAAATAAAAGAAATTATGTAAAATCCTATTTGACTAAACTATTAGTTCACCTAAGTTCACTTAACTACAAAAAACTAGTTGTGTACTCAGTTTACAAGTACAAGTTTTTTGTGTACTCAGTTTTTTAAGTACAATTATTATACACTACAAAGTGAGCCACTTTAGTCCCATGTAGTATTGAGACAGTACACTTACAAGTATAGTACATAGTATAGTAAATTCTAGTACATTGATATTAGTATACTTACTTTATAAGGTATGCCTGCTTAAAAATAAGCTTGAACTTTACTTATGTTTACTTAAGTAAATGACCTTGAAGTATACCGTTTTTTTTTTATATGGGATAGTCAGAATTGCAAGGTATAAACTCACTATTGTGAGAAATATTCTCAAAACTGCTCATAATAATACATTCAGACTTGAATGTTAACTTTACATCCCTCAAAAAAAGCCTGTGCATTTTCTGTGTTTCAAACTGAGGGATAAGTCGTAATTATTATCTGTGGCAATTGACTGCAGACCACAGATGCTTATCATAGACATAAGGCAAATAACCCAGAATATACCCACTGTATTAAACCTCGTAACAGTACCCAATACTTTTTTTCATTCAGAGCCTAAGCCTAAATTGGGCCGCATTGGGGTGTCTGAAACACTCCCGAATAGCTTGACGCTGTCCTGGAGCACATTGTCAGGCCACTTTGATGGCTTTGCTGCTCGTATCACTGACCGCGAGCAGCTGTATGATGTTGTAGAGCTCAGGCTATCAAGCGCAGAGAGGAATGTTACCATCATGGGTCTTATGGACTCTACGGTCTATGACATAGTGTTTTATGGTCTGTCTCGTGGCCGTCAAACTCCATCAATTTACTTCAATACCAGTACAGGTACTGTGCAAGTTTTTCATGATTTCATTAATCACAACAAATCAGGACCTAACAGACAGAACTAACAAATGTGTATTCAGTTAGACCTGGTTGCAAGCAAATTTCTGAGACTGCCTATGACATTTTTTTTTTTTTGGCACAATTGCATGCATATCATATTTTAAATGGTTATTTTAATAACTCCGAAGTCATTTTTACATCAAGTGTGATTTTTTTTTTTTGTTGTTGGCCTATATCAAAAATGGGGGGAAAATGTGCTTGGGGGGAGAAAATAACCTTCACTAATCCTATATATATATACTATATTGCCAAAGGTATTGGGACACCCCTCCAAATTATTTAATTCTGGTATTCCAGGTGTATAAAATCAAGCACCTAGGCATGCAGACGCCTCTACAAACATTTGTGAAAGAATGTGTGAAGATACCGTGATAGGTTGCCACCATTTGTGCAGTCCATTCGTGAAATTTCCTCACTACTAAATATTCCATGCTCAACTGTTAGTGGTATTTAAACAAAGTGGAAGCAATTGGGAACAAAAGCCACGAAGTGGTAGGCCACGTAAAATCATAGAGCGGGGTCAGCGCATGCTGAGGTGCACAGTGCGCAGAAGTTGCCAACTTTCTGCAGAGTCAATAGCTACAGACCTCCAAACTTCAAATGGCCTTCAGATTAGTTCAAAAACAGTGCGTAGTGAGTTTCATGGAATGAGTGAAAGGAACTCTCAGTGCTTAAGCACACCAAGACATTTTGGACAATTTCATGCTCCCAACTTTGTGGGAACAGCTTGGGGACGGCCCCTTCCTGTTCCAACATGACTGCGCTCCAGTGCACAAAGCATCGGTCCATAAAGACATGGATGAGTGAGTTTGGTGTGGAGGAACTTGACTGGCCTGCACAGAATCCTGACCTCATCCCAATAGAACACCTTTGGGATGAATTAGAGCGGAGACTGCGAGCCAGGCCTTCTCATCCAACATCAGTGCCTGACCTCACAAATGTGCTTCTAGAAGAATGGTCAAAAATTCCCATAAACACACTCCTAAACCTTGAGGAAAGCCTTCCCAGAAGAGTTGAAACTGTTATAGCTGCAAAGGGTGGGCCAACTCCATATTAAACCCTACGGATTAAGAATGGGATGTCATTAAAGTCCATGTAAAGGCAGACGTCCCAAAACTTTTGCCAATATAGTGTATATACTACTATAGGCTTAGCTTCAAGTGCAGTTTCTGTTTTCAACTTGCTGTGTTTGAAACGTTACATGATTGTGCATTAGGAAAAGAAAGTAGATTTGCATCGATCTGACCACATATTGTTTAACTGTATTAACACAGATGGACGATTGGATTGATTCATTACAGTTTTTGTCATTGCATATGCATAGAGTTGTATTGCACCCACTAAATACTCAGTTATTTTACATGGAAAAACCAAAAAGCTCATACAATAATACCTTAATATTGACAAATTAATAAGTAACATTTGACATATAACAAGCTATTTTGACCTTGCAATCACTGCAGAATCAATTATACATCCTCACCCTGTATTGTCCCCTCCTATAACACTGCAACTACGGGACCCACATGAATCCTGTACCACGTAACCCAGCGTCATTACCTAAAGTGGAAAACCTCACAGTTTCGGATATTACCCCATACGGATTTCACGTGTCCTGGGAAGCAGATTCCTCTGAGGGCTTCAGCCATTTTCAGGTAAAGGTGTCGGACTCTGGCCTGCTGCTGGAGCCACAAGAGTTCGTAGTGCCGGGAAACCAGACCTTACTGGATGTTTTGGGCCTGATTACTGGCATTGGCTATGAGGTCAGTGTGACCGGGGTGTCAGGGAATGGGTTACAGTCTCGACCAATCACCACAGTGGCTGTTACAGGTACCGCTTTCTGCTTTTCAACTGCACCTCACTCCTTCACCTCAGAGCTTTCACTGCCCAAGCTTGGTAGCTTTTACTTTGTTGCGTAGCAAAATGTTTTTAATATCTAGCAGATAATATTTTACTGCCATTGCAATTTTTCCAGGGGTTGTATGCACAGGACATGTTCAAGATTGATAGTTTCTCTTTGATATGAAATACATACAATATCATGACAAAAACCTGATAAATTGTACAGTTGCTATACAGTAAGCACTCGATATGCTCAAGATGCTGTTCTCTCCCCCAGCTGCTGCTGATTCTGATTAGTCTGTCGTTTTAAAATCAATATTGACGGAGACAATGTTATTGGTAACACTTTATTTTGATGGTCCACTTTAGACCAAAGTAAGTTTGCAACTACATGTCAACTAGCTCTCATTAGAGTTGTAGACTGTCTGTTTAATATCTGCCAACACTTTATTATTATTTAGTACCGTCTACTGATACTCTATGAGAATTAGTTGACATGTTGTTGCAAATTGACTTATGGTTAGTAGAATGTCTAAAGTGGACCATCGTAATAAAGTGTAACCGTGTTATTGTTATTTTGTCTCCTGATATTTTTCTTTTTGTCATTTTAAAAAATGTGCACACACATTTGCTGTTCCACACATTTCTTTTTTGTTTGTTTTTTTTGGACTTACTATCTATTCAAAAACATATTATGCCCCTTTTTACAAGATATATTAAAAGTCTCGGGTGTCCCCAGAATGTGTCTGAAGTTTTAGCTCAAAATACCATAATTTTCATGGTATACAATCGTTTATTATACCATGTTGTAAATGCCAATTTGAGTTTAAGGAAAATGTTGTGCATGTATCTTTAAATGCAAATGAGATGCATTAGATATTTAATGTGTTTTGTTATTGCAGAGAATGCATCTTGGGTATATTTGGTCTTACTATTTTTTTTTTTTTACTTGTTTATACTTAAAAAAGCATCTGCCAGTGCATGAAGACAAAATACACCAGTTAAAAATGTTATGCACTGTTGCTTTTCAAGTAAATGTATTTGGTTTCAAGCTTATTTTACCTGGAAAATAACCTTGTGGCAAGCAGAGCGAGAGAACGGGACAAGACCGGGCGGTGCAGCACAGAGCTGGCGCTCATTATCTATCAGGCCACCGGTTCTCACAGTCCCTCTGACTCGTTCCGCATGCCGCAAACCTTAATACAATTGTTTGTTTAACCTTTGAGCATTTGTTGGATTGTTGTATTTACATTGTGGTGTAAAAACATTTATGCCACATTATAAAGTCTGTGTAAATGCACCTTTTTCATGGTATATACACTGCTTCAGATGCTGCAGGCTTCCACTGCAGACTGATCGAGAAAGGCTCAAAATTCCTAAAAAACAAAAATGACCTATAATGCTAATGCATATGACAATTAACAAATAACATGTCCTGTGTTTACACGTCCTCTTAGACATCCCAGTCCATATTCTAGAAGATGACATGCTGTTTGGTCTAAGCTTTGGTTGGGAAACTCCTACAAATTCAACTATACCTCCTCTACACTATCCCTGTTTATTTGCCAGGTCTCCTCCATTGATAAAGTATTTTGCTTTTGTTTCTAGTGAATAATATATGTTTCACTTGTCCCACATGTCTGATGCCATATTTAAACTGTGTTTTCTACTTAAATGGCTGGCAAAAACTCTATCCATCAATATTTAAGCCCCATTTAATCAGGTTTCATCAAGGTTTTTTTCACCAGTATGAGGCCTGAGGTTGTGTATGATGAACACAGTCTTGCATGAACTCACTCTACAGTAGAAAGATGTCTTGTGTAAGTGGCATGCATGATTTGCAATGCCATACTGGTGTCAAAAGTCATGAAGGTACATCGCTGTTATGTGTCCAGGGTGTAACTAACACGAGAAATAGTCGTACTACTTGATGCATGTCGAATGGTTGGAGACCGGCAGGTAGTTGGAAATGAACTTGTTAAAACAAGAAAAAGACACATTTCCCCTTGTCAATCAGAGGCAGAACCAGAGATTGAGCACCTTTTCGTGTCGGACGTCACCCATGAGGGTTTCCGGCTGGCCTGGACTGCAGAAGATGACGTTTTTGATCGCTTTGTGCTCAAAGTTAGAGATTCGAGAAAGCTCTCCCACCCTCGAGAGTTCGTTGTGCCGGGTGATGAACGAACCAAAGTGTTAACACAGCTTTTGGGGAACTGAGTATGAAATTGAGCTTTACGGTGTCACGTTGGAACATCGCTCCCAACCCATTACTGCTGTTGCGAGAACAGGTATTGTGTTCAGTGTTACAGTGATTGCCTTTCGCATCATTTCTGGATTTGAGAGGGCTTTCTTGGCTGCAATGTGGTGGAAGTATGATCTTTAACCACTAAATAACACTCTTCGTCCTAAACAGGTACTGGTGCACCATGATTTGAAATGTATCTATCATGATATGTTTCAATCCAGGGTTAAAGTCAACAGCAAATGCTGAGGTTGAAACAGTACTGACGGAAACGGATAGTTTCTTTCTGTCACTTTAAAAGATTCAATTTGTCCACACATTGTCCAAAGATTCTGCTTGCAAGCCATTTTACTTGTGTTTATGCATTTAGAAGATGCTTTTATCCAAAGCGACTTACAAAAGAGGCACAAAAGCACTTGATGTAATTTCAGATTCATCAAGAAAAAAATATTGTTTGGAGCTTTAAAAGTGGTTGTTAAGAAGCTGAGAAAAGACATTTTGACATGTTTATGAAGCAAGATTTTCAGTTCATGTTGACTTTAACCTTGCATGCTTCCGTTTCTCTCACGAAGGAACGTTGTGTATGTTCATGCATCCAGAGGAAAGTCTTCTGATGTTCATGCCACTACTAAACCATCAAGTTCTGCACATGGTTGTTGGGAAAGTGATGTTCATTTGTCCGCATGCCCTGAGAACTAATGATTCTGTGTTGGTTTATGTAAATGGTCTGATAAAATAACATGCCTTCTTTTTGTCATTGTCTCGCTCCAGGTTAAATTTGTGGAATGCAGTTAATGATTTTGGCATGATTGATCATGTTACAAATGGGAGCATTTGTGGATGTTTCTTGGAATGGAAACTTGCACTATTATGACTAACGAATCTTTCTTTTAGGCCTTTTTCATTGCACCAGGCCTGCTTCTCCTGACGTTGTTGGTCTTTCTTTGTCTTTCTAATTAGCTTCATGTCTTAATGACCACACGGAACCCTGGGTGGAACATGTTCCCAATTTTCAGCGTTTTCTTCATGACATTGTTAAAAATCTATCTGCATTGCTGTCTGGCAGGCCTCGGAGCTCTACGCGACCTTCATTTCTCTGACGTCACGGACACATCATCTGTGGTTTACTGGACTGTACCGCGTGCCCAACCGGACTCCTACAGAATCACTTACTTCCCAGTCCAAGGAGGCGAGTGCTGTTCTGCTTAACCCCGAAGAATGCTTGAACACGTTACTATAGATATGCAATCTAGTGTTGAAAACGAACACCATTAAAAAACACATTAAAGGTGAACTATGTAAAAAAAATCAGTAAAATATCCAAAAACCACTAGGCCAGTGTTATATATTTTGTTCAATTGAGTACTTACAATATCCCAGATGTTTTTATTTACTATTTGTAAATCTCCAACTATTTGAGAAAATTGCTATTTTGACCAAGGAAAAGTGGAAATGGCGCCGGCGACTGTGGGATAATAAAATAACTGCTGCTCGCGGGCCTGCTCTGCTTCATACTACAGTAACGTTAATGATCGCATCCCTGAACATGATTTCTTTCATGATTTCGGGAGTCCTATCCCGATTCTTGGTGAAGACCACAAGTCCCAAGATTCTGCGCTCAAACTTGGCGTCATCAAACTATGCCTTTGTTTTGAATAGGCGCCCTCTAGCGGACGGAAAAGTTACATAGTGCACCTTTAAGTATATTCTACTACTATACTGTAAAGTCATACGTTATTGCTTCTCTTCTTACCAGGTACTCCCATGATCATGACGGTGGACGGGACACAATCTCAGGTTTCGCTAACGGATCTGATTCCTGGAGAGATGTATCAGGTGTCAGTTATTTCAGTGAAAGGTCTGGAGGAGAGTGAACCAGTGTCAGACACTTTTACAACAGGTCAGTTAAATCACTTAACTGGTTAGTGGTGTTTTCTAAGAAATATAATAATATAAAATATATAATATATAGCACTATAATCATATATATTATGTTGTGTTATATATTATATTATAATATAATTAGTGCTGTCAAATCGATTAATTGTGATTCATCGCATCTAACATAAGTGTTTATATATAAAGTTTATATATAAGTTATATATATAAAATATTGATATACTGTATATATATATATATATATATATATATATATATATATATAGATAGATATAGATACACACACAGATATATATGTGTATATATACATATATATCTGTGTGTGTATGTATATATACAGTATATTGATTGTTAATATATATATATATATATATATATATATATATATATATATATATATATATATATATTTATATAAATAATCAAATTGACAGCACAATAAATAATATAATATAATAATAGTGCTGTCAAATCGATTAATTTCTTATAACATAAAAGTTTGTATATATACACATATATATCTGTGTGTGTATGCATGTATGTTAAAATATACACACACATATGTTATATATTTGCAGACGTTTATGTTAGATGTGATTAATCAATTTGACAGCACTATTATTATATTTTATTATTTATAGTGCTGTCAACTTGATTTTATATATATATATTTTGTAAATACATGACAAAATTCAAATGTGCATTCATATGTAAAGACGAAAATATATACAATTAATTACTACAATTATAATATCAATTATTTAAATATTACTTTATTATATAAATATATATTTAATTTAATTTGTATATAACACATTTTACCATAACAAAATAGTTTCTTATTTTAATAATTTTATATATAATATTTATTTGTTTATTTTACATGTAACAAAATAAGTCGTGACAGTTATTTCTATAGCACTTTAAACAAACAAATTAACACAATAATTCTATAAAATTACATTTAATAGTGTAATTATTCCGCTCAAGTCAATTCCATGACTAATACCATAACTATATTGATTTTATATAGGCTATATTTTATATATAATATTTATTTTATATGTAACAAATAATATGATAGCAAAATGTGTTTTTTACCTGTAGTCGTTATCTGTATTTTTTGATGAATGTATTTGTTACTCCAGCCCTGGATACGCCACGCAGCCTGACTGCTGTCAATGTCACTGACACGAAGGCGCTGTTGCTCTGGCAACCTGCAGTGGCCACAGTGGATGGATATGTCATCACGTACAGCGCAGACACTGGTGGGAACCTCCTGCTCTCTCTTGCTCTATTTGAAGCTTTCTTTATGCATGATATTTGACTTGTCTCTACTGCCACTCACCTGGAGAAGAGCAAACATAGTTTTAGACATCTCAGTATCACTGCTGTCACTGATACCCCAAAATATACCTTGTTGTCCTTGAAAAAAACACCTGTTATTCAGTTTTACTGCATTATCTTTTTTTCCCCCCTCATATGTATTAGGCTCTATCACTTTTTAAGTTTCATAAATGAACTTCTTGTATTTTTCTCTGAAGTGCCACCGATATCAGAGCAGGTTTCTGGCAACACCGTGGAGTTTGAGATGACTTCACTGGCTCCAGCAACTGAATACACAGTCAATGTTCACGCCATAAGAAACCGAGAGAAAAGTGCTCCAGCGACCACAGACTTCACAACAGGTGAGCAGCAGTCGCCATTCAACCATTACCAGTGCTGCAGCGCCCCCTGTAGGACACTTCACATACAGCTTCACTGCATTATTGGAGAGGAGATGGGTCTTTTTTTATAGAGTGAAATTCTGTTATGTTTGTACTGTGTTTTTTATGAAAAACACATCGTTAATATGAAGCTCGATATTAATATTAAATATTTAAGACTACAAAATAATAATAATAATAATGCTAAAAACAGCTTTAATTTGTTTTGTTTTTTACCGAAAGGTCCTATTCATTTCTCATATGTGTCCTGATTGAGATTGAAAACCATTTAATGTATCACCAAAAATAATTTACAAAATAATAATAATAATAAATATTAAAAGCATCTTTAACACAGCATTTGATATATTTTTAACATGACAAAAAAAAAGACTAAATAAAATGTAATTTTAAAAATGTTAATAAAATTAAAAATAAATTTGACATGTTGTATGTTGTGCCTAGCATTTAATAATCAATATAAAAAATTTGTTCCAAATACCTGGATAATATCATGAAAAACTGCTGACCAACTCATTTCAAGACTTTTTTTTTCTGTTTTGTCAAAACAACAATTCTGTAAATAAAAATACATTCTCCCATAATGCATCAGTGACAGAAGTTTAACGTTTTGGAATTGTCCTTCACTGAGAACACTGTCATTTCTTTTCTCTGTCGTCTTTTTGCCCGAATGAGCATGAATGTAATGTGATTGTAGATGTGGATGCTCCGCGGGATCTGGTTGCCAGTAATATTCAGTCAGAAAGCGCTTTGCTCACCTGGAAGCCGCCCCGGGCAGCCATCAGCGGATACATACTGACCTTTGAAGCGTCTGACGGGGATGTCAGGGTCAGGCATTTCTCACATACTACTAACTTTCAAAGCCCATTTCCACATTATGTTGCAACACGGAGTACGTTCTTCCAATTCATTAGCTAATTCTATAGGTAAATAACTAGAAGAATAACAAAGTGCAGTAAAAGGTGAAACTATAAGGCACTACTTAGATTTGTTCATGATTATAATAATACATCAAGATGATATAATATAAAGCAGCATAACAGTTTTTGTACACATACAATAGCCAAAAGCGAATGACACCAGAAGCCTCGCACATTCAACTTTTACGTTAAAAATGAGGTGGAGAACAGGGATAATTCAACCGTTTTTACTCACCCTCATGTTATTTACAAACCTGTATGACTTACTGTGGAACACTAAAGAAGTAAATAATGACAGACTTTTCTTTGTTTAAGGTTCAATCGTGTATTTAAAATAATAAACCATATACAATGTATGCAGTCTTTCTGTCTACGTTATTAGTCAATCAAATATAACTAATATCACCTGCATGCATTAGTAAATCATCTGGTTTAGTGTTGTTTATTGTGCAGATTATAGAATTATATTTCTGGATACGATTAGACAGCAATAATATTTAATGCTTTTTATAATGTGCCTTTCTTTTACTCAAAGCGCTATAGCACATTACAAAAACAAGCGGAAGTATACATCATATATATGACCCTGGACCACAAAACCATTATAAAGGTCAATTTAAAAAAAAGAGGTTTCTGAATAAATAAGCTTTCGTTTGATGTGTTAGGATAGGACATTTTTGGCCAAGATACAACTATCTGAAAACCTGGAATCTGAGGGTGCAAAAAAAAAGAAAAATATGGAGAAAATCTCCTTTAAAGTTGTCCAGATGAAGCCCTTAGCAATGCATATTACTAATAATAACACTTACAGTATTATTATACTTACGATAGGAAATTTACAAAATATCTTCATGGAACATGATCTTTCCTTAATATCCTAATGATTTTTTGGCATAAAAGAAAAATCTTTCATTTTGACCCACAATGTATTGTTGACCACAAATATACCCATGCAACTTATGACTGGTTTTGTGGTCCAGGGCCACATGGTACATAATAGCAATAGTTATTCAATAATAAAAGATGTGTTTTTTTACTGCTATTCAGAGCATAACTGATGTATGTTAACACAGGAAGTGAATCTAGACCCATCTGTCACCTCACACGGTCTGTCCGATCTGAGAAGCACCACAGAATACACAGTCCGACTGCAGGCCGTCTCTGAGGACAAGAAGAGCAAGAGTATCAGCACTGTCTTCACCACTGGTCAGTCACTTTACTACACACACACACACACCAATGGTTTTATGCAGCATAAATAATGTAAACTATTACTATTGCTCAACTTGTGGTGTTTTCACACCAAGACGCAACCTCCCCCAATTTCTCTTGAAGCCAATACAGAAGTGACTTAAACTGCAGTTCATCGACTGCCTCTTTACCCATTGTCAGCAGTGTTGCCCAGTCCACTTATTATAAGCGACTTTGGGCTTGTTTTTCTGTAAAGTCGCTTACAAATATTGGTAGTCCAGGGTTGCGGTTTTTTGGGGCTTGCTTCTAAAGTGTAGTTGCTTATTTGGGCTTGAAGACAGCTCCATAATAAGTTGCCATGTAGATATTTTCTATATGTTATTTAAATGTAGAGTTTGTCAAGCCTGTTCTCTCTGTCTCTCCCCTTTTCCCATCCACACAAGAGACAGCAGAGTTTTTTCCCACCCATATCCTGCTTCTAATTGGCTCTGACTCAGATGGCAACGAGCACTAGCCGATCAGAGGCAGAGCAGGGCAATCTGTTTTTGTTTTGTTTTGTTTTGGTTAGGAAAACGTCGCCAGTGAGTGACGTAAACTTGAAATGAATGCGCGCGAGTTGCGACTGATGGCGCATCCTCATCCTCATCGTCATCCTCACCAGTTCAAATGGTTTTGACTGGAATGTTTTTTTAGTTTATTTAAAGTCCCTGAAAAGTCAAAATTAAACATGTGTTCTGAGTTTCTCACACCACAGATAAATGTGTTATTAACCAACTAGCCAAATTTGAATCATAAAAAAATCCGCTAAGTACATAAAATATCTTATCGAAATCTTGAAAAAATAAGCAGCATTCTCTGCTCTCAAACGCTGGGGGCGTGTCCGTTGATCAGCGCCGAAACCACACCCACTCGCGGGAAAGCGGCCGTAAACACACAAGACAACAACAACACTCAAGTACAGCTCACGAGTCACAGCACCAGATGTCGGCCGGACGGGAGGATGAAGGTCGGGGTGGGAGATAGTCGGTTCGGCCCTGTTCTGGAGCGGATTATCAGTGAATCCCAGTAGTTGCCGATTAAAGTTTGTAAAACTATCCGGTGTAAAGACACTGCAGAGGCAGGTGTTGGTGGTGATCCTCAGCATTCCATCAAGGTAGCTGTTCACAAAATGAATCCACCTCTTCTTGAGATCGTCTTTTTTGTTTGTTTTGTAGGCTGTTTTTGTAAGTTGTAGGCTGTAGTAACTAACGGTACTGACAGTAACTCGCAATCTAGCGGGTGAACTGATGCGAAATTGCGAATGTGCTCTAGTTATGTGGGAGGGGCCACATGCCAAGCGGCTCCAGTGCATCATCGAGCCACCGTTTTAACCCCGCCCAAAAATCCGGAACACAGCAATGGTGAAAAACTTCATAACGGTCTAACTTCTGAATTCAGTACTACATAGTTCACAGTCTTTGTAATGTGTTTCAACAATACATTTCTAACATTTCTAATGTGTTTAGAAACAAATCTCAGAATTGCCTTTACAGGGACTTTAAGTCTTTTCTTAAACTCACTCTTTTGTTTATCAGAGCAGGACTCACTTTATTGCTGCACACTAAGATCATGAACAATTTCTCCTGTTTCTGGGTTATATTTATTTAAAAATGGGATCTTCTGCAGTCCCTGCAATAATAAATAAAGAATTTGTGAATTCAGGATGATATTTATTTGTGTGTGCAAATTTTAATTATCAGATGTTTACTCTGTATATAATGTACTTGGTACATCAGTCTATATTTGATATCCCATCAGTTTTCTAATGTTAAATAATGTTAAAAGGTGTCCTGAAGCTCAAAACTGTACCGTGTGTGCAGTTTTGTACAGCTGCGCACAGTTTACCAATCTGTTCACATTGATGTAAATTGACAATCTGTACCCACAGTTTAAAATCCGTTCCCAAGGATTGTAAAACCGAGCACACAGTTTATTTATTTTTCCTATAGGGGGGATCCGTAGAAAAAGTCGCTTGTTTTGGGCTTGTTTTCACAGGCCTGGTTTCTTATTTGTCTCATGAGATCTGGCAACACTGATTGTCAGTTATCTAGGAGTGACATGCAGTGACGCGTTGCCAATTTGGAAACGCAGACTTTCCACTTCAAAAACTCTCTCAGCAAAATAAAAAAATCCACAATAGCATTTCTATGACTTTCCAGGAGAGGGAAAAAATGGCCCATCAGAAACACTCACAGTGTTAACTGCTTTTCTGTAATTTAATTCCAAGATTATATAACAGTGTTATAAAGCTACTTTACACGAAAATATAAAAAACTTTGCTTTGTAGATTTATAATGTTAATAACTGTGAGAACACGTCACCACACTGTGGGAAACCAATTGCAATTTCTGTTTAATGCCAACTTTAACCCTTATTATGAGCAATGGTTACCTTAGCAAACACAGAAAGATGATTTACTGTTTTATCGGGCAGTCCAGTTGTCATTTTTATGCAAAAAATTATATGTTGTGACTTCTATCAAACAGTCTTGACATTCACTCACTGTCTACAAACCCTTATAAATGATGTCAGTGATTGTGCATTGGTTTTGATGCACAGCTTTCTGCAGTTCTTGTGATCTATGTTCATTATCAGTGTGTGTTTCTTGGTGTGTGCAGTTGGCACTCTCTACAAAAATGCCAAGGACTGCTCAGAAGCTCTGCTGAATGGAGAGACGTCCTCTGGTCCGTACACCATTTACATAAACGGAGATGAGAAACAACCGGTGCGGGTCTACTGCGACATGACCACCGACGGCGGAGGCTGGATGGTGAGTCCAGATGACCTGTGCTTGCGTTACAACTTAGCCTAGTTTTGACGTAAAGCAGCACTAAGTTACAACTTGCATACAACAAATCAGCTTGTATCAAAAAAGCTTGTGTATTACCTGACAGACTTCAGTCCTTTAGACAGTAAATGGAAATGTTGACATTTACACTTATAAAAGAGAGAGCATTATGTGAATAAATGAATTTGTTAGCGGCTATTCAACACAAATCAAACCTAAACAGCACATCTCTCAGTGTGTTGGTCTGTGTTATACATTTATTAATAAATAAATGTAATTTATGTTGTTTGTATCAGTATTTATTTATTGACTTAAAAGATTTAAAAAAAAGTAATCCATTCGGCTCCAGGGGTTAATAAAGAATGCTTTTTGTAAGGAAAATATCCATATTAATGACTTTATAAACCATAATCACTGGCTTATGGTAACGGATGTACGCAAGTCTAGTTTCAAAAGAAAAGTAACATCTGACCCGATATCAACATATTAAAACATGCTTTCAACATGCTAATTCATGCTAACATTGAATAATGCTTCCTGCTAGTGTGTTTTTAGGTCGTTTTAAGACAGTTTTTGCTAGTGTAATGGATGACTGTATGAAGTGTTTTGGTAGTTTTAGTGCATTTTGAATGGGAAATGCAAAGGCCTGTGGTGCAACGCTGAAAGTTGTTTACATTTACATTTATGCATTTAGCAGACGCTTTTATCCAAAGTGACTTACAACTGAGGAGTACAGGAAGCGATCAGTCATGAATAGGCGAAGAAACACAAAAAGTGCCTTAAATAATACGTTTTGGACATTACTCAGAGTAGCCTAAGCTAGAATATGGAGGGAATAAAAGAGAAATAGAGGAAAAGAAGAGTTTTTTTATGATAAGATTAAGTGCTCACGGAAGAGATGAGTATTTAGCAGTCTTTTGAATGATGACAGTGATTCTGCCATCCGGATGGAGGTAGGAAGATCGTTCCACCAGCCAGGAACGGTGAATGAAAAAGTTCTGGAGGGGGATTTTATGCCTCTCTGTGATGGTACCATAAAAGCCTACGCTCCTTACCTGAGCAAAGGCTTCTGGTGGGGGTGTTTAGGAGAACTGTGAAGAGTAAAAAAAAATTGAGAAATGTGTCCTAGTGATTGTAAAACACTGTAACATCTCCCTTTTCCACAGGTGTTCCTACGGCGTCAGAGCGGCAAGGTCGAATTCTACAGGAACTGGAGGAACTACTCCGCAGGATTCGGTGACGCGAATGATGAGTTTTGGCTCGGTGGGACTCCATTTAATGTCATTACAACATTTAAATCTACTAAATCTGAATCGGCATTCACTGACAAAGATTGTGCATTGATGTCTTTCAGGACTGTCGAATCTCCACAAAATCACAGCAGCTGGTCAGTATGAGATCCGCGTGGACCTGCGTGATGGACAAGAGAGTGTGTTCGCAGTTTACGATAAATTTTCCATCACAGACCCTCGGTCTCGCTACAAGATCCAGATTGGTGCATACAGTGGTACCGCAGGTGAATTAGATTGAGCATTTACACTTATATTTCTGCATTCGGAAGACATTTTTATCCAAAGCGACAAATGATTTAATTTCACTGTGCTTTTTTACATTGATTTTCATGCGTCTCACATCTTGTGCATGACGCCGTTTTGCATTAAAAATGCGGCACTAAAGTTCAAATCAATAGACCTCTAGACCTGCAATGTTTCTTGCATTTTTAATGCCCTTCAAGGTATTACTTGTACATATTATCATGCAAATATTAAGATCATAATAAAGATCATTTCACCCTTGATTGTGTGCATACTTAATATTATTTCTTTCTTAGGTGATTTCTAATATTTCATACCCAATGATTGCAAAGGTTTTGTAATATTTAGCTTGTAATGTTGTGTCTTTTTGTCTCTCTGAAGGCGATTCCTTGTCATATCACCAGAACAGACCCTTCTCCACTTATGACAATGACAATGACATTGCCGTCACCAACTGCGCCCTCTCCTACAAGGGAGCGTTCTGGTATAAAAACTGCCATCGAGTGAATCTGATGGGGAAATATGGAGACGCCAGTCACAGCAAAGTAAGAAACACCGAGTAATATTCTCCACTCAGAGACAAAAGTAAAGAATGGTTTTGGCCAATAACATTTGATATCAAAAATGAATTTTACTAGCCGTTTTAAATTAAAGTTAAGTAACAGAAATATGATCTGACTTATCTCTGTAAAATATACTGATAGGTGACCAGACTAGTGATAGGTCACTAGGGTGACCAGATGTCTAATAGTGTAATAGGCACCACACACGTTTGACTTGATCACCTTGCTCTCTAATATCCTGCCTTCTCTAACTGCAAGTTGGTCGATAATGAAATGTGTTCTATGTTCAAAATATACTATGATGAGATTGGCTACATTTGATTAGGCTATTCTATTAAGACTACCACTCAAATGTATGATCACCTAACAAAGACAATTTAGGCAAGAAGAAATACAGGATAAAACATGCTTTTTTCATAACAACTTGGGACTGAAATACGGGATCTGGTCACCCTATCAGTAACACTTTACACAAAGGTCCTGTTAGTAAATGCATCAAATATATAGTTCAGTCATGAAACTCTAAATGGCGCAGACTGATGGTCCATTACATGAAATCTGCAAGTAATCACATCATTACCTGATTGGCCTCGAGCTGATTGCTTACTCAACATTTAAATAGTGTGGTTCTGTGTTTGCTGTCAGCTGGTCCTGCAACACACTCTGAACCCCTCCACCTCCCCAGCTCCACCTGCCTAGATCTACTATGGGATTTATGTGTGTCTATTTATGCAGCAGCAGCATATCTCACACACTCACAGTATTGTATGTGTGTGTATCTGTTAGCAGTAGCAAGTCTATACTTGCTCTGCAGCAGCAGCAGCGTAGCAGATCTAGTCCACCAATATCAAATACATTAACATCAACATATTCAATAACATGCTAAAACTATTCAGAGAGTTGTAATCCTTGACTAACAATAAGCAATATATGTTTTTACAGTATTTAATCATCTTTGTTTTTGCTTCATTGCTAGTTTTATGTTTGCTCAGGTATAATACAGTTATATGAATCTTTTGATTTTATTAAATTATAACATTTTGAAATCAACTAAAAATAATAAATGCTTTAGAAGTATTTTTCATTGTTAGTTTATGTTAACTAATATAGTTACAAATAATAAATGGAACCTTATTATGAAGTGTTACCAATAAATCTTAGTAAAAAGAGGATAGATATGCATCACAGTGACCAGTGGTCTGAATTACATTATAATTTGTAAAATGTTTGTTCTTATGTGGTAATATGATTAAGTAAAATTCCTAGTATTTGTGTAGTTAAAATCCCCAAAAAAATAATACTTGAGCACAGTATTGAAATGCAATATGCAACTTTGAAATGTTTTGTTACATTTTTACATTAAATTCAACTATTTGAATTCACAGGGTATCAATTGGTTCCACTGGAAAGGCCACGAGCATTCGATTCCATTTGCGGAGATGAAGATCCGGCCAGTAAATTTCAGAAACTTGGAAGGCAGACGGAAAAGATCATAGACTTCAAATGTCCCTCTTTCTCTTTTCTCCAAAACCCCACATGGTCAAAAGCACGATACAACTCCTGAGTGAAAATCTTCTAGTGATACAAACTTTGTCTTTCACCTCAAACATTATTGGATGCCACAGAATACTGTTTCGTCAATCCTTTTTATATGTTAAAAAACGCTGCATGAATAGTGGAGAGTTTTACATGAACTTGACACATGAAATGTGATATTTGAAAGTGACATTTTCACTGTACAAAATCTTCCTATGACAAATCTAAAACAGATCAATAAGAACACCACTATGAGATTCTCCACTGTTGCAATTATTGATGGAGTTAGATTCGCTGTATTAGCTCAGATTTCGAGACCAGCGATGCCATTTCCTCAACTGAATCATTGCCACACTCAGGTCTGACATAGCCATGATGGTGCAATCAAGTGTGTTCATTTTTTCACTTTTCAAAACAAAAAAAGTAAGCAAATTTCAGTGTGATTATTTTCTGAAAAGTTTGTATGGCAAGCCAGTTTGCTTATTGATTTATTATTGATCATTTTTGTTTTAAATTTATTTTTATTATGTTTTTTTTTCTCCCAGAGTCCTAAATGTCTATAATCCCTCAAGTGTCAGATCAAACTGTATCTCTTCTCCTTGAATGTCTAAAATTGATCTTCATCAAAATAGAAAATAAAATTATAATTTGTAATGATGGAATTTTTTGATGTTGTCAATTTCCCTGTTTAACCATCCCCAAAGATTCATTACCCAAAAAAGTAGATCCTTCAAGTCCTGTAGGTTGCGTTTAAGCCGCCGTGGATCGAACTTGTTGGTCCAGCACATCCCACAGATGCTCAGAATGAGATCTGGGGAATTTGGAGGCCACTGCAACACCTTCAGCTCTTCACCATGTTCCCCAAACCATTCCTGAACAATGTGGGCAGCGTGGCAGGGTGCATTATCCTGCTGAAAGAGCCACTTCCACCAGGAAATGCCAGTGTCATGAAGGGCTGTACCCGGTCTGCATCAATGTTTAGTTTGGTGGCACATGTCAAATTATGTCCACATGAATGGCCAGACCCAGGGTTTCCCAGCAGAACATTGCCCAGAGCATCACACTGCCTCCGCCGGCCTGTTGTCATCCCACAGTGATCCTGGTGCCATCACTTCCCCAGTTAAATGGCACGCACGTAAATGGCTGTCAACATGATGAAAAAGACAACCGGATTCATCAGACCAGGTGACCTTCTTCCATTGCTCCCAAGGTCGAGTTCTGATGCTCATGTGCCCATTGTAGGGGCTTTTTTGGTGGACAGGGGTCAGCATAGACACTGTTTGGTCTGCGGCTACGCCACAATGCACTGTGTTGTGGCACATTTCTCCCATATCCGTCATTCAAATTTTGTGTGAAGTGTGGAGGTGTGTTTCTGGGCAAAAGCACCGAAGTGCAACAGTAGAACTTCTGTTGGCTTGGACCAGACAGCCTTTGATGCCCTCATGCTTCAATGAGCTTTGGGCACACAACACCCTGTTACCAGTGTGTTGTTTGTCCCTCTTCGGACCATTATTGGATAATTCTCACCACTGCTGACTGGGAGCAAACTACAAGACTTGTTGTTTCAGAGAGACTCTGACCCAGTCGCCTTGCCATGACAATTTGGCCCTTGTCAAAGTCACTCAGATCTTTATTCCTGCCCATTTCTCCTGCATCCAGCACGTTGATTACAGGAACTGAGGCCACATCCACATGACGCCAGAGCTTTCCCTATCCAATCTTTTTTTCTCCCTTGTCTCAAGAAATATCTGCGTACACACGAAAACCTCTGAAACGGACTCATAACGATGTAGTACACATGCCAGACCAGTCTGCGGCGGTGTAATTCTGCCACAGAAATACAAAAAAAACGAAGAAGAAGAGTTGTGGCTAGCAACACCTACCCCAATAATGCAATAATACAAATACAGTAATTATATGTTGCAATATAGATGTGCGCATACCCAGTGCCCGTAGCTGTATTCCTTCTAGTCTTTACCGCGCAGGACGTGGTGCGATGACATCACTGTTTCACAAAATATACGGATTGGCTGTACAAACAAAACACACGGGTGTCGGTTTTTAGATTTGTCTACTCTGGGACCCGGTTTCAAAAAATATCGGTTTCAGACTCCTAAAACGGCGGATCCGTGTGGACGAAACGTATGGACAATTTAATCGTGATTAATCGATTTGACAGCACTAGTTTATATATGTTTGACAATAGTTCTTCTAACCCTAACTGATGGAGTGTGTAGCTTTTCATTTCTTAAACAACCATGTAGAAAGACACATCATGGCCATATTCCAGGAGGAATGTCAAGATTCATCAGGCTCAGATTGTGAGAAAGGTTGTGAGGGAGCATGAAGAATAATTTTCACCTCTCCAGAGCTTAAATTCATTGAAAGTCTTTGGGATGTGCTGGACTCTTGCATTGCCAAAAAAAGGTCATGACCAAAAATGTATGCACCTCTTGATGGAAAAAACATTACAGCATTTATTTCCATCAAGAGGTGCATCAGTTTTTGGTTAAGATCTTGTATTGAAAATGCAAGAGTCCAGCACTAAATTGTTAATCATTTTGAATGCATTTCTAAGACGGCCAATTATGCATAATAACCACATTGTAATTGTAGTCTTCTTGATGAGCACAATACCAAGCGATTAAGCAGACCATGACATTTGAGACTGTAAAATATCAACAATAGCCACGATCAAGGTTTGTGAAATGTATTTTTTTTAATGTTTATGACCATTTTTGCATCGTACATAGAAACATACTAGGATGAAATTAGAAAAAAAATAAGTACAGTAAAAACGTCTTTCTAAACAAGGAAAATATTGTGAGCCGTCAGGATCAACTTTAAATGAAAGTGTGGCATTCATTATTGTGGCTCAATTTTTGGTATGTGCAACATTTACTAAACTTTTTACAAATCTGGGGGTACATTATTTGCACTGTAATATTTGAACAATTTGCAGGAAATTTCACTTGTCACAAATTTCAATTCAAGAGAGAAAAGAAAAATAATACAGTGTACATTAAGTTTTAGTTTTTATAAAATTGCACATTTCGAGTTTGACATACATTCAATCAGTTTTCATTAAAGGACAGATCATTATCTAATAACTCTAACAGCACTTCACTATGGATATTTGGCACAAATAATGTTACAGAAACACAGTATAACATATCTTGTTAATGTCTGGTACCATCTATTTTCCCTTTTAATAAATGCCCTAAAGTTGAGCTTTCTCAGTATTGCAGTTTATAAGCTATATTTCTGTTTGAAGATCGTATCAAGTGATCGGATTCAAGTTATCACAAGGCATCGCATGTACAAATTAATTTGTATTTCTGACAATTTACTAAGAAGAAGTTAAAATTAGTTTTAAACCACCATGACTGCACATGTACAGCTATATAAATAATATGCATTAAATATAATAAAATAGATGTAAACTGTATATACATTTCCTGTATAAAGATCCCTCACTTTGAGAGTTTATGGTTATATATAAAGATACATATCGATTGCTTATATAGTATGAATATATAGATATCTGCTTGTATCGTTTAAGAATAGAAGCAGTGTATCGTATAAAATAATCACTGTGTTTAATATTTATTTCATTTATCTCTAAAGTATGTCTGCAGTGGTGTCGTCACTCACTGGATGAGAAAACAGTTTGTGATAAATATCATGTGCATTTGCAGATTGAGGCCTCCCATGCACAGAGAAGTTTCAATAGTTGTCATAACTGGTTTAAAATCAGTGGATTCTGGTTAACTAGTAGTCATACCCCCAGTGCCAAATATAAAAGACAATTGAGTAGCAAAAGCTTGGTCCGTGTAAACATCTCAAGAGCTTCGATTTCGCCTAGAAAATACAGAAACTGCCTCGTACGTCATTTGGCAGTGAGAACAGTTTAAAAGGAATAAAATACAAACTCGCACTCCATGAAGCCGGCGAACACTATAAACTCAAGCTCCGACTGTATAAATATTCCTATTTACAAAAGTAATAACAAGACTCGTCGTAGTTTCTTAAAAATATACAAAATGCAATGCAATAACTTCAATCTTCATGTGCACAGACTCCTGCTCGGGACCATTACAGACACCTACGCTAAGATTTGTACCTTTAAACTTCAAACTATCTTCCACAGATGTATCCAAACACCGATTAAATGAAATCCACGATCATAACCCTCACTATACTTATTGTATGATAATCAAACCCCCCTTGACCCTCAAAAAAGCACTACAGGAGTACATTTTATCCACTTAGCAATGAAAAAAAAGACATTTCATGGTCTTCATCATGCAAATTGCAATTTGTAAAATGCTAATCAGCCTGTTTGTTGTGATGATGCATTCATCTACCAATAATACTATAGTACTCTGCTCTTTTACTGTGATTAAATCCACCCAATCAGTGCATGAAATGCAAAAAAGTCTGCTCTGTGCTGAAGAACTTAAGTTTTGTGATCTACACTAAGTAACTGGACCGGACTTCACGTTCAATTCCAGTGTTTGTCAACCCTTTTTCCTGTGATAGAGCTCTACTGACCCTTTCTGGAACTATGCAGCAGTGCAACGTTTGTGACGGCTTAACACATGCAGGGAAACGTGTCAAAACAGACGTCATGGAACAGATCTCCTGCTGTGGTAAAGCAGCTCCTGCGTCAGAGGCGGCGTCTAAGCATGATCGAGTAGAAACCTAAAGGCCAGTGAGGTCCACGATGGCTTTGATGAAGATGGTGTCGTCGCGTATGTATGAGTTCTTGCCCTCCAGCTTGGACAGCGGACAGAAAAGCGGGCAGCCGCTGGCGATGTTCATCTCGCTTACAGGCCTCTGGAATGAGGAGGAAGTGATGTCGGGACGGAACGCGTCAATGATGTGCTCTCTGTTACTCTGGTCCAGCAGCATCAGTGTGACCTGGAAGAAAGGAACCAGATTCAGCTCACTAACATTTAGGGACTGTATGAATGATTGGTTCATTTTATTTTCCACACCTGCACAGCTATGGTTACATCACAGTATTCAATGATAATACTATTTGTAATTTTTAAATACATATCAAATAATATATAATACATATATACAATATATTTTATATAATAATAATAATAATATATTATTTATATATATATATATATATACCGATCCTAATATTCCTAATATTATGTTGGTAACTTTTTTGCTGCAAAAACAGCCCTGACCCGTCGAGGCATGGACTCCACTAGACCCCTGAAGGTGATGTGGTATATGGCACCAAGATGTTAGCAGCAGATCCTTTAAGTCCTGTAAGTTTTGTGGTGGGGCCTCTATGGATTGGACTTGTTTGTTCAGCACATCCCACAGATGCTCGATTGGATTGAGATCTGGGGAATTTGGAGGCCAAGTCAACACTTTAAACTGTTGAGCTCCTCAAACCACTCCTGAACCATTTGTGCTTTATACATGGAAATACCATTTCCATGAAAGGGTCTACATGGTCTGCAACAATGCTTAGGTAGGTGGTACGTGTCAAAGTAACATCCACATGGATGGCAGGACCCAAGGTTTCCCAGCAGAACATTGCCCAAAGCATCACACTGCCTCCGCCGGCTTGCCTTGTTCCTATAGTGCATCCTGGTGCCATGTGTTCCCCAGGTAATCGACACACACGCACCCGGCAATACACGTGATGTAAAAGAAAACATGATTCATCAGACCAGGCCACCTTCTGCCATTGCTCCGTGGTCCAGTTCTGATGCTCATGTGCCACTGTTTGTGCTTTCGGTGGTGGACAGTGGTCAGCATGGGCACCCTGACTGGTCTGAGGCTATACAGCTCCATACACCACAAACTGTGATGCTCTGTGTATTCTGACACTTTTCTATCAGAACCAGCATTAACTTCTTGAGCAATATGAGCTACAGTAGCTCGTCTGTTTGATCGGACCACACGGGCCAGCCTTCGCTCCCCACGTGCATCAATGAGCCTTGGCCACCCATGACCCTGTCGCCGGTTCACAACTATTCCTTTCCATTTTTCCTGCTACTAACACATCAACTTTGAGGGCAAATTATATATCCCACCCACTAACAGGAGCCATGATGAAGAGATAATCAGTGTCATTCACGTCACCTGTCATAATGTTATGCCTGATCGGTGTGTATATACAGATATATATAATTAATATATTTATTCACAATTGTAAATGTATGTATTCTTTTAAAATATTACAATTTATTTGTATGAATATTTGTTTATTTACTATTAACAAGCTTAATTTCCCCTGTTCAGCTGGCAATATGTGATTGTATTTTAAAAAGTCTTCTAAGTTATGTATTATTATTATTAACAATGCATTATATTTTGTATTTTATATAAATGGCAAAAAAATATGCAATATTAATATACATTTAAATCCTAATTTATTCACAAAAAACATTTTCATAAAAATATTTCTATGATCACTTTAAGTTTCCCTATTTGATTTACCTTTCATGAAAAGTCACAATCTCATGTATTTGTTAACTTTAGTTTAGGCTTCAATTCTCTACTATTAACTAGTTTATCAGCATGCATTTATTAATACTAATAAAGCACATATTAATGCCTTATTCTGCATGACCTTATTCTACACCCTTAATCCACCCAATACCTAAACTGAGCAACTACCTTACTATTAATAAGCAGTAAATTAGGAGTTTATTGAGGCAAAAGTCCTACTTAATAGTTAGTTAATAGTGAGAATTGGACCCCAATCTAAAGTGTGATTTATTTTTCTCAGGAGTAGTGCAATAGCATTAGTCTGAAGACATACAGTGAAGAAAACGGTGACGTACCTTCTGGTTGAAGGGCCATTTGAGCAGCGCGTCGCTAATTCCCCTCATGACCACAAAAAACAGCGAGAGGTGAGTTCCACGACCCGTCCCGTCCCCGTTCAGGTAAATACGCAGGCACATCTTATAGCCGTACTTGCTTGTGTAAAATGCTAAACAGAACCGAGGAGCATGTTAGTCAAAATATATAATTTTACAAATAAAAAAAAACTATAATTTCTGATGAAATTACTGTTTCTATGATTCATGTGTTTTTTTTTACCAGGTGAAAACATGGCCGGCGCCCGTCCAGCAATGGCATCTTGTCTCTTTTTAGTGAAATCTGATATTCGCCAGATGAAGACACCATCAAACGTGGTTGCGGACATCTCCCGTAGTCTGCCCTCCATTTCTGCTACAGTCAGGTCTTTAACGCCCACCTGCCGCTCCAGCTGACGAACCTACACGAGACGCAATGGAGAAATACAGAGGTGAGGCCATTTGATTAGATTTAGAGCATATTGATCATGAAGGATTCTCACATTGGCAAAGAAAGAGGCCCTCACAAGATTTATACTTACAATATTAACCCTACTGTCTCATATTTGATACGCACATTTCTAAGGCCTCTGAATTATCAACATGATTAAAGCTTTGCTGAAAATCCTTTTGCACACAATCTAATCCATGCCTTCTGTCGTCTGATTGATAGTTTATACGTTTGTAACAAGTTAAACACCTTTTAGTATAATTGTAAAAACTTTCCCCTTCAGCTTGTGGTTCATGGGATTTTTTGCTGTGAAATCTGTACTGATTTTAAGTAAACCTAACGTTATTTTTAGTAATATTTCAAGATGAACAATTACTCAAGCAACATTGGTTTACTTGATTATTCATACATCATTTCTTAGAAAAAACATGTTAAAATGTGAGTATCAAATATGTATGGAATCATGTATGTATCAAAACATACATAAATAGTAACAAAAACAAATGAGTATTTATACTTTTATTTCCTTATTCATGTTCAATTGAATTTTTTTCCACATTTATTTATTTCCATGTATTTATGTCTACATGTATCTATGGCTGAGGTTAAACACCCCCCGTCATTACCATATGGACAAATAAATAAATGTGAAAAATAAATGTAGATATAAATAAATATATGTGTCCCTAGACCACAAAACCAGTCATAAGTCTCACAGGAATATTTGTTATTGATATTAACGACTTCATTTGGACAACTTTAAAGGAGTTTTTTTTTTCAAATAGTTGTATCTCAGCTAAATATTGTCCTATCCTCAACTTGAAAAATGTACCCTTATGTGGTCCAGGGTCACATATGCATATTTATTTATGTAATTTTTATTTATTTACTTGTATATTTATATATGTATGCATTTATGTAATTATTTATTATTTTGGCAGCTTTGGAATTCCATAAATATGATCCATCAGGCATTTGAGGAATGTGTTTTGTTCATCTCTCAATCATCATTGTATTGCGCTGCATGGGTTTTTACCTCTGAACAATTAAAAACTAGAGAGCTTTGATCATAAAACTAAGCATTTACATATGTTATATTTTTGTCAGATATAGAGTGACGTGATATTTAAATGCATTGTATGTACGTATCTGCTATACTGTAATAAAAATCTCATTGATTTACTTTACAAGAATTGCATCTTCCTTTTTGGGCATATAAATATCAGCAACTGAACCAAAAATTGCATATTTTACCCATTTTATATCATACTATATGAGTCTGATGTATCAGGTATGATACTCAACATAAAACACGTGCATTTAATAAAAAGAAAATGTCTAAAGGTTTAATAAACTGTTCCATTTTGAAAACCTAAGAATTTTCAGATTATGTCAGGGTTAAAGCTTGACTGATGTATTTTTTGCAGCACACCTTGTTGCTCAGAGCCTCGATTTTGTCCTGATCGAGTCTGTGCTGGCGGTTGCTGGCCTCCATGGTGGTCGCAAAGCGCTCTACTTCTCGATTTAGCACGCACACCACATCTTCAAACGTCCCCGCTTTCACCTCCAGGTCCTGACAGCGGCGGCCCAGATCTGCCACCTTGGTCTTCTCGCTGTGGAGCTGTAGTTCCAGGGCGGCGCCGACCGAGCTGGGCAGAGGCGTGAAGGACGTGGGCAGAGTGGCAGCGGCTGGTGGAGGAGGAGGTAGCGGCGCGACCGCGGATGCGGAGGAGGACGAGGCGGAGGACGAAGAGGAGGGGACCCCCTGCACGGAAGGTCCGGATGGGCCGGGGATGGCGCTTAGCTGAATGACTCTGGCTTCCAGGTCTCGGAGCGCCTGGTGAAGCTCGTGCGCTTTGTGACCGGCCAGCTCCAGACTCTGTGGCTGCAGGCCCTCCAGGCTGACCTTCATGCCCATGATGTAGTGCAACAGCAGGTTTAGATGTTCGTGAGCACAGGCACGCTCGTGATCGTGGATCTTCTCCTTCTCCACCTCAAAGGGAAATCAACTGGATTAAAACTCGTCCCATCCCGTTTATGCTACAGACATGAATTATTCCTCAAATCAATTGTGTGATTGTATTGTACGGTGAGTTTTGCATAAGAACGTATAGCTCATTTTCTTTAGAAAATATAAAGGTTTTAGACATTTTAGTACTTTAACTTTTTTAGTACTTCAATTTTTTAGTTGCCAACTTAAGTTTTTTCATGAAATATATATTTTTTTAATTTATTTGAGCTGTATTTTAATTAATGAACACTGTTAATATTTTTAATTATATATTTTTTATTAATAATGCGAATGCATTGTGCGGTGAGTTCTGCACACAAAAATTACACCTCACAATTTCATCCGAAAATATAAACATTTTGTTTTGACTTTGACTGTCATTACATGAATCACTGAGAGACTTAAATGAATTTGAATTTACTATTTGAATAGTACGATGTGTATGTATTCTAGCAGGGATCCTCAAATCTGGCCCACGAGATCCACTTTCCTGCAGAGTTTAGCGCTAACCCTGATCAAACACACCTGAACATGCTAATCAATGTCTTCAGGATCATTAGAAAATCACAGGTAGGTGAGTTTGATCAGGCTTGGAGCTAAACTCTGCAGCGCATTGGCCCTCCAGGGCAAGATTTGAATAACCCTGTATTATAGGATGCTATAAAAAACTGTACTTACTGACATGTCACAGCCGACCACATGATATCTGCACGGAGTCCTGAATTTGCTGCAGAACTTGATGTGGTCAACATACTAAAAACACCCAAAGAGAAGAGCAAAGACATGATCTACCATCCATACAAACGGCAGGTTCCGTTCAAAACAATGTTCAATGTGACTTGGATCAATGTTTGTATCACCACACCTTTTCCCTGGGGATTTTCTTCTTCGCACATCCTTCACAAATCATAGGATATTTGGGACAGATCTCATCATGGGCCTGTGAAAACATTTTGTAACATAAAAACCTTCCCCCGCCCCCCCTCAAACACATCATTTCTTAGACCACTCACTTACCTTGATGTTTTTGAAGTGAAATGGTTCTTTACAGTATTTGCAGTTGAGCGTTCTCTCAGGACACACTCGTTCATTATGACGTTCCTGTTCGTTAAATCTAATGAGCTCTTTGCACAAGGGACAGGACAGAATCATGAACTCACACTTCCCCTCATGGCTCAACTACAAAACGAAAAAAAAAACACAAGTTACCAAATGAGAAACTGTGTGCATTTATGTATATGAAGTGTGGCGTAAAGTGCTATTTAAATAAAGCTGATGTTAATGAACACACAACCTCATAATCTTTAATACTGCCTTTCCAGGCGCAGCCCTCGTTGATGCACACAGCTGGAAGATTTTCAACTTCTCTTCTGGCAGCGTTGTCGGGAAACGCCTGCAGGAAAACACAGGGAATGTGCAATGAAGGTTTGGCAGTAAGTCGTTTTAAAAATGTTCATAACTCTTGATATTTGGCAGTAAGCAAAGCATTGTGCTTACGCAGCCTTGTTTGAGAATTGACGTGGGCTCTTCGAAGATGTCCTCCTTGATACAGGCATTACATTTCTGTGGTCCAGATCTAAAACGGCAAAGCAACACACATTTTGCTATTTTGACATCAGTGTTTTTGGCATCAGTACACCCTAGTTAAATTTCAGATAAAATGTTCAATTAGTTTCAGTGTTGGGGAAGGTTACTTTGTTACTTTTTAAGAAAAGTAATGTGTTACGTTACTTTTGTCTCGCCTGGGCTGGGCTTGTTTTTTATAACAAAAAAGTTCTATTTTTGTGCAAAGGTAAAGACCTCTTCATAGCAAAATTGAAGAAATAAGCCTCAGGCTTTGGTAAAAATGTTAATTCACGCATGAACAGTAGAGGGCGCAGCTCTGCGGTGCTGCCATTCTGGATAATGGAAGAATAGGACTCAGATGAAAAAGGTTTTACCAATAAAAACCAAAAAACTGTCATTTTTGCTCATGGTTTAACTGAATCAAAGGTCAGCAGCAAGATATTGGTCAATAAAGTGAGATTGAATGCATAAATGTTTTATTTACCATTTAATTATTGGAGGTTTGCATAGTATTCTGATTTTGCATTTGACAGATTTTATTCATTTTGAGGAGTACTGAATCTTTATTGTGCAAGTGAGATGAATAAATGCTCACATTTAGTCTAGGACTACAATAACCTGTTCACACACACCACCTCTGCACTTACTCTCGAGTTTTCTCAACATGGGGAAAGGAGAGCTGTCAGCCAAATAAATGTGAAAAAGTAACTTGCGTTTGCGCTAAGATATTTTGTTGTAAATATTAAAAGTAATGCATTACTTTACTAGTTACTTGAAAAAGTAATCCGTAAATCAAGTTACTTGTAATGCCCAACACTGGTTAATTTCCATTAGCTTATTTCATATAAAAATTGAACAAAACATTCTGTAGTTGCTGCAATTGGAAAAACAGATCAGTTAAGCAGTAGTTAATTTAACTAACAATCTAGAGATAAAAATCAATATTAAATAAATTATACAAAACTTTAGACAGCAGAAGAAAAAATATTGAATAAAAATATCACTTTTATACCTCAAAATTACACTATTGTTCAAAAGATTGTTGTAGGTAAAAATGTTTTTTAAAGGAATTAATATTTTTATTCAGCAAGGACTCATTAAATAAGACATTTATAATGTTACAAATTCTCAGCTTTTGAACTTTGTATTCATCAAAGAATCCGGAAAATGTAAATGTATCAGCAAATCTGATTTCTGAAGGATCATGTGACACTGAAGACTGGAGTAATGATGCTGAAAATACAGATTTGATCACAGGAATAAATTACATTTTAAAATATATTCAGCTAGAAAACTGTTATTTTAAATTGTAATAATATTTCACATTATTTTTGTTTTTCCAGTATTTTTGATCAAATAAATGCAGCCTCACTGAGCATAAAGTCAATCGAACATTTGAACGGGAGTGTATTTTGTAGTTCTCATGTCAGTATTTTTGTGATTTATTGATATCAGCAGTAGAAAAAAACATATCAGTTTACCAGTAGTTCATTTAACTAACATCCTAGAAGTAAAGTATACAGTATATTAATTTAAATTCACATTTAAAACTTTAGACAGCAAAATAAAATCACGTTTATACCTAACAATTACACTATTTTTCAAAAGTTTGTAGTAGTTAAAAAGTTTTCTTTAAAGGAATTAATACTTTTATTCAACAAGGATGCATTAATTTGATCAAAATTAAACATTAAAGACATTTATAATGTTACAAACGATATCTAATTCAAATAAATGCTGTTCTTTTGAACTTTCTAATCATCAAAGAATCCAGAAAATTAAAATGCGTCACCGTTTCTGCACAACTATTGACAAAGCTGCCATTTTCAACACTGATAATAATCATAAATGTTTCTTGAGCATCAAATCCTCATATTAGAATGATTTCTGAAGGATCATGTGACTCTGAAGACTGGAGTAATGATGCTGAAAACTCCCAGGAAAATATTACATTTTTAATATATATTAAGCTAGAAAACAGTTATTTTAAATTGTCATAATATTTCACATAATTTTTTTTTTTACCAGTATTTTTGATCAAATAAATGCAGCCTCGTTGAGCATGAAAGACACGTTTAAAAAGTCTAATCAAACTTTTGAACGCCAGTGTAGTTTGTAGTTCTCACAAGGTGTCAGTATTTGTGTGATTAATGAAATGTAATGTCAATTGCCCAAATGATGCTAGATAGGTTTAATAGTTTAAACCCACTGCCTCAGAACTGAATGTATCAGCCAAATAAGTGCATCTGTTTTAGATCAGCAGGCTGGATTACCCAACAGTCCGGTTGAAGCAGTAAGAACAAAAGCGATGGCCGCACTGAGCTTGGAACGGTCTTCTCAAAATGTTCTGACAGCAGTTGCATAAATGTTTGTCTTCAAGTTTGTTGGCCAGGATCTTCTTTGGGAACCCTGGCTTGTTGTTCTCCATGGAGGACGGGGGGGAGGGTTCTTGAGCAGCCATGACCCCCTCTAAACGTTCCTGGTCTAAACAAAAGACAATCCATAATGGAGGAAAACTACCATCAGATATACACATTCCATTCCTTTTCCCCCAAAAAAAGATGATTACACAGCTCTCTGGAATCCTTGATGCTTGATGCTAAACTGTCATCATGCTAAACTGTCTCATTCTGCACTCTTTTTCTTCTAACATAATCCAAAATTTCAAATCAATATTTTATATCCGTGCATTTATTTATTTGGCGAGTAGTGATCAGTGAGATATCAGGTTGATGCAAAACCTGATGATTTGGGGTTTATTTCATATTGTACATTATCATATTCCAAGCCATTTATCACATAATCTTACTTTAAAGAATATGCTAAATATAGCATTACACCTAAAACATAATGTGCTGTCTATTACGATTTTCGAGCAGTCTTGCTGTTTGTAAACATGTGCAATAAATGATTATTTATGGATTAATACCATTTATTGCGTTTGATATGATTGTTATGCTTTCCAGGATGAAATGGACTCTGTCTAAAGTAATTAGATAAACAATAATAACATGCACAGCAGCTCTCTTAAAATGAATCCCAATCTCTTTGTTTCTGTTTCAGTTTTGCTTGTATAGGCTACGTGTGTGTTTCCATACAGACATCCACACAAATGATGTATAATAGTGTACAGTGGTGTAAACATTCCCATGAAACACACACTAGAACCTTTCATGCATATCTGAAAGCACTTTTGTCAGATATCGACCATGCAGCCCGTCGATATACATCATACAGTCAGCTGACAATTGCACATCTCATCTTTTCCTCTGTTGCTAAGCAAATGCAACATCTTTCGAATGGTTGTTGCGTCCGTTCTGTACCGCCACGCCTCTTTTACATGTAGGGATATGTTGAGCCTGACAATAAACATGCATGCAATAAAATAAGAATAAAACAATTGATTGTGCGACAGACGCGCTGATGCGCTCGACTTACCGCGCGGCGATGAGATTTCGCTTTCATTTGCTCGGTTGTGCTCGCGCTGTGATGGATGGAGGCGCGCGGCGCGGCTGCTGTGTTTTGGTGGTCGACATTGTTGAGAAGAGCGCGTGCTCTTTCACAAGATTACGTCATAATGTGAGCGTGCACTGGGGCTTTTGGATATCTACAGCTGTTTTTTTTTTGTTTTTTTTTCAGGAGGACTGTCTATCATGGTAAAAACGAAAAAAAATAAAATAAATAAATAAATATATATATATATATATATATATATATATATATATATATATATATATATATATATATATATATATATATATATACATATATATAGGTGCATACTGTAAATGCATAATATAAATTTAAATGTGTACTGTTCATATTTTTATTTGTATTGTTGTTTTGTTTGGTGCATAATGCAATGTAATTATCATGTATTCATAGTGATAAGTATTATTCTTATTATAATAAATTTAAATATTATCCAACCATCCATCCATCCTCTTTCTAGTTAATTTATTTTATTGATCCTAATCGTTTATTTAATTTGGATTTATTTGTGTTTATTTCATTGTGGTCGGTGTATAATATATAAATAGGCCCTACTATTAATACAAATGTATAATATTCATATTGATTACTATTGTATAGACACTGAACATCATCATATTTAAAAAAAGAAAGAAGGTAGATTAATAAAAGGAATTAAACATAGGCCTATATATGTGTATCCTAATTTTCTCGCTATTATTAATAAGGGTTAATTTTATTTTGGTTTATTTTGTAAACTAATTTTGGGAGGGATACATTTTTATTCTTAGCTGCTTTTATTGGAGTTTTGATTACTGTTTATCTGAGCGGTGTTACTAGCAATATACTGTACTCTGCCAGTTTAATTTATGGATTATATTTGGACACATACAAATGCATAACAGATCCCATCCTACCACTAGAGGCGCTAAAGCGCTGCTGTTTCATGATACTACCGCTAGAGGCGTTCAGCGTCAGTGACGCTATTCATCATCCTACCGCAAGAGGCGCTGCAGCACAAGCGCGCACCCGACGCGCGCCACTCTAGCTCTCCTCACGGCATTCCACAGCTGACAGAGGGATGAGAGAGGGATGCTAAGGAAATGTTTTCCCTCAACGCAGAAAATGGGCCACCGTGATCTCCAGCCGACAGCAGAATGCGACTGAAATATCGCAGGCGAAGACCGTGAACCAGGTAATGAGTTTGTTAGAAATAAAACGGGCGTGAGTTTCAAAGAAACGTTTCTGTGTGTTTGTGTTGTAATCGACACGTCGCTTTAGCTGTGCAGCAGCTGATGGCCGTTAAACAGACGAGCGCAAATAATTCACCTCACTAAACACACACACAGGTATCAATGAGAGCCTTCAGAGGGAGAGGATTCACACTTCCCCGTCAGAGGTTCAGCGATTTTCAACAGTTTACAACGGTGAATATAAACCTCCGCTGACTGGAGCGGCAAAATAACATTTAACAGCTGGTTTATAATAAAACTGACAGCTTTCTTACAGCGGTTTTATCAACTGACAGGTAAGAGATAACAAGTTAGTAGTTTTGTGTGCTTTTGCTGTTGAATGCTGCTTGTTTGGATGTAGACTTTAGAGTAGAATGTGTCTAAAAAAATTTCTACAAAATGTAACTAATCTGGTTACTTGGTTTTTTACGTTACTGTAACGTATTAGTTAGCAGTTTTTTGTACCCTGATTACGTAACGCCGTTAAATGTATTCCGTTACTTCCCTACCCTGTAATGTGATATATATTGTGTTATAATGTTAAATGCATATTTTCTTTGTTGCGGATGCAGTGTTGGGTGTAACTAGTTACGAAGTACTTAGTTACTGTAATTTAATTACTTTTTTAATTAAAATAAAGGAATTACTTTTAGTTTTTCTCTAATGTAATTACAGTTACGTTTGGTGTAATTTAACTAAAACTGTGAAGAACAATTATTTTATATAATACAATAGTGGAATTAACATCAAAATTTAAAGTGCATGTTTTTATGTGTCCTTCTCACATTTGTAATACTTTGGTCAGTTAATAAGAATCATTTTGATAGTTTTATATTATTTATTTGAATAAATTAAGTTCAAAAGTCAAGTCAACTTTATAGCGTTTTTACAATGTCGATTTGTTTCAAAGCAGCTTCACAGTGTTAAACAGTGATGCCATCTAGATCATTTCAATTATCATATAGTGACAATGTGGGCAGATCAGTAATTTAGTTGATATAGTTAATTTAGTTTAGTAATTACATTTATTTGGGTATTTAGTTGAAAATTTAGTGTCCCCAACTGAGCAAGCCAAGCCAAAGGCGACAGTGGCAAGGAACCAAAACCCCATCACTTGACTAGTTGAGGTTGATTAGTAATTAGTAAATTAATAAGTAACTAAATACTTGTTTTGGAGAGAGTAATTTGTACAGTAATCTAATTACACTATCGAAGATGTAACTAGTGATTCATTATTTTCTTTAGAGTAATTTGATCAACACTGCTGATGCATAACTAACTAATACACACAACTTATCAATAGCTACTTTTACAGTGACCGTTTTTGTTGCTGCTTCTGTCTTAATCTGAGGTTGTGATGATGTGAATGGTGCTTTTGAGTTTATAATATGATGTAAATTTAAAATATGATGCCACAATACATTGTTTCTGCTGCCTGTGTGAGTTTGTAATGTTGTTTTGTAATGGATTAGTCATGATTTTGGATTGCAAGGTTAAAATATAATGCAGGTTTATAATATAATACGTATGTTAGTTTCGCTGCTTATGAGTGTAGTAGTAATAATCATTACTAATATTTTTACCTATATTCATTCACACTTTTCGTCTAAATTGGTCATTGGATTGCTACTCTGGTCATCAGAACAACTTTACATAAATAAAAACATGAATAGTTTTAGAATATATTAATTTTAGAATAAATATTGCAGCAATGCTAAAATATTCAACATATGTGTATATATTCATGTTGTGTGTGTGTGTGTGTGTGTGTGTGTGTGTGTGTGTGTGTGTGTGTGTGTGTGTGTGTGTGTGTTTAATTAAATAATTTTAATAAACAGCACAAATTAAACCGTAGTTAATTAAATAAAATATTCTTATTTCAGTTATCAGCAGGGTTTGACATTAACTTTTTTGCTCACCAGCCACCGTGGCTAGTGGTTTTCCAAATTTACTACACTCTAAAAAAATCTGGGTAAAAACAACCCAATGTTGGGCCAAATATGGAATAACCCAGCAGTTGGGTTGTTTTAACCCAGTGATTGGGTTGTCTTAAGCAAATATTTAACCCAATCGCTCGGTTAAAACAACCCAATCGCTGAGTTAAAACAACCCAATTGCTGGGCTAAAACAACACAATTTCTGGGTTAGTCTGTATTTGACCCAACATTGGGTTAAAACAACCCAGCATTTTTTAGAGTGTAGCTACTCAGCATTTGCACTGGCCACATTTTTGCTGTTTGGAAATTACATTTTATATGATTAATGACTTTGGCATGCTTAAATTACTTGATTTTGAGTAATTTTACTTGATTTACAAGATTTAAAACCCTTTCAAACTTTCAAATGCAGAGTGACCACCCAAATCAAGACTACACTGTGTATCAGCTCAGCTGGGATGTGCAGGTGGGCAATATGAGCATAGGCTAATATGAGAAATTTAATATGATATGAACAAAGAAGCAAATTACACAAACAATAGGAAAATTAAAAAAAAAAAATTCAGATACAGTAGGTTTATTTAATATGTATACATTTATTTAACACCTGTTTGATTAACATTAATGACAGACAGGTGTTTGGGCTGATGAATGCATGTGTAACCCCTCCTGTTTGTACTCGAACCCGTGTCCGCCGGTATGAGAGTCGGATGCTCTAACAAGGAGGTTAAAGGCTGCAACCTCCAGCGTCGGCTGCTAGAGCGTCTCTTGAGATCAGAGGAGTGAGGTTTACTCACACACAGCATCTACTAGCTGGCCACTGTTACACATGGACGTAATGTGCTGACACATAACCAGTTATAACCCATCTGTTGACCTACACTTAAGCCATAACCGACTGAGTTCATGCGAGATGCTCCGCACGATGGACATTTTGACATCTGTGTGCCTGTGTATTTGACTATTCAAGCGCAAGAACTGTTGTGTTATTCAGAAGCGCGTCTGTTGTGTTATTCAGAGCTATTCCACCAATCCCGTCTTCACTAACTGCAAGTTAAATGATAAAGAATTTTAGTTGATTTGTCATTTTGTGATACAACAGCATTTCATTTGTCTGTAGGCTGAAATTATGTTCAACCTGCCAAAGTGGCTAGTGGGACTGTCTGCCTTACCCACCACAACTGAAATCTACCCGCATTTGGCGGGCTGGTGGGTGTTAATGTCAAGCCCTGGTTATCAGTTACCTAAAATATTATTATATTGTAGTTTCTGCTGGTGAAAGCTGTTTTTTTTTCTGAAAGTTTGGCTCAAGTTTTTTCAACCAAAAGTCTTCACCCACGATTATTACTCTCTATTTTGGGCTCAAAATTTTAAATGTTCTCTTTCCAGCAACTTATATTGTGGTCCATTCTTCACTCAAACACATTTTATGGCTACGGAAGACTTGAAACATAACGTATGAATCTAAAATACTCTTATGGTCCTTTTTTGGTCACTGCTTTCCTTATGTTTTTCATTATGTTCTCTACGAAAGAAAGAAAGTGTAAATTATATGAATGTGATTAAATAATAGAATTTATTTCATTTTTGACTGATCTTGACTGAAATTTATGTTTTTCCCATAGGTGATGCCAGTAGACCAGGATGGACGGATATCCTCACAATGGTTACAGTAGCTAAAATGGCACATTTTAGGATTGTACACTGTTGAAATAGAAAGTCTCCATCTGCTGACTGGATTTGGCTCCATAATAACCTTCTTCCGGAGCTCAATCTATTGAAGACGGACTCCACTTTTGACCTTTAGACCACGTCATACCGGCCGTCAATATGTTTGCTTAAGAAGGTTTGAAGTCTTCGATTTTTGACGCTGCAGCGAGTGTTTCCCTGAAGACCAGTTTTTTGCATTCTTGGAGTGTTAAAGAGCCTTTGGTTGAGATGTTTACCGCTCTGAAGAAGCTAGTGGGCTCTGAAGCAGGGCCGCTCAGGGATAGAAATATTCCTGCAGGCCTGCAATCCATGAACCAGAGTCTGCAGAGACGCTTCGCCAAGGGTGTACAATATAACAGTAAGAGCTTCATGTTTAATCCAATTTCTTTTCTTTATTTTTAATAGAGCCTCTCACAAATAGTTTTCGATTGTGTTAGACATCCATTGTTTTATTTTGGGCTTATAGAGTGAGTTTTTCCTTGTGGTTTGTCTAAAGTATTACACTGTTGAATACTTTATTTCAGACACAGGTCTCTATCAAAAAGAAAAACATAGACCAAATATATTTATGAAAAACAAATATACTATTTGAATTTTTGCTATTTGAAAAATTACATTCCAGTCTTTTCCAAAAACAGGAGAAATACCTTAATTACTTAATCTAAGATCATTTAAAATTATTATATATATATTTTTTTTAATCAATTAATCCACACCTGAAGTTATGCATATAACTCCTTAACACATGAGGAACTTATGTTAGGGACAAAACTCCTGAAATCTGACGCATTTCACCCCCAAATCATTCAAAATTAATTAATAAATTAAATATAAAAGTACTTAGTTTTTTAAAAAGAATCCTTTTTAGGACAAAGAAATAAAATGTTTCATTGTTGTAGACAATGAAACATTATCAAAAATGAACATTATCAAACATTATCAAAAAATATGCATAACTTCATATATTTCGTAAATATATGATATGCATCTAATGCATTATACCAGAAACAAACCTAAAGGGAAAAATATATATTATTAATTATGAAGTATCATGCTAGTCATATAGACTAGTTTTTGTACTGCTTTCAATTAATGCTCATTCTAGTGAAAAATTATGTAATAAAAATCCAATGAGAATGTTGTTCAGTGCATTTTAGTAAGATAATTTTTTTTGCATTGGATTTGAAAATGTGTTTAGTTGTCAATAAAATAATGCCAATACAAAAACTTAAATAGGCTTTATTTTCTGTCATAGTTATTTTAATCACAATTATTAAACACGGTTAAAGATTCGTCCAATTTGAGACCTCATAACAATTGTCATTGTTGAAGACCAAGAGCCCAATCTTTCTCAAAAGCATAAGACGTAACTGAATCCGTCTTGCTGATGTGATGGGGTTGTGTAGACGTGTTTTGACATGCGATGCTGGAGCAGTGAGCCAGTCGGCGGTTCTTCATTGATCTCGCTTTGAATACTCGTTGTGCTCGTTTCCGCAGCTCTGTGTTAATAAAAAATGCATGAATGATACATGATCACCCACCTACTGGCCTATTTTTCCAGTTGCTTCTCCTTGGTAGAGGTGCCTTTTTTTAGACATGTAGATTTCCCAAGATACCAAGCATTTCAACTATGAAAAGGGCATTTTGGTAGATTTGTGCGGTATCAGTAAAAATCTAGCACATAGTAAGTGTGAAACATTTGTCTTGGTTCAGATCTTTCCATGTTAAATCAGTGCCCTGTGGGAGTTTCAAACTTGGACTGTTTATTTTGGTGGGGTTTGTATCATATCAGTGTTCTCCTATCTGCTTGTTTCTCTCAGTGAAGATAGTCATCCGTGGGGACAGGAACACCGGTAAAAGTGCACTTTGGCACCGACTCCAAGGGAAAAAGTTTTTGGAAGAGTACATCCCCACGCAGGAGATCCAGGTCACCAGCATTCACTGGAACTACAAAAGTGAGTATCAATGGCTACGTTCACACTGTCAGATTTTGGGATTGTCAACGGCAAAGTCTTGAAATGTCTCATTCACACACCAACAAACAGTAGCGCCTCGAATACTGTCGGTATGGATGTGTAACGGGAGTCAAGCCTGTGTTCTCTTAGAACTTTTTGTGTTTATGTGGAAAACCCCCCAAATAAAAATATACTTTTGAATTATCGAAGCGAGAACAATTTACATGAATGCATTAACTGTCGCTACTGAATATGAACTTTCCCCGTCAGCGTTTAAAAAAAAAAAAAAGTTGCCAGCCACCACCAGGGTTTTTGACCATTTTCACAACAATTTAATAGCCCATAGAATATATATTTTTTTTTTGAATAGCTGAGCATGCAATATATCAATAGAAAAAGCTGACCCTCTTCTTTTAAACAAAAAAAAAACTTTATTCTAGCTTAATGCATTCCTTTTTTATCAACACGTAAATAGGGGTGAGTTTCATAAATAAGCACTTTGAACAAAAAGCTGAGAGAATCAAATTTTTGTCAAAAACTTATCCAGATCAGATTCAGATTGATGATCAAACACAAGAGTATATCGAGTTCATCAACACCTCTAATGCTTGCACAGTCCTTTAGCTCTTCCTGGGTCCACATTTCATTCAGCAACATTAGGCAGTTTTGATTTATACTCACCTGAAGGATTATTAGGAACACCATTAATTTCTCATTATTGCAGTTATCTAATCAACCAATCACATGGCAGTTGCTTCAATGCATTTAGGGGTTGTGGTCCTGGTCAAGACAAACTCCTGAACTCCAAACTGAATGTCAGTATGGGAAAGAAAGGTGACCTTTAAATTGGTGTTAAAGGCAGTGCGAGCCGGGGACATTTTTGGGTGCACCTAAATTTTGTGCTGGTGCACCTAAATAAAAAAGTTAGGCGCACCAGTGCAACCAAGGCAAAAAGTTAGTCTGGAGCCCTGCTGGTGGTGGTGTAATGGTGTGGGAATGTTTTCCTGGCACACTTTAGGCCCCTTAGTGCCAATTGGGAATCGTTGAAATGCCATGGACTACCTGAGCATTGTTTCTGACCATGTCCATCCCTTTATGAACACCATGTACCCATCCTCTGATGGCTACTTCCAGCAGGATAATGCACCATGTCACAAAGCTCGAATCATTTCAAATTGGTTTCTTGAACATGACAATGAGTTCACTGTACTAAAATGGCCCCCACAGTCACCAGATCTCAACCCAATAGAGCATCTTTGGGATGTGGTGGAACGGGAGCTTCGTGCCCTGGATGTGCATCCCACAAATCTCCATCAACTGCAAGATGCTATCCTATCAATATGGGCCAACATTTCTAAAGAATGATTTCAGCACCTTGTTGAATCAATGCCACGTAGAATTAAGGCAGATCTGAAGGCGAAAGGGGGTCAAACACAGTATTAGTATGGTGCTCCTAATAATCCTTTAGGTGAGTGTTTATGATGTTTAATGTTGATAATCACGTTATTTTTCATATGCATCTGTTTAAATACAATCGCTTGTTTTACTGCGTCTTCCTCACGTGTGTTTTGATCAGAAGATTCTGTACTCATGCAGATGCGTAATAGCACCCCCTAGCGTCTAACAGTGAAATCACGAAAACCCAGAAAATTCTGTTTGGCAGGGAACCGTTTTCTCACAAATAACGGAAAAAGAGTTAAGAATATTTAGGCCTACAAGTCCTGCATCGATTCAGTCTTCCATGAATTTTCTAGCGCATAGAAACGAATTGAAAGCATATGCAGTGACACTGTGAGGCAAACTGCACCTTATCTCGCCATTGCACATCTCATTTTGTGAACCAGAGGCTGTTCTTTGTTGTCCTGCAAACCTAACGTCCTTCATTACCTAGTGTACACTGAGTTTGTCGATTAGTACGACTAAAAGTGTGATTTTTAACAGAAGCTATACATTTATATTTTGACTCATTTTGGATGGATTCCACAATCTGTCTGTCTGCCTTCAAAAATCGGACCAAATTTTTTATTTTAAAAGACAGATGGATAATACGCTAATGTGCATATTAAAGACTTTAACACTATAACAATAATAAGGTTACCTTGTTAGTGGAGCAGTTAAAATTACAGAAATGTATCATTTTGACGTCCTTTTTTTATAAAAACTATTCAAAGAGTAAAATGTGAGGTTTGTCTCTTTATAAAAACCTTTTTTTGTCAACTTTATTTGATCTTGTAGTACATTTTTAATGTTATTATTTGCGTGGCTTATATCACTTCAGAGTTCCTACTGGTGGTGCGAACCAGGAAAATTACCCTAGGGGAACATTTAGTTCTCAGGGAACCTCCCTGATGCCTAGTTCCTATAACTAAGTTCCTAGAACTACTCGGTGTGAAAGTCCCTATTATTGGATGCAAATGTTTAACTTTTTTTATTATTTAAAGAAGAAACCAAACCAATGTATAGTTGACATTTGAGAATAAATGCTACAGAAAAGCAGTTTGTAAAAGCAGTATTTTTTTTAAATATATATATATTTATACATATATGACATGCAGTTGCTTTATACAACCGTGATGATTTTGGTCACTAAAATCATGAAATGAAATGTTCATACTGTTTAATCTGCACTATAAAATCAACTGTAGTTATGTGCTTTTACAGTATAATAAGCAAAGTATTTTCCAAAGTAGTTTTATTCTCTGATTCTGTTTATTTTTTATTTTTTTTTATCTGACATTAAATATAGGCCTATATAGGCCTATAAAAAGTGTAAAACAGTTTTGTAATATGAGAGTTATGATACATTATTTAAGAGATTTAAGTATTGTATAACATGAGTAGCTCTCGGCCACTTTCATTTAAAAAAAGAAAATTAAAAGTTTAGCTTCAAAACTACAATAACCAAAAGACGACAACTTTGGAGCACTACTCATTTTGAAAGTATTATTACCTTTTCCATAGACATCAGTGTATATTTTATAAACTATAGATGTTTTTTGCAAATACTTTCCTTTACTTAAATGTCAAAAACATAAATTATTATATGGTTGAAAACAGTGATAAATGACGAGCGCTGAGTGCATCCATCTCTGGCTCAGCACCAGCCAAAGCGTGAACGCAGATTTGAACTTAGTAGTTGATCATGTGACGCACTGAGCATTTTAATCACACCGGTGTGATCGTATGCTTTAAAGGTTTAATAATCAAATGTATAAGTATAATTTTTTTGTCTTTTGGAAGCTACATTCAAATCCATTTGGCTCAGAAATCTGAGAGTGGCACGTGCCCCCTCGATTTAAATGGGCAATGACGCCTCTGACCAAAGTAATATGGCAACGTCCATAAAACTGAAAAGTTTTATTACTTTTGACACGACGAATCCAACCGTATTGTATTAAGGATTTAAACACAGGACTGACATCCGTATTCTGCTGCTGTGTGAATGTGGCCAACGAGTCCCTCATGCACTTCATGGTTTAAGTCAGTCTGTCTCATTTGCTTTTGTTTCAGGACATAAAGATGCGACAGAACCAAAAATATTTTATTATGCAAGAGTAAACAAAAATATCCCTAAACTCAATATTGGGATTTATTAATATCATCATGAACCACATAGATCAAACAATATGTGCAATTATTAATAGTGCATGGGCTAAATGGGAAAATTATTAATTTCTAAATGCATAAATGATAGCTGATTTACCACTTAGACACAAATATTGTTACATTTTTATCAAAACAGAGCTGTGTTTTTTATGAAGGGAAGTTGTTTATTTTCAAAGACCTAAAATAATTTATTTAAATAGACAGAAAGGTCATGGGTCAACTATTGTAAAGTATCAGAACTAGGGGTGCTCCGATTGATCGGCAACCGATCTCTATCGGCCGATAATCGCTTTGGGATGATTGATCGGCGGTCTCTAAAAAGGCCGATCTCATGAACCGATCTTATGCTGACGACACATAAAAACCCATGCCTGCCGTGAGAGCTAGGGCATGATATGCAGCGACACCATCTCATTCTCCTTCCGGCGCGGGTAAAATAATTATAAGGTAGGTACAATTCATATTTCTATATTAAATAACTTACGCAGTCATTTGAAAACTTTCTGTAAGTTCACAAACAGCGTGAGTGAATCACTGAGTGTGCGCAGTTTCACACACTCTCACAATCTCTTTCCCTCTCAAAATGCTTCACATCAGCGCATCGCATCTGCACTAAAATCAAGCTGCACAGTTGACACAGGATTTGCCACTTGCACAATCGAGGCAGTGTCGCATCGTACACACACACACACACACACATACACACACAGGCCATCTCACAAAAAGCTTGCGAGTACAAATTGCGCTGAAATGGTCAGATACACACAAATGAGCACACACACACACACACACACATACACACACAGGCCATCTCACAAAAAGCTTGCGAGTACAAATTGCGCTGAAATGGTCAGATACACACAAATGTATGTACTAAATTACCGTCTTGGCGAGTATGCACGTAAACCCCGTCGTGACTCGCGAGTGAACATTTGTGCAACTGTATGTAACCGTATCCCTGTTTGCTCTTAAAGTGACAGCTGTCGAATAAACTGCTTTCTCTGAGTTTCTCTTTGTATTGTGTTGTTTGATGAACCTTTATGACGCTCTTGAATGACTAACATTCATTCATTCTTTCAAAAATTGTCTTTAAAAACAAAAATGCACTGCATGATGGCCTACAGTAGCCTTAAGTTATCTCATTTTCTAAAATAAACACTTGGTGGTTCTTCAAGATCTTGACTCTAGCCTATTTTTACAGTTTTTTTTTCTCAATACAGTTAATTTAGAGTTAGTTTCATTTCTACAAATAGTGCAAACTCTGCAAGATTACAGATAAAAAATTCCCATTCCCCTGCCATTCTCTGATCGGCAGTGATCGGCAATCGGCAGATCATGACCTTGGTAATCGGTGATCGGCCCCAAAAATGCTGATCGGAGCATCTCTAATCAGAACCTGTTTACAATATTCCTTGACTTTATATTTCTGACTGTGCTTTGTTTTTGCTTTTATTCACAGCGACAGATGATGTAGTGAAAGTTGAAGTCTGGGATGTGGTAGATAAAGGTGAGTCTTTAGAAATAGTGACACACAACTGCTTTTTTAAAAGTACTGTTTTACTATGTTTTCAGCTAAGTAAAGTAAAGTAATGTTTTCAGCTAATTTCGAAGGAAAAGGGTGTAATGTTGTATTTTACTTCTTATTTTGTGGTCTGCAAATACTTAAAGGACAAAAGCTTCCTCTTCCAGAAGCTGTAGGTGAGAACTAGTAATCAAGTAGTTAAACATTAAACAGTCTATGTGTGTGTGTGTGTGTGCTGTGGTCTTCACCTCTCTTCTTTATAAAACTTTGCTCAGAATAGACATTACCTTTAGTATTCTGTACTGTTCTTAGACTCTAGATTTTAATGTACTTGTATTAAAATCAAATTCCCAATTTTTCCAAAGTATGTTTATTTGAATAGGGGGCATTTTATATAATAGATTGATTTTTGTATTCATAAGTATTAAGTTGACAGCTTTTTAAAATTATTGTTAAGATGATCTTCTACTATGTCAAGTTAACTTTATTTCTATAACCCTGAATCGTTTCAAAGCAGCTTTACAGTGATACAAACAGAATTCAATTCTGCTGTAAAACACCTCTAAAAAGACAATAGTGTCATTGTTCAGCTGAAGTCAGTTCAATGTTGATTCAATTCAGTCCAATAACTAAAGTTAATCAAATATGAAATTAGTTCAATTTAGTTATAAGCAGCTCTGCATAAAAAACTGTGATCCTCCAGCTTAATTCAGTTATCATCCAATAGTGTCAGTGCAGTCAAATCAGTAATATTGCTGAATATTAGGTGTAAATATTAATACCATTATTGCAAACAGCCCTCTTTTAAAATTGCATAAATAATGCATGAAGTGGCAATTCAATTGAATTTTCAGCTTGTGGTTTAAATTGATAATATTACTTTCAGATATGCCAGAGATTTCTATTTACACTCTTAGGGCCAGATTTACTAAAAGCTTGATCCAGCGCAAACTCTCAAAAGTTTCCCTTTCAGATGCTAAATTTACATGAGGAGAGTATTTAAATGAATCATGCAAGGTGGTTTACTTAAGTTTGCACTAGTCAATTCACTGGTATTTGTGCCATTATTTACCGCCCACCGCTTAAACCAGGCGCTAATTTGCTCTTGGTAGATTGTGTTGGTCATTATGGAAATGATCCGGCTGCGTCTGTGTTGTTTAATTTGTGCTTCATCAGTAGCTCATGCACAGAACTTTACACTTCACACAGAGTTGCGCTTTCACACTAATTTTCCCTGTTTAGTAAATCTGGCCCTTTGTGAATTAGTAAACTTTTACCATGGTAACCATAGTTTTCATAAAAATACCATATTAAAAGTATTGTAAAAATTAGTCAACTGTCATCAGAAAATACATACAAATGGGAAAAAAGATTGGACATTTTCCACTGCTGGAAAGAGATACCATCTGAATTCATGACGGGTTTATAGTAGTAACAATATCTATATTAGCTACATGAGCAATCTTTGGTTACCATGAAACTATTTGCACAAGGAGCTGCTGCTGTTGATTCAGGTTTGCTCTAATTATTTTCAATGTGCTTTTTCCTTTTTCACTTTATGTAAATATTGGACTACGCTATTGAATAATGTGACACTGGGGTTAATGTGAATAAAGTGGTTTCTGGGGAGGATGTGCAATTTATACTAAATCATCAGATAAAGAATGTGGTCACTCCAACATAATATAAAATGTATTTTAGATGTTTTGCATCAAACTGCAATACATGTATTGAAGTTTATGTATACAGCACATACTGTACATGTTCTGTTAAAAACTGAAACAAACAAAAAAACATGATTGGTAAGTAACCAGATACAATTTGAAAGTAAAAATGTATAAACATTTTAACAAGGATATCAAGTAAATGTTAAATAGACTGCATTTATATAGCACTTTTAATAGACTCATGGCCTTTACATCTTGCCTCACATTCACCCATTCACTCTCTCATTCATACACCGACGGTATATGAATGAGTACTCATTGAGAGTGTGTTGACTCTGTCTTGTTGGATTGTTGAGCTTCAGAAAATCAATAATAAGATGGCTTTAAAGGGATTTTTTGACAGTTAAAGATTGAAAAGCAAAAAGGACGGGGAAAAAGAACCCTGAACTCTAACACAAAGAAACATTTTAGCATAACTTTTTTTCAGCACGATATTATTCTAAATAGAAATGTTACTATGTGTAAAGAGTTTATTTGAGTAATGTATCATCAGTAGAGCCTGACAATAGTCATTGGTTTGATTCCCAGGGAATGCATGAACTGATAAAATCATGTATACTTTTGAATGCAATGTTTCTTTGGATAAAAGAGTCTGCCAATTACATAGAGGAAAATGCAAATAATATCCCATTGTTTTTCTGAGTAATACATTACTTTTGGATTGCTGTGAGTGACTAGGTAAGATAGTCAAGGTTCCAGCAGTCTTGTTAAAACATGTAAAGATTCAGGACAACATGCATAAAAGGACAGCAAAAGTTAAGTTTGTCTGCTTTGGTGGGTTCTGGATGGATAAGCATATGAATATTACTCTTCTCATATCTCAGACTCGCAGTTGCTGAAGTACAGCCACACTAATTGTAATAACTGTGTTTCTCCAACTACTGCAGGGAAAGGGAAAAGACGCGGAGAGAATCTGAAATTGGAAAACGAACCTCAGGAGGTATTCACTGCTGTTTTGTTAAACAAGGAATATTTGTAGATATTTCGACTACTGTTAAAAAGTTTTTGAAAGAAGTATCTTTTGCTCATGAAGAGTGCATTTATTAGATCAAAAATACAATAAAACAGTAATGTGAACTATTATTACATTTTGACACTTTTCTATTTGAATATATTGTAAAATGCAGTGTTGGGAGTAACGCGTTACTGTAATTCCACTACTTGTAGCAGTAATGCATAACTAATTGTTTTGTTTAATCAAGTAACGCAATTACTGAAATTTGAATGAGTTTGTTACTCACGTTACTCTCTATTGTGAAAAATGAACGCTCGCAGACAAGAAGCTCAAACCTAAAGGCCCTAGCCCGGCCTGTGTTTTTACACGTTACATTGTTGCAGCCATTAAAATAGTTCAGTTTCGTTTTTAATGTCAAAGTAGTTATATTTCGTTTAGTTTCTTTATTAAGTTAATTTAGAAAAAAGTTTGGAGCAATTTTTTGTTCGTTAAATTAAAGTTTTAATTTTTTTAAAGTGACTAACCAAGCGGCCAGCGGCCGACAGTGAGTTAACCCAACGCTTTAGACTCTCAAATCAACACTGTACTTGTCTTGCCTATAATAAAAATATATAAAAAAGCAAAAAATGCTTAGAGCATAACACGTTTAAACATTTAGCCTATTATCACCACCTCAGTAAAAAGGCATTTTTGATAAGTTTAGGTTATTAGGCTGATTGTAGGCTATAGGTTCTCACAAACGAAACGGTCTACACAATCTAAACAAATAAAAAACTAAAAACATGCAGGTTGTCTTACCTTACACCTCACCACAAAATAAATCCGATCTTAAATTCCTGCGGCATATGCATATTTAATGGAGTTCACGTCAACGAAATAAAGCAAAAGAGTCAAGGTGCATCTAATCGTCAGCTCATTTCAAGATCAATGGCCTCGATATGAGAGAGAGCGACCTAAGCACCGGTAAGATCATTTAGTCTCATTAGTTTTAATAAAGATGATTGTGTTTTTGAGCATATAAGACTCTCAGTTTCCCTTGCGGTCGTTTGCGTGTGTTCTTGCTTTACTCATCTGCGGCAACGCGTCATATCTGACTACAACTTTATAGGTAACACGCTCACACACGTTTATTTTTTAACAATTTGCCTGGAGTAAAATGTACGTATGTGGTTTAAACATCCAGATACTTCTGGTCTTTTCACAAGCGGATAGATATCTGGTCAGAGAAAATGAATGAAGTGAGCAGGTATAGAAATGCCATAACTCTCCCAGCTGCGCTGCTGCTGTTGGTGGACACTAAACACCGTATATACTGCTTGATTTGATTTTGAAGGCCTGTTACCCTGTTGATGACAATAAATAGGTCTAAAAATTATGTTTGTGTTTGAATGTTCAGTTCTGTTTATATTAACATTTAAAAAGCAGACATAAAAGTAACTCAAAAGTTACTTTCCCTAGCAACTAATTACTTTTGATATACAGTAATTGGTAAAGTAATTAAATTACTTTTAAAAGAAGTAACTAGTAACTAAGTAATTACAAAGCTCAGTCACTAGCCCAACACTGGTAAAATGTCATTTATTCCTGTGATCAAAGCTGAATTTTCAGCACCATTTCTCCAGTTTTCAGTGTCACATGATCCTTCAGAAATCATGAGGATTTGCTGCTCAACAAACCTTTATGATTATTATCAATGTTGAAAACAATTCAAAAGAACTGCATTTATTTGAATTAGAAATAGTTTATAACATTGTGGTATTTCTTTCTGCCAGTTTGATGTTCTTGCTGAATTAAAGTATTAATGAAAATGCAAACTTTTAGCAACATTTTGTAAGTCTGCTTGACAATTATCGTGACTATTACTTCAAACATTTGTTTTGACTGATTTAAAAATGTATTATGTAATACTGTTTTACATCTTCCAATATCTCATGATGTAATTTGTAAGATCATTTTAATGTTCAGTCAGCTGGAAACACGTCACTTTTGTAATCTTGGAGATGTTTTATTCTCTGTGCAGTCGGACACGGAGATGGCTCTCGATGCAGAGTTCCTGGATGTTTATAAGAACTGTAATGGTGTGATCATGATGTTCGACATCACCAAACAGTGGTAAGGAATCTGCCATTTCCTTCTGTTTTTTCCCCCACATTCCACATTCTCTCTCTCCAAACCCCACATTCATTCTCCATCACCCTCTCCTGTCCCTCCATCACTCCGTTCCCACCCCTGCCGCCCCTGTTTTTGGTCTGACAGCTATCGTGGTCAGGATCAGGTGGAGGAACTGGGCGTTGGGTTGCAGCGGGTCATTGAGCGTCTCTTTCTCAGTAGAGTCGAGGCCACTGTCAGGAACAAAGAACACAATGAAACCAATACCTGCAGCTCAGTGTCTCTTAAAGGTTCAGACTCTGTTTATCTCTCTGCTCATTGGATCTACCTTGCATTCTGTTAATGGGTATTTACTTCATGACCCAAGCACACCATCGCAGGTGCCTGTTGTTTGCAAACCTGGGCTCTGCTTTATTGATAGGGCTGATTTTTTGCTTAAACCATTGGGAATGTTGTGACCTGCAGGTACTTTTTTTAACCAGTGCCCCCTTTTTTGTGCATTGACTAACATATAAAAGTTCTCGTGATGATTCCTTGCTGTCTGATTAGGTTCTTCAAATATGCGTGATTGGAATAACTAGATCGAGTTGTTGAGATCATTTTTCATTCATCTGTAGATTGGAATTATTTGTGACTATTTTCCACATTTTAGGAATGTCACAAGTACCGGTACTTCGGTACCAAGTCGGTACTGAAATTTAAAAAATGTGACGATACCAGCATTTCTGTAGTACCGACTCCCGAGTATATCCGGTACCCGCAGCTGCGTTCAGTCTTTTCCGTGTTAATCTAAGCGCTGGGCTCCAGACTGTAGCCGAATATATACTAGTGTCTGTGAATATTAAACTGCAAAATACTATTTAGATATTACTCCTGCATGTTCTGCGTCTCTGAACAGATGCATAAACCACTTCACACAAATCACTTCACCGTTTCATTTGAGAAAACTGTCATATCATGAACACAGACACTCAAAGCTCTTCACGGCAAAATAAAAGCTTGGTTTAACGTGATGAAATTGACAGAATATATTAGGCTACTACGCCTCTACTAATAATTATAATAATTATGCCTAGATTGTTGCTTATTTTTCACTTGATCTTTTTTTTATAAACAGTGTTTACTTTTAAACAGCATACGGCCTTTAAATGTTTATGTATTATTTACTAATAATGATTGTCATCATAAATAATAAACTCATTGAATTTAATAAAATAAAAATAAAGAGTTTAATAAAATAAAAATACAAACATTTTGCTGTGGTACCGAAATTGGTACCGAGTACTGTAAAACTGTTATGGTATTGATACTGACTCCTGGAATTTTATATTCGTGTTTATACACAGTACCTGCCTGACTCATCATAGACATAAATGGAGAGAAGTAGCTCCGGCTACAATGTTCTTCCGCAAGACGCATGCAGTTTTGTTTATTAAATGCTAGAACGCCAAAAGTTACATAGTGTTGCTTTAAATAAACATGCTTCTGAGCAGATTTGAGCTTACAAGCAATGACACCAAATTAAGCTTTGAAGAATGGAACATGCTAGGATTCTGTCAAATCATCTGTCAAATACGGCTACCTAAATGATGTACAAAAAATGGGGCCCAGCTCACTAATTGAATGTCAGATTTGATCAGGCCCTTGTATGCCATTTTTCTTAAGTTTCTTGGTCCATGTTTAATCCAGATCACTTTTGAGGTAACAGTATAATTTCAGCTTGGTATTTATGTTGCTGTCAGGCCGGTAAAGATGAACATGCAGGAAGATGTATTTATTGCTCGGCTTTTTCATGCTGCTTGCTAATAAGATCCTGGTATTTCACTATGTTTTTTTCCAACACATATGTGGGTGGTATGAAGTCTGGAAGTGGTGGCCAATAATGCAAATAAGATGATCTGATGAATCAGTTAAAAAATATCCTAAACTGTACAGAATGTTAAAACTCACATTTTTAGATGGTTTATTATGCATAAAAATGTGCACTGCACAAGAAAAAATATGTTTTGTATGAATCACAGACTCTGTCTTCACTGCAGGACGTTCAACTACATCCTTAGGGAGTTACCAAAAGTGCCAACACACATCCCAGTGTGTGTCCTGGGTAACCAGCGGGACATGGGCGAGCACAGGGTCATCTTACCTGATGACATCAGAGACTTTATCAACAGTCTGAACAGGTGAGCACTTCAGATTAAAGTTGGAATGAAACGGAATGTTAGGCAGGACTTGATTTTGTCCGTTGGGATTGATTGGATGGTAGGATGGTTGTGGTGTGCTATTGGTGGATCTCTTGAGTTGTCCCGCCCTCGTCATTAGAGAAGAGAAGTGATGTCGCTGTAAGAGGGAGGAGAAGTTATTTTGATTAAAGAATACATGGGCACGTTAATTAAAAAAATAAATAATGATGTGCATGGAATAAATAATTTATAATAATTACTGTAATATTCCATAAAAAAATGTAAGACATTTTGAAGGAAAAATCAAGAATTTTGATCAGTCAATTTACATTTCATGGTGACTTTAACCCTCAGAACCAAGGGCCAGATTCACAAAAATCTTCTCAAGAAAGAAAGTTCTCAAGATTAATTCTAAGAAATTTGAGTTTTCCAATTTTTTTTATTTTTATAAAGTATAAAGAAACAGAAGAGTAAATTAAATTCTAGGTCTAATTCTAGTTGGGAAATAATCCTTTTGGGACTATTTGCAAACAATATGTACATTAATTTGCATCAAATATATTATTAGTCCCGAGATTTTTTGCATTAGTAAATAAATACATAGATCCGCTGTTAATATTTGAATTCCTAGTGATCTGGTAGTAGAAGTTTTGAAATCTTCTTCATTAAAATCAAAGATGTTCATCAATGATTGTATATTGAGAGCATGGACACGTTTGTGTGCATTTAGTTTTGTGATTTCACTGGAAAGAATAGTCTCTCTCTGCAACGGCATTAAGCGATAGATTGACTGTGCACGAGCCAAAAGAGAACGTAAACCCCGCCTACTTTGATTTGATTGGCCATCTCAACCATTTTGATATTGATGAGCGCCGTTAGACCACATTCGTTTCGATTGTCTGATCAGCCTCACATTCTGTTCCTGTCAATCACGCAGTGTCAACCAATTATACTGCACAAGGGAGATCCTAGCCAACACACACACACACAAAGTCAGGCAGCTTGCATTTCTGAAAATAAAAGCATGGAAAGTGTGGCACTCGCAACGACTTAACAATAAGGTGCGTTTCAGAACGCTAGGGCCGTATAATAATAATAATAATAATAATAATAATAATAAGTCATTATTTTTGTTTGTTTTTGCACACAAAAAGTATTCTTTTCGCTTTATTAAATTAAGGTTGAACCACTGGAGTCACATGGACTATTTTAACGGTGTCTTCACTACCTTTCTAGACCTTGAAAGTGTTAATTAACTAGCTGTCTATGGAGGGGCCTGAGAGCTCTAATTAATTTTCATTCCCTTTAAATAGGGCACTATTTGAGTGAACAGCCATTTAATAGTGTCTGAAACCATAGTGGATGTTATCGAGTGCACTCATTCAATCCCACAATGCACCGCAATAACGAGTGTACAACCAATGTACATTCAACGGCTAGAGAATACCCATAATGCACTGTGAGAGTCATGCCGAATTAATTCCCACATCACGCCAGAAGATAAACAGTGTAAAATCATACAGATTACAAAATTCTTTTTAATTGGTTATTAAATTGTTAAGGTTTATAGTTTCAATGGCAGAGATAAATCTTTTCACTACTGGAGCTACCATGCTAATGCCGCGTTCCAGGCAGGTTTTTGAGCATGTAAGTTACGTCTTCAAACCACGACTCGCGACTTTGTAGCATTCCAGGCAAAGTCACGCCAAACTGCCTGAGCGCCAGGAATTGTGGTAGCTAGTAGGGCTGGGCGATATATCGAATATTAGTGATAATATCGCAATAATTTTGACAACGATGTAAAATTTGAAAATATCGTGAATATCGAATATTAAAAGACATGCATACTTTCCCAAAAAACATTACCAGATAAGGTGCTTCCACCATTCAATAAACATTGGAAGCAGAAGAGTTAAATATACACGCTAGGGATGGGCATTCGATTAAATTTTCTTAGTCGATCGTCGGGAGAATTAACGATCGACTATCGATTAATCATTAATATTTTTTATGATAAAATTAATTATTTAACTTTTATAATTCAAAAATGAAATGAAAACAAAAATACAGCGTGTTTTTCCTCGATGAGACCTTTATTACAAGATCAACTTGTGGCAGACAGTTAAACTACGCTCAGTTAGGCAAACCGAACATATATTTTTCATGTATGTTAATGTTATGTTTCCATGGCTGCGAGGTAACATTTAATTGCGAACCTATTATTTATTTTGTAAATAAAGCATTGTGCTTCACTCCTGTCATAATATTCACGTAAAGCAGCATTCAAATTCAAAAAACTTTTTGGGCCGACCAACGCCGGTGCTACACAGCTGGCGCCCTATCACCGCCGGTGTGGATGTCACGTTCACCGGCACAAACCTAGACCGCCGCTGTGGTAAGAAAAACTGCCACCATTACGCATGTTTTGTGCTAAATATAAGCATGTTGACATGATCTGGGGTCAGATGTGACCGGCCGCAACCTGGTGAAAGTCAGTCCAGCCGCCGAAAACACCCGCTCTGAGGGGACTGACGTTACCGGGATGCACAGACCTCCGCGCTAACTTGGCCAGCCTGGGAAAACTTATTCCGTTCACTTTTTACCAGTCTGTAGATGTGCAATTCAATATAGGCTATGTTTTCTATAACCCTCTGTCTGATGAAAGCGCAGGTGCGACGCGTTCTGATGGATTGTTTCCTTAATGACAGAGGAAACAACTCAGAACGCTCCGTCTTTTTTAGCCATACAGATAAGAGCAAGACATAATTAAAAACTATAAACTGTCTACTTTTATTTGTGTAGGCCTAGACTCTCAATAACAAGAGCCGTGGATTAAGGAAACGGGTTATTTTGCATGCGCTGCTCTCCATCCAAACGCGCCTTTCATTTCAAAATGTATTTTGTTTATTAAGCATAAAGTTTTTAATTTAAAAAGCATTTCTAAATTCAGTTTATATTTTCAACAAACAAAATTTCAAGCCAAAATAACGAAATGATTTAAAAAAACCAAAAACAAAAAACTGAAAAGTTACCACCATACAAATTCAAACAGTTCCCTCTTTTAATTTTAATAAATGCTTGAATAACAGGCCTATGTCTCCTTCCATTAAATAATGGCTATTGCGGTGGCTGGGATATAAACCTACTAACTTATGTGGCATCATTTTTGAATGAATAACGTTTTCGTCGCATCGGTTAATGGAAATGCAATTATTTCGTAATAGTTTTTTATCGACATTTAGAAAATATCGCTAAATGTATAAGTTAAATAGGCCTATTTATAAATATAAGTTTTGCGCAAATATGTAGGCCAAAGGGTATTTTTTTCCATCTGCGTCTATGACTTATGAAAAAGACTCCCATACACCAGACTTGCCTGACGTGGGTTTCTTAGCTGTAAACTGAGCATTCTCCAGTCCTTCGAGGACACTGCATCCACACTTTGCTCTGCCATATTCTGCTGTCAGTCATCGACAACCTGCCTGTTCTTTCTGAGGGCCGTATATTTACATTATATTTATTGCCGTATTTTATATACAGTGCAGGCTGTATATTGGGTGGTCAATAAGATTAAGTAAAGCAAAGATATGCTGTTCTGAAAGGACGTCGGGAACGTGTTATTGAATGACCGACCGCTCCCACTCAAATTACACCAGAGTTACCGACCGCTACCGTGTTGTAGTCGGAAATGTAATCCAGCGCGCAAAATATCTGGTCGGTTCAGCGGACAGCCGCGGAATGCAGACCTCTACTTCGATGCCAGCCTCGCATTGAGTGTAATTGCTGCCACACAGTGAAATTTATTTAATTGCTGACTCACACTACGCAACGCAACCTGCATTAGATAAAATAAAAAAAAATGCATTAGATTAATCGATAACAAATTATTGTGATCGACGAAATTCTTAACGATCAATTATCGATCGTCGATTAATCATGCCCATCCCTAATACACGCAGCGGATGACAAAGAAAGCAACAGAAACATGCGCGCATGAGAGAAATAATAGCGCGGCGCAGGACGTGCTGGCACTGCCAGACTCTGACCTGAAGCGCGCACACTCGCCTTTCAGACAACATGCGATCGGGATTCAGTTCCTTCATGGATTATTGGGTTTCAATGGTCAAACAAATGTAAAAATGCACAACCTGGCGAGTATTCAGGTAAACACAGTACTGTATGTCTTTAGTAAACGAACACAGAGTTAATGTGAGAAATCGTGTGTTACAATGAATTGGTTCCGTGCAGCTCTTAAAGGGCCGGACCTCATATTCTGTGTGCTTTAATGTTCATCACACAACAACGAAAAATAGAAAACCACCCTATGCTTGGCTAAACAACTTTAATATATTTATTAAGAATCAGTGTAGCCTATAGTTAATTTATAGAGTGAAGACTTTTATATATATTTTATTTTTTATTTATTTCTTGACCTGCTACTGTTAAATAGACCCACTGTAGCTGAAAATAAGGCACTGTTTTTGTCACAACATTTTTTTTTAAGATAAAATTAAAAATCTATATTGTAATTATAAAAGTACATTAAAACAAATATTAAATTACTCGTATCATGATTTAAGATATTGTTCATCCCAACCTGTTCAGTAAACGTAAACATTTTGTATTTAATTTGGTTCTATCTAAATAGTTTTTGTTGTTTTTTATGGGGGCAAAAGATATATATATTTTTTTATTATTATTTAATAGCAATTGCAAACATATTGAGATATATATCGAATATTGTAAAAATTTTGACAATATCGAGATATAATTTTTTTTTAGATATCGCCCAGCCCTAGTAGCTAGATGTAAACAAAACATGACGGACCATACAGGGTTTATGCTCATTTACAATCATTTCTATCGTCAAAGGTGCTTATTCCTTGCTTATTTGAGGGAAAAGGAAGAGAAAAAACGGCGCATAAGGCAAGAGAAGCTGTTATAGCTTTTATTTTACATTATTTGTATATTTGGAAATGTATTTGGTATTAATGTATTCTTGCACTCAATGGACTGAAAACTAGCTAACGTTAGAAAAGCTGCTGATAATGCATAATATTTGCAGATAAATAACGTTAGAGCAATACCTTATTTTAATAAATGATTTGGTTTTTAAAGTATGACTTACATAAACACTGCATCCGCAGGGGCTGCCATTGTTTTGCGGCCTATGTGACGTCAGAACTCGTAACTGGGAGTACATTTGATCTAATACGAGTTCACGGGTGGGAAGTCACGGGTTTAACAGCCTTTCCAGTGCACTTTAACGGGAAGAAGGTTGGAAAAACACGGGTTACGGGTTGCCTGAAATGCAGCATTAGTTTCAAATCATTATTAAAAACCAAGCACAGACTATGTAAAAGCGGCAGCCCTTTCGGTGCACTTGGGTCCGAATTCACTCACTTGTTTTCATTCACTCCTTCAAGTGGACTATATTAATGTAGGGAATAGTAAATGAGGGTGTGAGGGTATAGGGGGTGATTTTGGGCACAGCCCCAGGCTATGTGAGCTAAAGCAGGAGGAGGGTTGAATTTAATTAAATCAAATGTTAAATTAATTGAATTCATACAACTTTAACAATTTAATAATTTAGTAATAATTTATTAAAAACAGTGGTAAATAAGTAAAGGCATAAGCATGAATAATTTAATATTTTAAAATGTATTAAAATGAAAACATAACAAGTCATTTTATTTTTAAGTGCTGCATTAAAAACTGTGAATATACAGTATGTATTTTATGCTTTTGAACCTCCGTGCTGACAACAGTTTTTTATTATTATTTTAAAGTTTAAAATGTCTCCAAATATACAATGCAAAGCTCTTATGAATAATGTATGTGTCACTTATCAGGCAACTTTTACCTAATCCCATAATCCTTTTTCATTTTAGACCTCCAGGCTCCTCCTACATCCACTATGCCGAGTCCTCCATGAAAAACGGATTTGGTCTCAAATACCTCCATCGCTTCTTCAACATCCCATTCCTGCAGCTGCAGGTCAGAGGAAACTCTCAAAGTCACATCAGATGTGAATGTTTGCTCTCGGGCCAACATTTAGCTAGTTGAAGCTAGTTTTTAAAGTGGAATCTTTACATATCTTACATGGGGATTTGAGTTCACCCATATCTTTTGGTGATATAAGAGTTTGTGGATTACGACAGGGGCTCTTGATGCTGATCCTGGAAAGCTTCTGTAGTTTTCAGGGCTGCGTTCTAATTTGCATTTATTCTTAATTGTATGCAAGCAAAAATGAGTGTGTGCCTAATCATTGTGCATTGAAAATAATATGCCAAAGGTGCTATTGTGCAAGGTTATACAGTATAAAAGTTTTTTTTTTTTTTTTTTTGCAGTGCTAAAATGTGTCTGTCTTTGTCAGGAAGTAAAAATGAAAGAAATTATGAAATTGCTTATTTTGTGCTTTTAATTCTGAGCAAAATCACTTTAATGCACAGTCAAAACCTGGGAAAACCAGGCAATAGTGGAAATTTCCATTTAAAATTTTATTTCAGTAGCTAGAAATTAATATTAGTGAGTTAAAAAAATTTTTTTTGATTTAATCAATTTAAGGGATTTTAATGACTGTCATTATCTTAATGTAAAATTAGCTTTTACATTTATATTTCATATTACATTTATATTATATATTCATTTTAATTTAAGATTTTGTTAGTTTTTGTGTTTTTTAAATATTTCCATTTAGCTTTTATTTTTCAGTTATAGTTGTGGTAATCATTACTTTAATTTTAGTACTTCAACAGAAACGTATTTTATTTCAGGTAAGTGCCGAGACACAATTTTTCAAGTTTTTCATCTAATATATAATATTAATAATTTATTTAAGCTCTATTTCAATTACTGGGGAAAAAAAATTACATTTTTAATAGTTATAGTTTTAGTTAACAGTAACACTGATAATAACGATATTTTATTTCAGCTCTATTTCAATAATGGGGGGGGGGGGCATTTTTAATAATTATAGTTTAGTTAACAGTAACAACACTGATATAAATATATTCTCTGTTGGGCAACAAAGCAGGGATGCTCAAATCTATTCCTGGTGGTCCACAGCTGCACTATAGTGCACTCAGTAGGCAGCTGTGGACCACCAGGAATAGATTTATAGAAAAAGTCCTACTGTACGGTTCCCACAACTTTTGACCAATTAACTTCCATGATTTTTCCACACGTTTGTGATTTAATATCAGTGTTGTTACTGTGTTGACTCTAGTCAAGGTAGGACTAACATTAGCAGTAGCATGAAAGCTTTATTTTTATTTTTTTTACAACATTCTTTAGTGTGTAATGTTGCTGTTTGAGCATGAAGAAGGTCTGCAAAGTTACAGAGTCCCTCCAGCAGGAGTTATTCTCTAAATCAGTGTCACTGAAACACCTCAATTGTAGGCTTGAGTTTTCTTCTGGGAACGGACACGTCACAATATTCCTAATTTTAATTTGAATACATTTAAACATTTAAATAATTTCTACCCTAGGCATACCTATAATTAAGGGGGGTGGAGCCTGGTTGAGTTTTGTGTATTGTATTGTGTTGAAACTTGTGACAGGAACCAAACAGAGCGTTACTGACAGACTGGGTAGAAATGAGCTGCAATAATGTCAATTATGAGAAAAATAATAATAATTTTTACCATTAAAGCATGAAAACCTATTCTAGTAGAACCGAAAAACAAAATCAAGACTTTGTAAAATAGGTTCCCTTTAAAGTTGTTCCTTTATCAATGATGTTATGTGCCGCTTGAGACTGGCAGAATGGCATTAATTAGTTAGGATTGTTGAAATCAGCCTGGGGATCAAAGACACGCTGTGTCTTATGTGTCAGTGTCTCTTCCAAAGGTTACTCCAATCAGGTTGGCGGACTGGATTGAGTTGAATGTATTTTATTGATGATGTTAGAGAAATTAACTTCCCCTGTTCAATTAGCCAGCTCAGCATAGATTGATTATAAAACTCAAGAGATACTCAAAATCATAAACACAGATGCAACCTCTATGGATCATTTACATTGTATCAGATAGTGTTTATGGATGGGTTTCATGGGGTTCTGGTTACTTAAGTCTGGATGAATCTTTTGTCTGTTGGACACTGTTGACCTTCCAGGGTTTTTCCTGGGTCAAAAATGGTCTTCTGTGGTGGCTGGCTGGCTGGCTGACAGACATGGTCATCCATACACACATGCACAGTAAAAAAGTACCCTACCCACGTGATCTGCAAGCACAATACTGACAAAACATTTTAAATAAATTCAAAGAAAATTTTTGCTTATCTTATTTTGATACCTTGATGTTTGTTTTTGTTCCTCATTTTTACACTATTTATAGATTATTGTTTTGGTATATAATCATATCTATATTAAAAAGTATATATGTATATATTAAAAAGAACAAATAGCCTAATTTTCTGCCATATACAATTTCATAAAATTATCAGCTAGCTAATAACAACTTTGTTCTGGGTTCACCTCACTCCAGTCTAAACTAAATTATTTATAGGCTATTTATTTTACTACACATTGTGAACATAAATAAGCTGAAAGACTGTGGATAATTAAAACTAACTCTTACACCCACTCTTGCTAAATTGGGTAAGCACACTTGTGTTCTCAGAGTAAATGTTTAAACTGATTCGTGAGTTCAGTGTTGGACAGATCAATTGTTCTAACCAGTCGTTAAAATGATTCGGTTCAGAGGAGTCATTAGGTGGCGAATCGGACATTAGTAGACGCGTTGTGTGCGACTCCCGTCTGTTAGAACATCGATTTGTCAACACACAGAAAACACTTCATAACTGGATAGGATTTGTATCCCGTTTATTGAAAGTATGGTTTATGTCAGCTGGTCAGAGTAAGAGTCAACATTTTGGAGCGCAATTCACACCCAGCGGTAATTAAAGGAAAACATCGTCTGATAGCGCCACGTGCACATGGATTCAGGTCTTTCCGACCTTTTGATTTTGATTAACATATGTGAAATATTAGAAAGCTAAGAATACTTATTTTGAAGACCGAGAGAGAGTGTGAGCTCTCTTCTCGTTCTCCCTGTCACTCAGTAAATGCAAGCCTAGCAGTCATCTACATCAATCATAAATCACAATAACTGATCAAATAAGGCTTTGGCAGGACAAAAATTAGTTTTGGTGGCCGCCAAAAAATTTTCAATGTAGGAAAAACCCTACCTTCCCAAGTCTTTATTATCTGTGAGTATTGCTGACAGTTGAACAACTTGTTGGTGTAAAGGTGACGCAAATCCCGCTGCTCAGAATCAGACCGTCAAGCCCAGCGTGTCAGGCTCATTAAACTTTCAGTGCTGTGCCTAGATCTGTTTTCCTCTTCTTGCTATCTTTTTCAGTCATAGTTTAAAGGCCAGTTCTAACTTCCATGACTTTGAAAAAACTTCTAACCCCAAGTATCAGTTCGTTCATAAACCGGTTATTGGTTAGTGCATGTTTTTCAGTTGAGATGTGATGCTCATGCAAGAGGTTGTGCTTCTCTTTACTCATTAATTTCCAGTCCTCCTCCTAATTTAGAAATAATAAAGCAGGAAAGTGCTTACTTAAGTAAAAATGAGGTCACTGTTGAAGTCAGTATGTTTGATGTGGAGTGTTTGTGTTTTCAGAGGGAGACTCTGTTACGACAACTGGAGACAAATCAGCTTGACATCGACGCCACGCTAGAAGAGCTCAGTGTTCAGCAGGAGACGGAGGACCAGAACTATGACATGTGAGTGTGAACCTCATGCACACACAGACACAAGGCAAATATATAGTGTGCTAGGTGCATATTTTTCTTCACCATGTCCATTTAGGGAGGTTTTGGCATGTTAAAATTGAGGGATTGAATGTTTATAAATGAAGAACTTAAGACATAAATATTAGTATTGTTACTTGTATTCTAAAATAAAATCATCATAATTATCCGTTTTTTATTTTACACTACAATTGTAATTAACAACAGTAATATATTTGTCATCTTTTTTTATTAGTTAGCCCTTTCATGCATGAATTATGGAAAACATTATCTCGATTTTTTTATTACTTTAATATGATGCTAAAACTGAAATCCATTTTCATTTTTTAGTAAAAAATTATTTAACTGTCCACGTATGTGGACACCATGCAACAAAGGCGTAAAATGGGACAAAAAGCCACAGATGACAATACGGAACATTGTGTTTTTATTATGTCATGTTGTGCTATGTATATATGCTCAGTTATTAAAAACATTAATATTACAATATAACAACGATAAAACACATATTGTAGGAACTATAATGGTAGTTACATATATGCGGAAACCTAGTAGCAATTTGGACTGGGCTTTGCTGGAAACCCAAATGTCTCAGGTTCAGAGTTTAGCAAAACTAAAGTCCCACTATGACTTTGCAATAAAGTCAAGTTGATTTTGTCATTTATTCTGGACAGGAATGCCTCCCACTAGGACAGGAATGCCACCTGACCAACATTTTTATGAATTTCACTGTTTGTTCCAGATTTCTTGAGATGATGGAGGCACGCAAAGCTTATGGATCTCCAGCGCCCTCTAATGGCCAGAGCCCGTCCTCAGGGTCCCAGTCTCCGGTCGTGCTGCCAGGTGCCGCCTCTCCCAGTAACTCCAGCCCCAGTACGCCACAGGCCCCTGTCCCTCTCCAAACCCAATCTGCCCCGCCACCACCTCCATCTTTACCACACCCTCCTGTCCAGATCACAGCCGCCCATGTACCCCAAACAGCATCTCAAACCCTGGAGCCTTCGCCCGCAGCAACGGTACCTGCCCATTCCGCACCTCTTCCTGCCCAGAAACGAGGCTTCATGTCACGCCTGTTCGGTTCGTCCGCTGCAGAGACTTCACCAGATAGACCAGGTCAGTACAGGAGTCTGTTTTTAGTAAAAGCAAAAATAGAGAAAATTATTTAAGAAAAGATGGGTAATGAGACATGAGTACCTGGTTCAGCTAAGTCTCAGCTTCTCAAGATCTCACTTTTAAATTTGAGGCTTTTCTGTAGTACAGATAAGCTTTGTTATATGTCTATGTGGTGTTTTTAATATGCTTTAAGACAAACCATGTGCAAATTCATAAGTCAACACCATTGCTGAGTATTTTTTTCCTTAAAACCGCAGTGAACCAAAGACAGTCCAAACACGATTTGAAATCGCTGGTGTTCCTTACATCACAAAGTACCTTGTAACCAATCACATCAGTGTGTGGGTGGGCTTTAGCATAATCATTAACTATTCTCTAAAGCAGGGGAGTCTCGAGAAGCCAGATTATCCTGGTATATTTTTCTGTTGATATGAAAAATCAAGTAAATATATCAATATAGCAGGTGAATTATGTATATGATTTGTATTATGTCGTTATGATGAACTATATGCCTTTCTCAACTGATGTTCAAAGCGTTTCTAAGGATATTGACTGATACTGAAGGCAGACTGAGATGGCAAACGGGAACATGGTTTGTGTAACATTAGCAACACATTATTAGCTGTTTAATAACAGTCAAGCAAAAGGATAATTTAAGGGATACAATTATTGACTACAGGGGCACATTGACTTTAGGCCTATATATATTTTTGAGTGTAGGCAGCATCCTAACTGAAAAATATCCTTGTATGTGTCTGATTAGAAACGCTTGAAATGGGCAACTCAACACAAATAACACTTGATATTATACAATATTGGGTACACTAGCTTTTTATTTACAGTAGATGAAATTTGAGTATATTAATCATCAGCATTTTTCTTGACAAAATATTTTCCCTAAGTGCATTCTGGGATTGCCTGAAGCTTTCTGCCTTAGAATGTGGCCAAAATGTTGAATACTGTTGCTACCTACCATTTGAAACACCATTCATTCTGTCTTTTTGAAAGGTTTTTTTTTAAAGTTTGTAGTAAGAATATTTACTTTTGCAGACTTACAATTTAATGTAAGTAGTCATTAATGACCACAACTCCAGTAAGTCACTTTTTTATAAAAGGGTCTGTTTACATTCAATATGTAAGGCAAGGCAAGGCAAGTTTATTTAAATAGCACATTTCATACACAATGGCAATTCAAAGTGCTTTACATAGAAAATGAAATTAAAATAGTGATAACATATGCATAAGAAATAAGAAGACCATGTGTAAGAATTAAAAATAAAATCAGGATAATTAAAACAGTTGTAAAGAGAATTTAAAAAATAAGAAGAAATAGAAATATACAGTTGTAAAGATAATTAAAAAGAATAAAATGATGATATATCGATAAAATAACAATAACCAAAGATAAGAACAATGGTAAACTAAAACAGTTAAAAAAGAATAGAAAAATGATGCATAGATTAGATAAGAGCGAATAAGTGGGATGTACAGTGGCACAGTGCTAATTCAGTAAAGGCACAGCTGAACAGATGTGTTTTGAGTCTGGATTTGAATGTGGCTACTGTTGGAGCACATCTGATCTCTTCTGGAAGCTGGTTCCAGCTGCGGCTGGCATAATAGCTGAACGCAGACTCTCCTTGCTTTGAGTGAACTCTTGGTATTTCTAACTGACTTGATCCTGATGATCTGAGTGATCTGTTGGGTTTGTATTTAATCAGCATATCTGCAATGTAATGAGGTCCTAGGTCATTGAGTGATTTATAAACAAGTAATAATACTTTAAAATCGATCCTAAATGTAACTGGAAGCCAGTGTAAAGACCTGAGGACTGGCGTGAGATGGTCAAATTTTCTGGTTCTGCTCATGTACCTCCAATGCCTTCACAACATTTAACTACATTTCCTGTGTGTGCGTGTGCGCGTTAATGTGAATGTCTGAACTGTACTAAAGAGGGGCAGTCGTCCAGGGACTACATTCATTGCCTTATATACTGAATACCAATGATACGTTATCAGGCAACACTGGACCTGCCGCTGCACAGTCATTACTGAGACTGTTGGACTGACAAACACACATGCAGCTCTGCACCAGTGCATCTGCTGCTGCATTGCAGATCCTGGGGGATGGGGCCGATCAACACATACACAGAAACTGTGTCAAATGTCTGTATATAAATATCATTTGCAAATATGTATTCTTCAGTTTGTGTTTTTGTTTGATTACGCTAGTGCCCTTTTGTTCTTTGGAATGCTGGATCCAATTTGACAAATGTCTAAACTGGTATGAAAGATCTAAAATATCATAAATAGTTTATCATTAGTTCAGCATTCAAGATGGTCCAGGTTTGATCAGTTTATAGTAATTTCTTCTGGGTGTTTTCCTTTTAGGACCTTTAAAATCTCCTTTATTCAACAACATACTTACAGCGACTTCTAATCACAGGGTTGTGCAAAGTGTTGTTTTAAAGCACACCTCCTTCACCTGTGACAGTGCAAATACTTGTTGTGCCTGCATTGCTGCCCTCATCTGTCCTTCAGATGTGGTTGAAAGTGTGCTGAGTGCACATGAAATCTAGATATATTCATATTCATTCATATTTTCATTTCCTTTCTAGGTCTCCTTGAATCTCAAAAATTTTAGAAACAGAATTTTTATTTATTTTGTTTCTTTTTACAGCATTTATTATGATACATATGATACATTGAAATGAGCTGATGACATCACCGTTTTCTCCAAAGCAAACGTATAGCCGAATACATTTTTGTTGCAATATTTTCCAGTTTAACACTGAAGCAATCGTCATTGTAAAAGCGCTATATAGATGAAGTTGACTTGACTTGACTTGATTATCATGAAAATAATTATCAATGCAAAATATCTTAATCCCTTAAAAAGCCAAGTCACATTTATTTAGCGCTTTATACGGTACAATACAGATTTTTTTCCAAACCAGCTTCACATTAATAAACAGGAAAATAAGTGTTAATGTTGTAGAATTAATCAATTACTGTATAAAACTAATTCTATTTCAGCTGTAAAGCAGCTTTACAGAAGATAATACTGTCCTTATTGAGCTCAAACATACATTTGATTTCACTCAATAATTTTTCTGTTGATGTTTGAGGTATTCTGACAGATTTATCACAAAAAAAAAAGATTTCAGTCAGCATGCAACACACAAATTTTGACATGAAAATTTGCCATATAGAAAAGCAGTTGGCTCATTGCATACATTCATTTTTAACTGTCTATGGTCTTTTATTTCCATCAGAATCGACAGGTTCTGAAGGCCCGAAGCCCTCTGGAAATGTGCAAAGTGTGGATGACTTTGTGCCAGAGTTGGGATTGGACCGGACCTTCCTGGAAGACGGTGGAACAGCAGTTAAATCAAAGAAGAAACCTTCAGCATCAGCTCCCATTCTGGACAGTGATAGGTGAACTGTCATAACATGTCATTTATTGTTTCTAAAAAAAATTATTTAAAAAATCATCCCATTAGCTTGTTTTTCAGCAGCTCATAAACATGCTGGACAGGGTCTCATTTTCTCAGATCAACATTAGTCAATGTATTAACAGTGAGCAGTACATTTTATTTACATTTATTAATCTTTGCTAATGTTAGTTAATAAAAATCCAATGTTCATGTTAGTTCACAGTACAATAACTAATGTTTACAAATGCATCTTTTGTTTGTGTGTATTAGTAAATGTTAAAATTAACATTTAAGATTAATAAATGCTGTAGAAGTGTTCATTCTTTGTTAACTAATGTTAGAAAATAAAACCTTATTGTACAGGTACCAAACCGTTTTTATTTAAAATGAGGACTGAGGCATTGATCGCAATTAGAGCAGGGGCATTTATTAAGAAATGGGTTAAATTTCGGGTGCATGTTAATCTCATGTAGAGTTTTCCTGGCTTTTCCTCAGTGATGGTGAGGGCCGGGGAAATCCCCTGGTTTCCGGCTTCCAGGACGATTTAGATCTGGATGACAGAGCGATGTGTCAGCCTGCCCTTAAAGCAGCGGTCCCGAGCGTGGACATCACGCTTACGAGTGATGAAGAGGAGGAAGATTCATCTCTACCCTCCGTTGCCCTGCACAAAAGCATCGGCTCTGGGCCAAAATCAAAGGGGTAAGAAAACGCATGGAGAAATGCATCTTACTTTTAATAGAAAGACATGTTGAGACCTGACCAGAATATCCAGAAGATTTGTTGTATGGTTTAAATTAATTTCCCTCACTGTTGATTAGCTTCCAAAATAGAAATTATTCCATCAGCAGAGAGACTTCTCTAATTTACTTTAATTAAAACACCCTTAATGAAGGCAAAACCAATTTTCATTTCTTGATAATATTATTTTTCAATTAATGTTACCTTGACACAAGTGATTTTCTATAGATAGATTGGTAGATAGACACGGATGGATGGATGGATGGATGGATGGATGGATGGATGGACAGATATGAATGGATGGACACAGAGACATATCGACAGACAGACAGATAGACGGGCGGATGGATGGATGAAGGACAGATAGATAGACAGACAGAGACGGGCGGATGGATGGCTGGACAAAGGACTGATGGATGGATGGACAGATATGAATGGATGGACGCAGAGACAGATCGACAGACAGACAGATAGACGGGCAGATGGCTGGATGGACAAAGGACTGATGGATGGATGGACAGATATGAATGGATGGACACAGAGACATATCGACAGACAGACAGATAGACGGGCGGATGGATGGATGAAGGACAGATAGATAGACAGACAGAGACGGGCGGATGGATGGCTGGACAAAGGACTGATGGATGGATGGACAGATATGAATGGATGGACGCAGAGACAGATCGACAGACAGACAGATAGACGGGCAGATGGCTGGATGGACAAAGGACTGATGGATGGATGGACAGATATGAATGGATGGACGCAGAGACAGATCGACAGACAGACAGATAGACGGGCGGATGGATGGATGAAGGACAGATAGATAGACAGACAGAGACGGGCGGATGGATGGCTGGACAAAGGACTGATGGATGGATGGACAGATATGAATGGATGGACGCAGAGACAGATCGACAGACAGACAGATAGACGGGCGGATGGATGGCTGGACAAAGGACTGATGGATGGATGGACAGATATGAATGGATGGACGCAGAGACAGATCGACAGACAGACAGATAGACGGGCAGATGGCTGGATGGACAAAGTACAGATGGACGAAGGATAAGATGGATGGATTGATGGATGGATAGACAGTGATGGATGGATAAAGAGAGGATGGATGAAGAGACAGACAGGCGGATGGATGGATGGACAGGGATGGTTGGATAGACAGGGATGGATGGATAAAGAGAGGATGGATGGATAGACAGGGAGGGATGGAGAGACAGATAGACAGACAGGCGGATGAATGGATGGACGAAGGACAGATAGATAGACAGACAGAGATGGGCGGATGGATGGATGGATGGCCTAAGGACAGATGGATGAAGGATGGATTGATGGATGGACAGATATTGATGGATGGACGCAGAGACAGATAGACGGGCAGATGGATGGATGGACAAAGGACAGATGGACGAAGGACTGATGAACGAAGGATAAGATGGATGGATAGTCAGGGATGATTGGATAGACAGGGATGGATGGATGGATGGATGGATGGATGGATGGATGGATGGATGGATGGATGGATGGATGGAGACAGGATGGATGGAGAGACAGGCAGACAGATGGATGAAGGACTGATGGATGGATGGATAGATTGATAGATGGACAAAGGACGGATGAATGATGGATGGATGAATGGATAGACAGGGATGGATGGATGGATGGACGGACAGACAGATGGATGAACGGACGGATTTAGGGGGAAAGAAGTCAGTATGTGATTTCCTTAGAAAGCTCTTCATATTTTCTGTGAAATCTGACCTTTATTTTCTCAGCTCTTCAGTGAACTCCATCAAACCGCTGCAAACCATGTCCAAACCAGCCGAGAGACCCCAAAGCCTGAAAACAACAGCAGGACCTGCAGTGCAGAGACATGGTCTGAAGACAGGGGGCGCTGTTGAGGTCAACTCAGATTCAGACCGCGAAGCTCCGGGCACTCAGCAGATGCTTTCATTCGTCATGGATGATCCTGATTTTGAGAGTGACAAACCTGGTGTACACAAGATCAAGAAGGTACAGAAACATTTCTTGATTATTAATGAAATTTCAACTAATGGCCTGTTATTCCACACTAAAATCAGCTACTTTAACATTATTGATATACTATTAATTTTTAATATTTTGAATTGGATTTTGCTTTTTTATATTTTCTTTCATTTTAAATTTAGTTTTAGTTATTTTGTTGTGTTTTTGTCTCTTTTTTTATGTATATTTATGGCTATAATTGTTTTTATTGTTTAATTTATTTATTTATGGTTATTTTAGTACTTCAATTTAAACTAAATGAAAACGAGAAATGGCGTCTTGGCAATGGTGTCTTGTTTTTTTTTTATAAAAACTATAAAATCCTGAGTGGAATACATCACAAATGTTGTTCTATGTACATCATCTAATGCATCTAAAGTCTAATAAATTCTCTTGATATAAAAAGCTCACAAAAGATAATTCTGCTATTTTGCCACCAACTAATTCCCACTTAGCCACTCATATTTTATGCTTTGTCTGTTTTTCTTAGGGGGCACTTTCTGCACTAGATGACTTATCAGACCGGTCGGATGATGGTTTTGTGTTAGCTGGACTCCCGGAGCCGGCCAAACCTGTTGCCCCCTCATTCAAGACCCTCAATAGCGACATTGACCTCTTCGGCCTGGGATTTGAAGAAATGACACCTAAGAGTAAAGACAGCAGTGAAGACCAGGAAGGTAATGTTCAGTAAATTACTGGTCACAAATAAAGGGAATTTACTCCCTCACCATGCTCATTATTTTCAGTCAGAGAGGGCTTCATATTTATACCAGATAAGTAAGGATTAACATTATTTACTCAGTCATTGAAATCTGTCCTAATTACTTTACTTTTAAAGTGCCCCTGTTTATGCTGTTTTAAAGGTTCAATAGGAAACAATTTTCGAATTACCTCAGCTCATGTGATGAATGTAATCCGACTCCTGCTGTGTTTGTGCTGTGATGGCCATGACACTCAATCGACTCACTCGTACAATTGTAGCGTCTCTAACTGAACTGATTTTACAAAAATGAACGTGGTGGGCAAATAAACCATGTCGTGCCTAGCGTAGGGCAGCGAAGTGCATTCTGGGAATTGTTGTCTTTCATCCCCATGAGACAAAAATACATTTTCTGTGTTTTCTCAGTCTAGAAGGCACCAAATTCAAAAATTATTTCACATTTCTACTACATTAATGACCGAGTTTAAATACAGATTCATCTTCCCAGCGCTGAAGTACCCCTTTAATTCTAAACCGAAAGTACAATGCCCACGGCCGCACTATTGTTCATTCACGGCCACACTGTCATTCACGTTGCGTGTCCACTGGCACGCGTTTTCAGTTAATTCCTATGAAAGATTTTAATTGAAAACACTGGCACTTCTCCGCACCATTATGAATGCCAGAGTGGCCGTGTGCATTTTATTTTTGGTTTAGAATTAGCCATTTAAAAGCCGCCGGTGATACCAGTTTTACCTGTGTTGTCACATGTCAATTAACCGGTGGGAAAATGTCCTCACTGTCACATCCCTACGAGAGACTACTCTGTTCTTATTGGTCAGATGGCCCAGGTTGTTGTGATTGGTCTAACACTTACTGTGTGTGTCAGAAACGAAACGGCCATTACTGTATCTGAATTTCTGCTCCAGATCTTCCTCAGCAGTGTATCAATTCGAGTCCTCAAGGAAGCGCATGCAAAGTGGATTTGCTTTCACAGCACAGAAAACAGCGTCTTCTCAACATGTCAACAGCATGAACCAATCTCTTCAGTTACAGCTAGAAGCTGCGTGACATTTTACCTGTATGTTATGTGGCTAGAGTTTTGACACGGAGTCGGGCTCCGACGAGGAATACACACCCACAGCGGGCAGAGAGAAGAGGTAGCCGTGGCGTGCGCGGAGCATCAGGCAGGAGATGTGGCTAACTCTGCATCGGTTTTTAATCCTTTCAGAACACGTAGCTCCCTCCACCTTGGAAAAGCCGCTCCGATATTTACCCTCGTTTTACTTCGGGCTCTATCTAATTCTTTCTTTTTGTCTTTTTATCATCGTCATCTGTCTTTTTCCGTTTACCCGTCTTTATTTATGAGCAGGTGCCACTCGAGGAATTGGGAATTTTGGTTGATTGTCCGTCATAAGCAAAGCTGCGGCACACCAGTGATCTTGAGTTTGAACGCCTGCCTGTATGTCCTGTGCATGAGAGGGCTGTGATCAGCGCGCACACGAGCTTGATTGACACTGCTAAGACACTCCTCCTGGCTCTGATTGGTTGTTTCTTACCGGGAGCGGTGTATTTCTGCAAATGGCAATAGGATCACTGGGAGGAGCCAGAGGAACTTGATTTTTTTCACAGATTATCTGTCTCATATTCTACTGTCAGGACATAATGACATACGTAAAAAATAAATTTCTAAAAAAGTTACCAACTGCAGCTTTAAATGTCTCAGTTAAGCTCAAGTGCACAAAAAGGCCATAAGTAAAGCAATATCCTTTCAAAAAGCTCTCATCAATATAGCGGATAAATCAAATAATGTTAAGTTGAAATAGTCAAAGCCTTCTTGCACTGGATGTGCTGGTTTCAGCCTCATCACCGGCTGCAGTCAGAAACTTATCTCATAAATCAAACACCTGCGATTCATCAACTCCCTGCTAATCCACTCGTGTGCGTTCATTTAAAGTACCCTTGTTCACATGTTTGGGTGAGTAAAGGCAAACCGCACAAGATATAGTACCTTCAATGCCCTTAGATGGCGATATCGCTTTTTTATAGCAGAAATAAACTGCTGCAGAAAAAGTTAGGTGCCATGCAAAATAATGTGTAATTGCATTACTCAACACAAATATATCCAAAAAGATAGCCAAAAAGATACTCAAGTACAATAACATTGCATAACTCAAATACTTTACACCACTGCCACAAGGCAGGGGAGACATGTTTGCCCACAAATATACCACATATTATGAAGCAGATGTACTTGTATGTGCTCTCAGCTTTTTTATTGAGATGCAAACTTTATAAAGGCAAGAAATTGTGCACGTTCATGAGCTGGTTTTCAACCTCTGCCCTGTGAGTTTTATGAATAAAACAGCTTCACTACTGAAAGCTACATTATATTAATCAGCAATGAGGTGATACTTTTGCTGTAATTAAACCAACAAGCTTCACTATTAAGGCTACTCACTCGTACTCTCTCTCTCTCTCTCTCTCTCTCTCTCTCTCTCTCTCTCTCTCTCTCTCTCTCTCTCTCTCTCTCTCTCTCTCTCTCTCTCTCTCTCTCTCTCTCTCTCTCTCTCTCTCTCTCTCTCTCTCTCTCTCTCTCTCTCTCTCTCTCTCTCTCTCTCTCTCTCTCTCTCTCTCTCATATCTTTATTTCGCTTCATTTCTAGATCTAACGAGCTGTATGCTAAATAAAATAATAAATGAAAATTACCGTTATTTTCCGTTCGGTCAAACATCCATGGCAGCTGTTATCTTGTCCATGCTGGCAAATAATCATGGCCACCTGACATGAATTATTTAAATATTTTTAATATGGCCATTTAAAACCAGAGGCTCTATCATGTGCATAGTAAAGCCATCACTGACAATTATTCTGGGAGGGAATTCATGTAAACAAACTAAATTGAATGCAGGCCAAAAAATCGGATATGGTCAAAAGATGTGTGCATTAAGACTTGCAGTGTAAACAGAGCCTCTGTTATGCACACAAAAAAACCTTCACTGTAAGTCTCTGACAATAGGTATCGGTAAAATATTTCTGTCTGTATTCTTGGTTTTCAAACTAGCCCAGATATTTCCACCCCGTCAAAAAGGATCTTACACATCCCTCAAATGCTCCATAAGGGCTTTTTAAAACATGCCTGCAGTCTTAAACAACTGGGTTAAAGGATGACGTTGTGCACATTTCCAAGTCTGTTTTTATCTTGCAGATAATGAAAGCAGACACTCCATAAAGGACAAGAAAAAGAAGAAAAAGAAAAGCAAAGAGGTAAGATATGAAGAACTTGACTATATTAGTGATAGACTGAAATAACACTTAGGGCCGTTAAACTGACAATATTTCGTTATTTTGACATTGTGTGTCACTTCCAAGATCTACCAACAGCTTGATAATGGGTAGTGTGCCAATTGTTTTAGTTTTTTTTTGTTTTTTTTTTGGTTTTTTGAGAATTTTGAGTAAATATTGTGTAAAGTGAAGTCACATGCTTTATACAATGCAGATTGATTCAAAGCAGCTTTAACAGTAATAAACTGCTAAAACTGCATCAGTGTTGCAATATTTTTCAGTTAGCAAACAATTAATTTGACTATACAGACTCATGTCAAATTCTGCTGAATCCTCTTATGGAGTATAAATTGTGCTTAATAAAAATATTAATTTAATGTCATTATATTTGCATGCATCTGATTAAGGGATGCTCAAAATATGTTCATTTTTAATGTTATCATTTTCAGCACGATAAAAAATTTGTCCGATATATTAAAGCCAATAAATAATGGATTATTTCCTTCAGCTGAGACACTTCACTGAGATTCTTGCTGTTCCCCATGAGGGTTTGAATTGCTTGAAATATGATTAAAATCACTTCAAAAAGGAAAATTAAGTACAACATGTGCAGCACAAGTCTGTCATATAGACGACATATAATTATAGTGAGAACATTATAATTGTGTGCTTGTGACAGGGCTTTTAATAATGCAACTTTTGTTTTTGCAATCAGGCTTTTAAAAATTATATAAAAAATTGGATGTATAGATTTATCGGCCAATATACACTCACCTAAAGGATTATTAGGAACACCTGTTCAATTTCTCATTAATGCAATTATCTAATCAACCAATCACATGGCAGTTGCTTCAATGCATTTAGGGGTGTGGTCCTGGTCAAGACAATCTCCTGAACTCCAAACTGAATGTCAGAATGGAAAAGAAAGGTGATTTAAGCAATTTTGAACGTGGCATGGTTGTTGGTGCCAGACGGGCCATCTGCTTAGTTACTGGGATTTTCACGCATAACCATTTCTAGGGTTTACAAAGAATGGTGTGAAAAGGGAAAAACATCCAGTATGCGGCAGTCCTGTGGGCGAAAATGCCTTGTTGATGTAAGAGGTCAGAGGAGAATGAGCCGACTGATTCAAGCTGATAGAAGAGCAACTTTGACTGAAATAACCACTCGTTACAACCGAGGTATGCAGCAAAGCATTTGTGAAGCCACAACACCTTGAGGCGGATGGGCTACAACAGCAGAAGACCCCACGAGTACCACTCATCTCCACTACAAATAGGAAAAAGAGGCTACAATTTGCACGAGCTCACCAAAATTGGACAGTTGAAGACTGGAAAAATGTTGCCTGGTCTGATGAGTCTCGATTTCTGTTGAGACATTCAGATGGTAGAGTCCGAATTTGGCGTAAACAGAATGAGAACATGGATCCATCATGCCTTGTTACCACTGTGCAGGCTGGTGGTGGTGGTGTAATGGTGTGGGGGATGTTTTCTTGGCACACTTTAGGTCCCTTAGTGCCAATTTGGCATTGTTTAAATGCCACGGCCTACCTGAGTAGTGTTTCTGAAGGCGAAAGGGGGTCAAACACAGTATTAGTATGGTGTTCCTAATAATAATTTAGGTGAGTGTATAGGCTTTCAAAAAGAAATAATTTTTTATCGGTTTTCGTTTCAGCCAAAATGTTCATATCAGTGCATTCCTAATCTTACACCGTGTCCTAACTACACGTGACACGATAAGATTTCAGCAACAAGCAACTTGTCTGTCCACACCACACGCAACGCAAGGTGCCACCAATCAGCTGGTTAGGACAAAACTCTAATTAACATGGAAAAGATACTTTTTAACGCGTGTCGCGGCACAGCGACATGGTGTTGTTATCAATAAAAAGTGTTTTATATATAACAGCATTACTTGGACACCATCCAATATCAGAAATCAAAAAGCCTCCACTTACAAATTAAAATTTTAAAACTTTCGGTTACACTTTATTTTAAGGTGACGTAGTTAAATTGTACTTTCTCAAATAAGTACTGACTAATATTAATTAACTACGTGTACTTACTATAGAGTTATGGTTAGGTTTTGTTTTAGGGTTAGCTACTTGTAATTATGCATCATTTACTGTTATTACTATAGTAAGTACATGTAGTAGCGTTTATCTACGTCACCTTAAAATAAAGTTTTACCAAACTTTCTCATGTGTGTCAGATTTTCTTGCTTATGCACAAACTGGCTTTTTTAGTAAAATTGATGGAAAAATCTTGATTTTGTTCTAGGAGGATGAGAAAAGCAGCAAAAAGCGACACAAACACAAGAAAAAGGAAAAAGATGAAACGGTTACAGGAACAGGAGATGAGAAAGAAAAGAAGAAGAAGAAATCATCAAGGACCAAGAAAGCAGGAACTGTGGACGATCTTGAGGCCTTCCTGGCGGGTGGAGACGGACCAGGAAACAGCGAGGGCGGAGATTATGAAGAACTCTAGAGCTCCATCTATCCAATCAGGGTTTGACATTAACACCACGAGACATCGCCAGGTCATTTTCCAATGCATTCCACCTGTTTGTCAGTGCCTAACCTTTTGAATCTTCACAGCGTTTTTGTTCTTCCAGCATCGCAGCTTTACGTTGTGCTTTCTCAAATTGGTACATGGCACCGTTGTTCACCTCATGCCGTTTTACAAAGTGTATCAGTATTTTCAGACCTACAACTTTAGATGCATTTTTCAGTAAGGATAGAGGCAGATTTCTACGGCTGCTTCAATCGATCCAGAGTTTATTCCGTTATTAACTGATACAAACTCATTCCAGCTTGGAAGTCCATTGACTTGAGGTTACTTTTAGCTGAATTGGTTTTGTTTTGTGTGTGTTTGTCAATGTGTGTGTATATATTTGTCCCTGAAAGCTTTTGGCAACTCTGTGAGTGCTTGCATTTTAATTTAGTAAACATATAGAGGGATTAATCAGACTTTCCGTTAAAATCTAAGAAGCAGTAGTGGGCCAAATATTGGCCCTTGATACACAAGCAACACTAATTTCTGTGTACATCATTTGAAAAACGATTTATTTTTTCAGTCTCAATTCTTAAATCACTTTTAATTGAATCGTTTTTGTTGTGTTTCATAAATGTGGCATAAATTGAAGTTCATTCTGCTCATGCCTCATGAGACCTGATATCTTGTGCCGTTCATTGTCTTTCAGACGCTACATCATATATCAGACCCTCAAATCGTCAGTTGGTAACTATTTATTAATAACAAGCTGCTTTTGCCATCAGTTTCTTTCCATTACTGCCTTAAGTTGTTTTACTCTTAATGAAATGAAAGCCTTTATAGAGCAATCTTATAAAGTTAATTAATTGCTACATCGACAGAATTACTGCCAGCTGGAGAGGCACACTCTTTCAGCGATCAAAATCATGTTTGCAGTTAGATATATAATATAATCACATCAAGTTATTCAGATTGTCTTTTTGATTTTTCTTTACATTTATGCATTTACTAAACCAGTATTACTATTCTAATAATGTGTTTTAAGTTTCAGAATCATAGTTTCTGGTTCTTGTCCTGTCTGTTAAATGTATCCATTTCCTTTGCTGAATATCTTTATTTTTGTTATGGCTTGTGTAATTGTGTGTAAACCTAGTGTTTTAGATCCACTTCGTACACTCCAGATAACTTCAGTGATGAATAACCAGGAGCATTGTCTCTGGTCCTGTGATTAACCCTTTAATGTCCTTTATGTGTTGCCTACTCATTTAATGGCTGCCCGTGCATCGAAATGAGTACATTTTAGCAGCAAAACAGTTCATGTAACAAAACAGAACTGATCTAAAAACAAATTTTCCCTCATATTTTTGCATGTCTAGATGACCAAAAGCAAAGAAATTACATTTTAGCATAAGATCTAGAAATAAAGGCTGTATGTAAATTTGTAAACATCTTGAGCGTATAATAGTGAAAGTAAAATCATTGAATGCACACATTTATACTTTTTAATATCACCAAAAATTGGAAGGTGTTTTGGTTTTCAAATGTTCCAATAATGTTATGATGAATGAAAGTTATATAGACAAACAATTGTTTACTCATAATGGGCATCATTCATGAAACCAGATTCTTCAATTGTTGCATCAGATTGAATGTAAAATTACAACTTTTGTAAGAATGGTTTTATTAGTGATTCATTTCATGAATAATTTCCTGGTGTTTACTTGCAATGCCCCCTTTTTCGCTTTTATTTTCATCATGTGTTAAAAAATGATAACCAAATAATTTCAGCAGTTCTTTCTTCAATTGTTGCATCGTAGTGAATGTAAAATCACCATTTATGTAGGAATGGTTTTCCCAACGATTGATTCTGCTCATGATTCATTAATGAGGCCCAATGTTTACTTGCGATGCCCTCTGTTTGCTTTTGTTTTCATCATGTATTGATAAATGATAAATGGCGTGGATTTTATTCTAGTGAACTAGACTGTGGAATCTGATTGGCTCCAGCTTAAGTGGCAGAATGACGTCCTCCCTTCTAGTGCATCTCGTTTCCAATGGATTTTCTATTTTTCAATTATTATTATTGGGACAAAATAACAACGTACTTTCCGCCTTCCAAGAGAAGGACTTATGAAGGAACGTTAACTTTAGCATCAACCTGGTTGTTTCGGCCCAAGATATTGTAGTCTACAGACTGTGCCGCTACGACTTTCCCCCAGGCACAGCAGTGCCGACAACTGAATGTTGATTCCTGCTCGTCAAGATGTTTTTCCAGAATCCCCCAAAGAATTCTCAAAGAGTAATGGAGATCATTGTGGCGACTAGCCATTAAATAACGGTACGGTTTAAAGACCTGTAGATTCCCGTGTGTCTCTTGCGACCATTCTGTGTCTCCTTAGGTCGTTGCGAATCGAGCACGGCTGCCAGCTCCACATGCGCCACTGAGACCATGTGATGCATCACGCTGTCACCATGGAACTGCTCGCCTGGGAAAACTGTCTCCACACGCTCACTGTGATAAATAGTCACGCTCTCCTGGATATACGAGTGCACTGTTAATACTCTCACCCCAAACCAGCACCTTGAACACATATCAACTTCCTCTTTACTCTGCCTCAAGTATGATTGACTCCGAAGGGCCCTTGGTTTATATCTCTCCGTTTGGCATGCATATTTTTTCCCACCATTAAGGAAAAAGGAATGAATGCATTGGTGCTGTACTAGCTCTGGACTGCATGCAGTTACCAACATACTTCCTGCACAGCGTTTCACTACGACTGCTTTTATGAATCGAAATGTTTGGGAACGCTATAGTTTTAAACTGTAGATTGGTTTTTAGTTTATTCATCCAGCATATATGCATTCCAAAACCTTTGTTTGGGACCATACATGGTTGTGATTGCCTATTTATTTTTTGTTACCCTGTTTCACTACCCACTGTGTTCATATTTGATTCATGTGTTTCAATTGTGTAATAAATGCAAGCGAAATTTGACCAGGTTTCTGAGTAAGTTTACAATGATTTATTTGTATCATAATGATACATATACTTCAAAGTTGTGGTGTTAATCATAATCAATGCAGCTTTCATGCAACTTTTTTTTTTTTCCTAGCCACTTTGAGTGAATCTCATGAAGAAATACCCAGGATGCTTTTCTCTGTCCCTCAATCATCTTGCTTGTTTCTCCTCTTCTAGATAACTTAAGCACACTATTTGTTTGTTTCCTGGTGTTTTTGTTCTGGAAATGTGAGTCTAGATTAGTTTACAGTCCAATGCACATCATGGACTTGCACGTTTTTTTTTTTTTGGTTGTGACACTTTATCACCACTTGAGGGAGTAGTTTTGGTCAGTTTATACAGTTGTTAGAAGATATAAAGTGAGCTTTAGCTGGAGTATGTGTTTGGAGCATTCATGTATTCATGTATTGATTGACTGATTGTGATTTCCAGGGAATTTGCTTTATATATTTAACTGAATTATTCATAGCATGGTGTTCGGGTATACAGTGCTGAAAAGAGCAGTCATTGGTGCCAACTTCATTCGTTTCCGTAAGTAGTAACTCTTATTTATACTGCACAAATCTCCTTTCTTGTCCTTCTCTTCCCCTTCTGTTTTATTGACCACATTAACTTTGTGGCCTCAGTCCAGGAGAATGTTAAAGACATATTCTTGATGATGTCTATGGACCACATCTGAGTTACCATGGACTGTCAATTATATATTTGGCTGCATGCGTAAAAATCAAACCCAAAGTGCTTACATTGCATTCTACCTATACATATTATCAGTATACATGCCTTCCCTGGGAATCGATCCCTTGACCTTGTTGCTGCTACAGTAGCATCAATGTGAGTGCCAATGTGTTTACATTAATGTCCATCCAACTAGAAAAGTGGTCGCACCTTGAAAGACTGATTTAAATAAATGTACATTTCATTAATATTTAATGAAGAGTTAATCAATATGCTTTATATGCATACTTCTGTTTAAAGTATATTACTTTTAACAGGTTTCCTGTTAAATTTGATCAAATGTAAAATTACATTTTAGTCAGTATTATTATTTGTGGTCATCAACAGCAGATCATAGACATAAACCAATGTTCATGTTTCTTTAAACTCTTCATATTCAATATTCACAGACTTTTTTAATATATAAATATTTGTATTTGCTAAAAAAAAAAAGTAAATATAGCTTCAATCAGCAATTAACAGGGTTCAAGCCCTTTTAAAAAGGAGTCATGTGTAAAAAGAGTCATGTTTTCACAAGCATGAAACTACTTAGATCATAGATGGAAAAGACCATTTACAGGCAATTTACTATGGAAATATATGTTTTAAAGCTTTAACAGTTATCGAGATTGAGCCAAAAACCTAGGACTAGTTTGTGGAAGTAGGTTTTTGAAATAATCTCCAATATTTAATGAATGTCTCAATTGACAGTGGCGGTCCTAGAGGCAAAGTTGCTCAGAATGAAGACTATATGCTATGAATATCAAGGGCATGTGTGAAAAATCACGTGATATACAATCCTTGCTGCACCTGGTGCCACCTGACGATCCGTTGAACTTGTCTGACAGCCTCTTGAATTTCATTGGCTGATAGCGGCTGTGTTTTCTGAGATTCATGAATGTCCTTGTTGACAATGCCGGCACCTTGGACAAAGACACAGTATGCCAGTTTTCAAGTCAATCGGACTGACTTGCATTGCTATAGCTGTTTTTGTTTTTTATGAAATGTTGCACGTTTATGTAACAAGCAAAGTATTTATCGTAATAAAATAACATTACAAGTAATGTCCAAAACAAAGCAGCTCTGCTGTTGTTCATAAATACCAGTAGTGATGTTGTACAAAGAGGCTGCCGCTGGAAAAGGCCATATACAAAGGTGTACCGAGTTTGGTGAAATTATCTCATTCTGTTCAAGAGGGATAGCCTTTTTACTAAAACTAGCCACGCCCACTTTGAAAGTTTTGACGTCCAGTCGTGGACGTGAATCGAAATTTTGACCTTTTTTGATAATTATTGACAGACTCCAGAGAAATAATTCATTCTTAAGACTCAGTTGTAGTGATTTGGTTGTGAAAGTAATGCAATGTAGGTTCTTGTTCGAAGAACCTAAGCTGCCTATGTAGGCTTGAACTGACTTGAATGTTCCCTAAATGTAGGCAACATAAATATGCTGCCTTCTAAGATACTGTACCTTTTTACTGTTCCTACTGTACCTGTAACAAAGCATGTGTCCTTCACAGAGAACACAATCCTAGAATACATTTTTTATAAGATGGCACAATAAGAAATGCTGGTTGTCAGTATATTTTATTTGATTCAATATTGAAAATGACCATTAAAGGGTAAGTTCACCCAAAAAAATGAAAATTAGCCCATGATTTACTCGCCCTCAAGCCGTCCTAGGTGTATAGGACACTCTTCTTTCAGACGAATACAGTACGAGTTGTATTAAAAAATGTCCTGGCTCTTTCAAGCTTTATAATGGCAGTGAATGGCACCCCAAAAGTGTTATATATCAATGTTTTTCTTACACAAAACCATCAATTTGTTTCAGAAGGCCTTTATTAGCCCCCTGGACCCGTGTGGAACACTTTTATAATGGATGGATACACTTTTTTGGGGCTTCCATTCACTGCCATTATAAAGCTTGTAAGCTTCAGGATGTTTATCAATATAACTCAGATTGTATTCATCTGAAAGAAGAAAGTCATATACACCTAGAATGACTTGAGGGTGAGTAAACCATGGGGTCAGTTTCATTTTGGTGGGAACTATCCCTTTAAATTGTTAAATTACTGCTTAGCAATGTGTATTTTTCTTGTGTGCATGACCTGAAAATCATTTGATTTGCTGTCATGTAGAGTGTTCTAATGCACGTATAAGGTTGCATTAAGGTGCCTAAGTAGGCAGCAGACAGCAAGGCAGCTCACTAGGTTTTGGAATAGAGCCTTACAGTCTCAGAGCTCAGTTTAATGAGCATCTCAATTGACTGTCTAAAAAAAAATCACAAGAACTAGAAGTCACTAGTAGTCTCACACTTTTCCCAGAGAACCACTAATGAGGATTTATACTACAGAAATGTCATGGTTCAATCTCTCGGTTTCTCTATTGTAGCTGGGAGTTTTCTGTGCAGCATTTTTTTTTTTTATTATCTCAGGCCGTAGAGAAGAGTCTCTGGAGTGATGCTGATCACGTAACTGCTGAACAGCATGCCGTGTGTTCACTCCAGAGTTAATGATGCATCACGTCTGCAGGCAACACAGGCTGAAACATTTCACAAATGGCTACAGATTAAAGCAATAAGTCAACTGAGGCTGCTACGCTGATTATTTACCACGTTTAAGGGCTGTTAAAATAGGAGCAATGGCTAAATTAATTCAGTTTATTATTATAGTTCATATGTTGAGAGGCATTCTACATTTTATATGCTTTATTTCACAGGGAAACAATATATATATATATATATATATATATATATATATATATATATATATATATATATATATATATATATATATATATATATATATATATATATATATATATATATATATATATATATAATTAAATAACATTATATTGTTTTTAATTTTAATATTTGTAATTTTTGATTTTTATAGAGTTGATATATTTCTTAGGTATACCTTTTCAGTGTTAAACTGCTCATTAATGCAGATATCTAATCAGCCAATCACATGTCAGCAAATCAATGCATGTAAGCATGTAGACATGGGGTGCGTCTCAATCAGCTCTCTAGTTCAGTAGTCAGGGCACTGATCAGGGAGTCTGCCATTTTAAGGTCTTGTCTCAATCGGCGAATTGTTCCAGGGCACTGAAATGTTCGCACCCTAAAAAGTCCCACAATGCACCGCAAAACCCAGGGTGCATCGATGCTCATATGTTCCCTGAACAAAACGTGATAGATGTTTTTAAAAATACAAACCGTTATTTTAGTATATTTTAGCATAAACGTACATCGCTTGACAGATAATGAACAAAATCTAGTAATTTATTTACAGCTGAAATGTTGCACGTATATTAACAAGCACTGCCAGAAAGATATCATCTCTGCTGTTGTTCATAAATACCAGTAGTAATATTGTACAAAGAGGATGTTGTCATGTGACTGGAAATAGTGTCATCAGTGTCCCAATGTGTAGAAGAAGAAAAGAAGAAAATCTTTTTTGTCCACACATGTGGAAATCCATCTTTGGTCTCACAAAAACATAGACAGTTGACCACAATAAAGTACAACAAACATACCTAAAATTCAAAAAGTGAGCCAGCGTCCTTTACTGTCCTTACCAGTGCCCGAATTTGTGAACACGATATACTGATTCACGAGCTAGGGAGCTGATTGAGACGCACCCGGGGTCAAGATGATCTGAAGTTCAAACAGCATCAGAATGAAGAAGAAATGTGATTTTAGTGACTTAAAAAGTGGCAGGGTTGTTGGTGCCAGACGGGCTGGTCTGAGTATTTCAGAAACTGCTGATCTACTGGGATTTTCACACACAACCATCTCTAGGGTTTACAGAGAATTATCAGAAAAGAGGAAATATCCAGCGAGCGGCAGTTCTGTAGGTGAAAATGTCAGAGGTGAATGGCCAGACTGGTTCAGGTGAAAGGCAACAGTAACTCAAATAAGCACTCGTTACACCCGAGGTGCAGAAGAGCTTCTCTGAACACACAACATGTTCAACCTTGAAGCAGACGAGCTCCAGCAGAAGAAGACACACACCGGTGCTGCTTCTGTCAGCTGAGAACAGCAAACTGAGGCTACAATTAACACACATTCACCAAAACTGGACAATAGAAGATTGGAAAAACATTGCCTGGTCTCAATTTCTGCTGCAACATTCAGATGCGAGGGTCATAATTAGCTGTAAACAACATGAAAGCATGGATCCATCCTGTCTTGTATCAGCGGTTCAGGCTGCTGGTGCTGTAATGGTGTGTGGGATATTTTCTTGGCACACTTCAGGCCTCTTGAGTATCGTTTAAACACCACAGCTGTCCGGAGGATTGTTGCTGAGCATATCCATCCCTTTATGAGCACAGTGTATCATCTTCTGATGGCTACTTCCAGCAGGATAACACACGTCACAAAGCTCAAATCACCTCAAACATGACAGTGAGTTCACTGAACTCAAACGGCCTCCACAGTCATAAGATCTCAATCCAGTAGAGCAGCTTAAAGATGTGGAGGAACGGGAGATTCACATCATGGATGTGCAGCCGATAAATATGCAGAAACTGAGTGATGCTGTCATGACAATATGGACCAGAATCGCTGAGGAATGTTTCCTGCAACTTGTTGAATCTGTGGGAAGTTCTGAAGGCAAAATGCTCCATCCTGGTACTAGCAAGTGTACTTATTAAAGTGGCCGGTGAGTGTATGTCAGTGTAATTGTTTGTTCTGGAACTGGCATTGGATTTTGTGTGACAGCCGTCGGCACAGATTTGTGTAATAGATGTGTTGTGATTTCACAGGTGTTCATGAGAAACAGCAGATGGTTTGAACCACAAATCTGTTTCTTCAGTATGTGAACTGAAGGGACTCGGAGGAGATGAGCCAGACGTCACTGATCTTCCCCGGCTCTTGATGTTCATGTGAGTAGATGACTATGGCTAATCATTCAACTTGATTTTCTAGGATGCTTTGTTAAATTGGCAAAATTTGGAAACAAGCTAATCTTACAATGAGAGACAGAGCCCACTTAAACATGCATAAGCATATTACTATATCAATCAGAATTTGATTACATTCATTATGAGTCTCATTTGAGCCTCAAATTGAGGATATGCTAATGAGCGTGCCTAAATTGTTTTCTTCAGAATAAAGGCTTAAATAGTCTATTCTGTGCATGTAAACGTGGTCATGAGATGTTGAAAATGTCGGCTTTGAGAAGCCGTGGTGAGCTGCTCTCAAGGCTGACTGCTTTTGCATTCTTTCAGCCTCTGGAGACTTTTGATTGAAGGCTTTTAGAGAGCCGTACAGCTCTAATTCTTCAGCTCACTGGGCACGATGATGACACATGCAGTGCTCCGAGCCTTTAACTACAAGGCATTCACTTGATCTAGTAGGACTTGCACTTAGAAGTGTGTTTGTGTGTTTCGAACTCTGTACAGTAGCATCTGTATTTAAACGTATTGGTTAACATGAAATGGCATTTGCAGCTCGATTTACTTCTGGAATGTGATGTATTTTGGGTTGATGATAATTCAGCTAGAAAAAAAACTGCTTTTGTACGTCAGAATGGAGCAGTGTTTTATATAATTAAAGTATAAATTAAAGTAATTTTTTTGTTTATATGTAACTAGCTTAAAACTGTGTCTCTCTGGACAGCTAATAAGACCAGACATTTGTAAAATATATATATTTTATGGCTTATTGGCTTTTAAGCATTTGTATCACAGCTACGCCCGCACACCTGAGTAATGGATTAGCCAATCATAATAGAGTTTATTAAATAGAAGTACAGTCAAGGGGTATTTTAAAGGGGTTATGAAGTGCATTGTTTTATAATATTTCATGGCGTGCACTTATTTTAGTATGATTTTTACATCCAAAATTGTCATAATTTAGAAATAATTTCTACCCTGATTTTAGCCTCTGGTGACTTCAGCCCACTGCTGTGATTGGCTGTTGTGAGACCACAGTATAAACGCCCACTGCTGTGATTGGCTGTTGTGAGATCACAGTATAAACGCCCACTGCTGTGATTGGCTGTTGTGAGATCACAGTATAAACGCCCACTGCTGTGATTGGCTGTTGTGAGACCACAGTATAAATGCCCACTGCTGTGATTGGCTGCTGTGAGACTTCAGTGTAAACGCCCACTGCTGTGATTGGCTGCTGTGAGACTTCAGTGTAAAAGCCCACTGTTGTGATTGGCTGCTGTGAGACCAGTGTAAACGCCCACTGCTGTGATTGGCTGCTGTGAGACTTCAGTGTAAACGCCCACTGCTGTGATTGGCTGCTGTGAGACTTCAGTGTAAACGCCCACTGCTGTGATTGGCTGCTGTGAGACTTCAGTGTAAACGCCCACTGCTGTGATTGGCTGCTGTAAGACAACAGTTTAAATGCCTACTGCTGTGATTGGCTGCTGTGAGACTTCAGTGTAAACGCCCACTGCTGTGATTGGCTGCTGTGAGACTTCAGTGTAAACGCCCACTGCTGTGATTGGCTGCTGTAAGACAACAGTGTAAATGCCCACTGTTGTGATTGGCTGCTGTAAGACAACAGTGTAAATGCCTACTGCTGTGATTGGCTGCTGTGAGACTTCAGTATAAATGCCCACTGTTGTGATTGGCTGACATCTTTGCATATGAAATGAGTATTATATGTGGAACGCTTTTAGCATGTTTTTACTATTATGGCTCTCAAGGTTAACTGATCATGAAAACTGTTGATTAAAGCATTATATTTATTTAGATCTATGGCATTATATTCAGATCGTGGCATGAAAGGCTGCAGTGATGAGCATTGTAGCCGATCACAGAAAATAGACATAATAGTCTTTGTTATAACAGGAGTCCAGAACTCAGTCACTGATAAACTCTCGCTGTTTGATTGACAGCTCCAGCGTTTTTTAATCGCTTTCTATATATCATTTAATCACAGTTCAAATAACAGATTAAGTTCATCCTGAGAGAAACAATGTGAAGTTGAGCATTTGGTCACTGGTTTGATTTACTGACACACAGACAAAGAACATCTGACTGTCCATGAATCATTACATATCAGAAATCACTGGCCCCAGATCAGGCATTAGAATTAACACGATTACTTACATGTTGTGGCATTACTGTCGAGTCCATATCGTAAAAGACAAATTTGCTAATTTACCAATGAACCTTCAGTGAAATGTACCGAATACAAATAAATAATGCTCAAATGAGACATTCACATCTTGCCGTCCCTAAAGCCAACTTTATCGCTTGCTACCTCTAGTAACTCAGAGAGCGCAACTGGCTTTTAAAGGGAAAGGGAGATGAGACTCTGATTGGTTTATTGCACGTTAGGCCTAAAAACACACCCATGACTCATTAATAGACTAGCCCTGTGTCCCAAATCACATACTATCCATACTAAATAGTATTTGAAAAAAGAATTATGTCCCAAATCGTAGTATGTTGAAAAGAGTATTCCAAAGATACCCGGATAGTTTACTATTTCTGGTCAGAATCCGAAGTGTGCCCACTCTAACGGATGATATTGCCCACAACCCATTGTGAGTTGGACGAGGATTCGATTAGAACTACAAACGTGGATAAAGAGTGTTAAAAACTACAAACATGACGGATGTGCGAATCCGACTGTTCAGTAGAGAGGTTTACATGAAGTGGTTTGAGTGATCAATTATCAGTATTTAACCTGACGAAAAGATATTTATTCAATGTTATCCACATTATTTTTCACCTGCATTAGCATTGTGAACTTTTGTAATGACACGTTTGGCCATTTACTTTTAAATGCATCATTATATTAAAACTGCAAAAACACATGAGGAGTCTCTGCATTAAAGACCCACGACTGGCAGATCAATGTGCGTCTACATTTCTCTCCGATACGGTAGGATATTTAACTGAATGTGGAGGATTTTAACTGTGACGATGATTGACAGGGCAGTTTAAACGGTTATGGGATGCACGTTACTAAGCAACAGTCTGTTAAAGATGATGAAGTAGTATGTGCCAAAGCTTGCATACTCTTCTGCTACACACTCAAAAGTATGTACTTCAAAAAGAGTACATACTTTTAGGACATAGTATAAGTAGGCAAATTGGGACGCAGCATGTGTGAAAACCTTTTGGCATACTGACTATTTTTTTCCGTTGTTAAACTCTCAAAAGTGGATTTGGACACGCCCTAAGTGCACCTGCGCCTTGCACTTCAGACCATACACTCAGATTAATAGGGCCCTATGTCTTAAAGCATATTAAAAACACCAACATTAAAAACGTCACCACAGGCGGTCTTTAGGTTTAAGAGTGTAGAGCGTGGCCCCTTTAAATATGTCAATGTGTGTGAGGCTCCAGGCAGGAGCTATGGAGTGAGGGCAGATGGCTGTGTCACTTCTTTCTCTTCGCACTGTCATGATTAGCGGGAGAAGCCGGAGCTGCCATAACACGCACCTACCTGACCACACACACACACACACACACACACACACACACACACACACACGTCTGATGACTCACTGCGACTCCATGACAACCACACCAGTGCAGCCCATCACTCACTCGCATCACAGAGACTGTTCTGCCGCACAATGCCCGTCTCCTACACACAGCTTAATGAGAGAATGTGCATTTTCACTCAGTTTCACAGAACATGTTTTACAGTGCAGAAATCTCCCACACATGCATTGAACCTTAGAGTCGAAGTGTAGTTACACATATACAGTATAGTACAAAGGCAGTGAAATGGGTAGAAAAACCCTTTACAATAATATTCAATGGTAACACTTTACAATAAGGTTGTATTAGTTAACATTAGTTAAGGCATTAGTTAACATGAACTAACCATGAACAACATTTCTGTTCAGCATTAGTTATTCTTTGTTAACGTTATTTAATAAAAATCCAGCTGTTCATGTTAGTTCACAGTGCATTAACTAATGTTAACAAGATTTTATTCATGCATTAGTAAATGTTGAAATTAACAAAGATAAATAAATGCTTTATAAGTGCAGTTCTTTATTAGTTCATGTTAACTAATGCATTGACTAATACAACCTTTTTGTAAAGTGTTACCTGTTCAATTTGTTAATATCAGTTAATCCGTAAAATTTTATAGCTTTTATTAATCTAGGGCATAATTTTTAAATGCATGATTGTTCATTGTTAATTTTTGTTCATAAACTTGTACTTTAACTTAACTTAAAATATAAAAAAATTCATTAATATATGCATGTTAACCTAGATCATTGATTTCCAAATATTTTTGTCAGCTGAACCTCTTTTTATTTTATTTTTTGAAGTACCCCCTTTCATTTTACATTTTATTTGTTAAATATTTCAATAATTCAACAACATATTTTGCAGTTTTTCGATACAGAGGGTATGCACGTCACAGTCAGCTGGAGTGACTGCAATTACACCCCACTGAGTGGCAAAAGGACTGAGAGGCAGCATTGGTTTACAGTGTGAATGCAGCAAAAACACACACAACCAGGCCCGGCGCCAGAGTGGGGCGTCGGGGGAGGCTAGTAATAATTCGTAATAATCCAATAATAAAAACATCCAGTCTGTATCTGTATTTGCACTCATCAAATGATTCCATTTCCAACGTGTTTTCGCTTCGGTGAGTTTTGTAGCCAATCACAGACATGTTTATTGATTTCTACAACACAATGGCCAGTCACAGGTGTTGAAGTTAGAATCCACTCACCGCTTTTTTTGTCCAACTCACGAGTTTTTGTCCAATGCTGAGTTCTGCACATGTGCTAATCCTAAGTGTAGACATTATGTAAATAAGAGATTCATTGTTTAGTCAGCTTCACTGATAACAAACTTTGTGAGAATGTGCTCATTGAATGAGTGACAGCTTTTAGTAATTATAAACACGCTGTCTTGGCGATATAAAAAAATATCAATATGCCTATAATTTATTCAGAATTTGAATAAAACGTTTTCCATTCTTGACAAGCGCCCACATACACATCAATACATACTATTCGCATATATATTCATACACTCTCAAAATTTTTTGTCACAATCAGTGATAAATATTTAAGTGTTCAAAATCAGGCTCATATAAATGTCAGGAAAACACGATTCCTGGCTGCAGGTCAATATCCATGGATCCACTGGATCTTTGGTAAGTTATAGGGAACACTATATTGAGTCCAACCTTTAGTTTAAACTGATAACCGTTTGCTTTACTTGCATTTTCCCCTATTAAATCCAGTCACGTAGCAGCTCTTCTGCCACTCAGTCCTGTCTGAGGGGGTGTTTTCCGGCGGGAAAATGACGTTGATGCATACCCTCTATTGGTTAATGGTCATGTGACATAAGTAGACAAATAAGTAGATCATGTGACATAAGTAGACCATTTTTTTATAATAATTTAAATTTGTTTTCTGGTTTTATTATTTTAATAGTAAAACCAATTTATTTAATTTAAATTATTTTAATATAATTATTTTAATTATAATATATACAGTAGGTCCGGGAAGTATTAAGACCTTAAATTGTTCACTGTTTGCAGCCATTTGCTAAAATCATTGAAGTTCTTTTTTTTCTCATTAATGCACACCTCAAACAGAATGCACAAACGGAAAAACACAGAATCGTGACATTTTAGCAGATTTATTAAAAAAGAAAAACTGAAATATCACATGGTCCTAAGTATTCAGACCCTTTGCTGTGCTCATACTGTATATTTAACTCAGCTGCTGTCCATTTCTTCTGATTATCCTTGAGATGGTTCTACACCTTCATTTGAGTCGAGCTGTGTTTGATCATACTGATTGGACTTGATTAGGAACGCCACACACCTGTCTATATAAGACCTTACAGCTCACAGTGCATGTCAGAGCAAATGAGAATCATGAGGTCAAAGGAACTGCCTGAAGAGCTCAGAGACAGAATTGTGGCAAGGCACAGATCTGGCCAAGGTTACAAAAACATTTCTGCTGCACTTAAGGTTCCTAAGAGCACAGCAGCCTCCATAATCCTTAAATGGAAGACGTTTGGTTAGAACTTTTTGGCCTTAATTCTATGCGGTATGTGTGGAGAAAACCAGGCACTGCTCATCACCTGTCCAATACAGTCCCAACAGTGAAGCATGGTGGTGGCAGCATCATGCTGTGGGGGTGTTTTTCAGCTGCAGGGACAGGACGACTGGTTGCAATCGAGGGAAAGGTGAATGCGGCCAAGTACAGGGAAATCCTGGATGAAAACCTTCTCCAGAGTGCTCAAGACCTCAGACTGGGCCGAAGGTTCACCTTCCAACAAGACAATGACCCTAAGCACACAGCTAAAATAATGAAGGAGTGGCTTCACAATAACTCTGTGACTGTTTTTGAATGGCCCAGCAGAGCCCTGAATCAAACCCAATTGAGCATCTCTGGAGAGACCTGAAAATGGCTGTCAACCAACGTTCACCATCCAACCTGACAGAACTGGAGAGGATCTGCCAGGAGGAATGGCAGAGGATCCCCAAATCCGAGTGTGAAAAAATTGTTGCATCTTTCCCAAAAAGACTGATGGCTGTATTAGATCAAAAGTGTGCTTCTACTAAATACTGAGCAAAGGGTCTGAATACTTAGGACCATGTGATATTTCATTACTTCTGACATACTTTCTGTACTGTAAGGGATTGATTTGGATATTGAATTACAGTGAAAGGAACCGTAATACATTTTTAATTATTCAAAATTAATATTTAACTCTATATCAACTATTTGTCCACCGATGCGTTGAAATTAGAGTACATTATCAATCTTGAATTGGGATATTACCTGTTACAACGGCAATAATATAAATTTTATGTTCACTGTTTGTGAGCTTAGGTAACACAATCAATAAGTTTGAGGCAGTAACTTATTAACTGTGTGTGTAAAAATATATAAAACATATTTAATACTTTAAATAACCATTTAATTTAGTTTTTTGTTTTATTAAACATTTTATATATTCATAAAATATTACAATATTTAAAACCGATTTAATATTTTTCAAGTGTTTAATACATTTTTTAATTGTATTATTTTAAATTGTATATATTTATAAAATTTAAAAATATATAAAACATTTAATCTTTTGTAGTTAGCTTTTTAATTTGAAATTATATATTTTAATTATTTATTTATTTAATACTTAGCATAATAATTTACATTTGTATTATTTATTTTATTATTACCTTTTTATCAACACACAAACTCCAGCTTGGGAAAGCCAGATGTAGATTAATAAATGCTGTATAAAAAAGAAAAAAATTTAATATAAATAATTTATTTTCTAATGTTAACGAATTAAATATTTAATATTGGTTCATGAAACTGCTGTTATTTGAGAGTTGCACATCTGCAATAATAGACTGTAGTGTTGAATAGATTGGGAATCATTGTATATTTGGGTTTAATCATATTGGTTTCCTTTGTGATTCAATGATTCATACGTGATTCATCAGTGTGTTAAACTGCAGTGTTCACAGCTGTTTGTGAGAGATCGAGATCGCTGCGAATGATAATGAGTGTTGAGATAAATAGACGTTTGTGATGCTGAAACGTTTAAGACAATTGTCTGCCTAACTGCATTGCATTTACGCTCTCTTTCCAAAGTGACTTGCAAACATATTTTGTTCTATATGTGTTTTAGTGTTTCTAGGCAACCTTCCCTATTACTAAGGCAACCACGGTGCTATAGCAAGCATAACTACATCTATTACTATTTTTATGTTCTTGTGCACTGGGGTTTGATTAAATCAGATTAAGTATTAAACTTCAGTGTGTTATTCATCCAGCACTGTTTTTGCTGTGGACATGAATAATACCTCAAATTGTGAGGCTTATTTTTCACCTAGCAGATGAACAGGCTAGAAAGTCTGAAAAATAATTGTAATACCCTAGCAAATGCAAACCTGTGCATGGCAACCACAAACAATAAAGAACCACTCACAATTTCTTCAGTTGGAACATTTTTTTTTTTTATATTCTCATTTATATTTTACTTTGTCTGTCTATTTTTTATATATACCATTTTTTGTTGTTGTTGTAAAAATAAGACTTTTTTCCCCCTTAGAAATTGTATCAGGTTTTTTTATTATTAAATTTGTAATGTTTTAAGGATGTACAGGTATTTTTACTGAAAAACTAGACAAAAACATACAAGACATGTTGACGTCTGTCTATTTTGACTGGCTTCTACCAATTTTGATTGACATCTGGGACAGATATGGGAACTGTTTCCTTCCCCTTTTCAATGTTGACATGCCTACTTAATATGCACAATTGCGTTCTTAATTGCATTTTATTATTTGCATTTTATTATTTGCATTAGGATTGTTTTCACATCTCAGCAACCCTGTCAGAACAGACCTGGAAGCCACCAGTTTGTAAGCCCTGCTTTAATGTTTATTCACAGTGAGTAGAGTGATATAGAGCGGCTCATGTGAAGGGCAGAACTGACTGAGCTGAAGGGATGGGGAACGTACAGCCTGCGTCTCTCTGGAAGTCTATTTAAAGTCACTTGGCTCTCTGACATGATCTCCAGGATGGATATATATATATATATATATAATCACCTAAAGGATTATTAGGAGCACCACACTAATACTGTGTTTGACCCCCTTTCGCCTTCAGAACTGCCTTAATTCTACGTGGCATTGATTCAACAAGGTGCTGAAATTATTCTTTAGAAATGTTGGCCCATATTGATAGGATAGCATCTTGCAGTTGATGGAGATTTGTGGGATGCACATCCAGGGCACAGCTCCCGTGCTCCACCACATCCCAAAGATGCTCTATTGGGTTGAGATCTGGTGACTGTGGGGGCCATTTTAGTACAGCGAACTCATTGTCATGTTCAAGAAACCAATTTAAAATGATTGGAGCTTTGTGACATGGTGCATTATCCTGCTGGAAGTAGCTATCAGAGGATGGGCACATGGTGGTCATAAAGGGATGGACATGGTCAGAAACACTACTCAGGTAGGCCGTGGCATTTCAACGATTCCCAATTGGCACTAAGGGGCCTAAAGTGTGCCAAGAAAACATCCCCCACACCATTACACCACCACCACCAAGATTTGACAAAATGTAAAATGGATAAAAGCTTCTGCTAAATGCAAATGAAAAATACCACCACCACCAGCCTGCACAGTGGTAACAAGGAATGATGGATCCATGTTGGATCCAGAAATCGAGACTCATCAGACCAGGCAACATTTTTCCAGTCTTCAACTGTCCAATTTTGGTGAGCTTGTGCAAATTGTAGCCTCTTTTTCCTATTTGTAGTGGAGATGAGTGGTACCCGGTGGGGTCTTCTGCTGTTGTAGCCCATCCGCCTCAAGGTTGTGCGTGTTGTGGCTTCACAAATGCTTTGCTGCATACCTCGGTTGTAACGAGTGGTTATTTCAGTCAAAGTTGCTCTTCTATCAGCTTGAATCAGTCGGCCCATTCTCCTCTGACCTCTACATTTACATTTATGCATTTGGCAGACGCTTTTATCCAAAGCGACTTACATTGTATTTAAGGGACACATTTTACATTTTTTCAATTCTTGCTTTCCCTGGGAAACTTTAACAATCATAAATAAAAAAAAATAATAAATATGAATATTTTTAGAAAATATCAAAATAATGTAATATATATTATATTATAATATTTTATAGTATTTAAAAAATAATATATATACAGTTTGTGTGTGTGTGTGTGTGTATATATATATATATGTATATATATATATAGCTTAAAAATAATAAATATCAATATTAGTTTTTTAGAATATACTATAAGATTATAAATATAATATTTGGTGCTAAACAGATTTAATATTAAGCGGGAAAAAAATATTGATGATCATTTGAAAAATATTTAAAAATTAGAAATATAAATAAATATATATATATATAAATATCTTTAAAATTAATACATTTAATAAATCAGTAAAACATAATAATGATGAATATTAGTGGAAAATATTATAAAATATATAATTTGGTGCTAAACAGCTTAAAAATTAAGGAAATGTTAATTTGAATTAAAATGTATATTTTATATATATATATTCAAATTCAAATTGAAAAGTATAAAATATAAAATTTATATTAATATATTTATAAGACGAGCATGAAATCATATTAAAAACACCACCAACATTAAAAACTTAATATTCAAATTCTTGAGTGAACACTGCTGAGTATTTTCTCCTTAAAACTGCAGTGAACCAAAGGTGAAACAGGAGAATTGTATTTGGAAAAAATATATACTGAGGAACAATGTGGTTGAAGGAGAGAAGTTGGAAAAAATAGGGTGATTTGTGATTTCAGGCAAAAAGGGAATTTTTTTAAATTTTGAAGAAAGATTATGTAGACACATTTTTTAACCCCTCTTTTAATTACAGACGAATCATGGACAAAACACTAGTAACATGTGTTAGGGAAGTAAATGGGGTCGTTTTTTCACATGACTTAGATTGGAAAATGAAATAGATTGGACAGTTGAGGTTTTATGATTTATGGTCTTTGCTGCCTATGCAGTTATGAGAGTGGCCAGGAAATCTGAGCCGTTTATCTGGCAGCCCCACGGCTTTTATTTGACCTAATAAAATAGTCAGTCATTGAAATATTATGTCATTTCTCTGAGTCTACATCACACTCACTAGTGCCCTTCATTTGTCATTAGGGAAAATGAATGTAAAGGTTCCTTCGTGGCCCACAATTAAATAAAAACATTTTCTAGCTGTAGTGCAAGGAAATGTGTGTTACTATGCGGTTGCTTTTTCGTGTTTTGTTATGCAGTTGCTAAGGTGATCTTGGTGTTTTCTCTGTGGTTTCTCACTGGCTCAAGTCTCTGCGTTCAGTAACACTTTGGGCCCTATTTTAACAATCTGAGTGCATGGCCTGAAGCGCAAGGCGCATGGTCCGAAAGGGTTGTACCTATAGTCTCTTAATGAGTAATGGGTGTGTTTTGGGCATAACCTGCAATGAATCTCATCTCATCAATGAGTTTCATCTCCCATTCCCTTTAAAAGAGAACGGAAAGACTGAATGCTTCTCCAGAGAGGGATCCTTTTAAATTTCATATTTAAAAAATGTTTGTGTGCTGCTGTGTGTCCTTTGTGTTTAATAAGCAGAGTGTACGTGTTGTGCACCCGCCTATAGGCTCATATTACTGACCACCCTTTAAATAACACAAAAAATACTGCGCTATTGACTTTAGTCCAGGTTTTTGTTGGTCAATGGCGCAATCGGTTTCAGTTCCTCAAAAAAGCAATGTGCCAACAATGCGCCTGAACACTCCTGGTTTTCAGACCAGCACGCCCATTGGTGAACAGATAGACGTGAGTGCATTTGCTATTTAAACAACATGGTGCTGGATGTAAAAATGATAACTGCATCAGGCTGAAACTAGCAAAAAAAACACTTGCATCACAGCTGCCGTCGCATTGTGCCTGGTGTATGATAGGGCCCTTTATTTCAATACTCAACTTTATACATTCTATTACAGTGGCTGAACAATGAAACTAAAACACACAAACGTTGTCCAAGTCACTGTGTGATGCTGCTGGAGGAAAGCGTTATCTGACTCGCTCATCCAAAACACCTACAAAATATTCAGATCTGGTGATTGTGCAGCACATGGCAGATGTTCAACTTCACGTTCATGTTCATCAAACCATTCTGCCACCAGTCTTGCTGTCAATATTTATTGCATTATCATGTTTATACACGGCAGCTTCAGGTACGTTTAAACCATTAGGTGCACATGGTCCTTCATAATGGTTTGGTAGTCCATCAAGCACAGTTGGGGATGCCATGATATTGCAGCCCAAACCCTCACTGATCCACTACAGTGCAGGTGTTGAGCCTCTTTGGGGCGTCTTTCACACAGTAACTCACATGGATGTGGGAAAGGCAGTGAAGGTGGACTCATCAGGGAGCAATACATGTTTCACATTTGCAGGATTTGCACTGTTGGCACCAATGAAACTGACACTTGGCATTGGCACAAGTGACCAAAGGTTTGGCTATAGCAGCATATATCAACAGTTAATACTTTTGAATGTGGTTCTTCTCATTCATTAGAGTCTAGTAGACTGTCTGATTAATCTCTGCTAACACTTTATTTTGACACTCCACCAACAGACATTCTGCTGACTATAAGTATCTTTTCAAATACATGTTAACTTATTCTAACCCTGACCTAACAGTCTACTCTCTAATGAGAGTTAGTTGACATGTTGCAAATTAATGAGTTAGTTGACATATAGTTGCAAAGTTACTTATATATAGAAGAATGCCTAAAGTGGATCATCGAAATAGTGTTACCCTATGATGATCTTGTCTAAAGATTTGCAAGATATAAACTTGCAATTGTGAGAGAAAAAGATAACCTTTTTTTATTTTTCATTCTGTGGCGGGAACAAGCTTTCATAAATATCTGTCAATGGGGTCAGAAAATAAGCTTTTCCCTTAAATTAAGTTTATTTTACTGAACCCGTTGGCAGATATATTTATTTGTTTTAAGGATAAACCTTTAATTTTGATCCGTTTTTCAGAACTTTTGGCCAGATTTACCAAACAGGGCAAATTAGCGTGAGAGTGAACTGCAAAAAAGCGCAGATGGGAGTGGAAAGTTCTGCACATGATCTACTGATGACACGCAAATTAAAAAACACAGACGCAGCCGGATCATTTCCATAATGACCAAAACAATCTTAATAAGTGTCTGGTTTAATAAATGCTTTTTTTGGACTGTAAATAATGGCACAAACACCAGTGAATTTACAAGTGCAAACCTTAGTAAATCGCATTTGTGTGAATCATTTAAATACTCCCATATATTTTGCACCTGAAAGGGAATTTCCTACGAATGCATATGCAATAAGATCAGCCACAAAAATAAGCCTTTTCAGCACTACTTTTTTACTGCGTGTCTTTATTAAATCCTGACTGAAGTTTTTTTAATTCCAAAAAAGGGTTTGCGTTGGCGCATCCTGTTCGTAAATCTGGCCCTTAATATCTTATGCCGTTTTGATTCTCAAGTTAATGTATCTTAATTTCAGAATGTCTAGATGTTTGTACTGGAAAACAAGACTAAAATACTGAGGAGGAAAATCCATTTTTTGCAGTGAGAGTGCAAATATAAGATGCAGAAATATAAAAATTCAGGAGTACACTTAGGTCAGTGGAACGAAAAAAGTGCAAGGTCTAGAAATGTTTTTTTTTTTGTAAAGTTGAATTTATTTTAACTTGAGCGCCACATTTTTAGAATGCCGTGTCATGCGCAAGATGCTGCAAAAGATGCAAGCGCAACATTTAAAGACGTCCATCTAGTGCGTGTTTACATTGAAAAACAATGGGAAGTAGCGCAGTGGAAAGGAAAAACACATTCTGTGAGAACGGCCCCTTAGGCCGCATTTCCGTTTTGTTGTGATGACCAGCTTACATCTTCCGTTGACCCTTGTGTTGAAAACCCTTGTGGTGTTCCTGGTCAAAAATGACCGGCCTACCAAAAATAGCTTATAAATCACTCATGCTACATTATCTATATTATGGGATTCAAAATTGTTGTCAACTTGTTTTCATTCCATTAGGACTGGTTTTGTATTTCTTTTTCAAACTGATTAACTGTAGGCATCATTGATCTGAGCTGATGCACCTCAGTTTTTGAGTGACTAATTTTGGGAATATTAAATAAAATTTGTTTATAAAATAAAAATCTAAAATAGCATAACAATTAATTCAAATGTTATTTTTTTGTAGGCCGTTGCAGGAACACCACAAGTGTGACTAGATTTTGTACAAAATAAAAGCATTTTAAAGGGGTGATGAATTGAATGCGTAAAGAATATCCTGTAAGTCTCAGAACTGAAAACTTCCTTGTTAGTCAAAGAAAAGCTTTTATAGACACCAGGCCCGGCAAACGACAGGTTTTTCAAAGTGAGGATTTATGACGTCAAATGGAGGCAAGCACCGCCTCAGCAGAAGAAGATCAACGCCTGTTTATCCCCGCCCACCGATTCGTGCATGTAACATAGGCCTATAGTGTTAAACCAGATCCAGCTACCAAGCAATAAACATGCCGCTGAGGATTACAAAATATTGTGCAGTGACGGTTCAACAGTAATGCAACATGTTAGTAAATGTGTTCATTCTAATGCCTGATCTGAGACCAGTGATTTCTGAAAAGTAATGAAACATGTAGTCAGATGTTCTTAGTCTGTGTGTCAGTAAATCAGACCAGTGACTAAACATCAACTTGCATTGTTTCTCTTAGCAGGATGAAAATATGTTATTTAACAGTGATTCAATTCTATAAAGAAAGTGATCAAAGGTCCCTTTACACTCGTTGGAGTACCTCGCACTGAACCTGTCAATCAAACAGAGAGTTTATCAGTGACTCCCGTTTTATTCTGCTAATCTCTTAATTATATCACGTTTGCGCTGTTCGTGAAGATGAAAGCATTCGTTAGTGTACAGAAACTGAGCTGCAATGACAAGATCGCTTTTTTCATGCACTCAGTATGTGTGATCGGCCACAATGATCATCACTGCAACCTTTCATGCCACAATCTTAATAGAATGCCATAGATCTAAATGTAATGCAACACTTTTCACGATTAGTTAACCTTGAGAGCTGTAATAGTAAAAACGCGCTAAAAGAGGGAGTAATACTATTTCAAATGCAAAGACGTTAGCCAATCACAGCAGTGGGTGTTTATACTGAAGTCTCACTGCACACACGCCCCTAAAACAGACCGTTCAGAGCAGAGGGCTAAAATCAGGGGAGGAAAAATGCCTTTTACTTATAAATCATGAAATGTTTTATGTAAATGTTTGAGTTCAAGGTTTTTGAGAAGTTTATATAGTCTGTCGGAAGTCAGTAAGTTTCAGTCCAGTGCAATAATATTAACTAGTATATTTGGGTAAAAGAAAATTCTCTTCTGGTCAAAACGACCCGAACACAACATGAGGGTTAAAAGTGATCCATATCTGATATCTGCATTTACACAATAGCCTTGGCGAAACATCCCAAGGTAGACGTACTTACTCGGCAGAAAAGAAAGTAAAACAGTGTAATGGACTGAAAATGATCTTGTAGATTAAATGATCTTTAAGGTCAGCTGAAGCCTTCCTCCTATGAGCGCCATTGAAAAGAGTCATGTGATCGTGGTTGGTGTCCACCTGATTTGACATCTTTTTCAATGACGTACGACTCGTACGACTTCAATGACTTACATGTAAATGCACACATCCGATTCATATCAGATTTGTTTCCACATATGAATAAGGCCTGAAACCGATCTGAGAATATCAGAATCTGGGCTTGTTTCCTGCTTACACATTCATGGTTCATATCTGTGCCACATGGGAGGAAAAAATCGGAATTGGGTCACTTGAACCATGTAATTTAAATACCACCTTATACTGAATGAGAGACTATCAATGAGCTTCTTTTCCTGCTGCAGAGTGTCTGCATTGCAGTATCCGTCTGTGGCTTTATCAGATCAATGAAGTCCCCACAGGTCAAAACACATTAAACACATAACCAATCCCCGGGGACATCTCTAGTGGAAATCTATCAACGCTTGTTTCATGTTGCCTGGATCTCAAGTGTTTGGTCGTCATGACTGTTGCACATGCTGCGCCTGATCTGTTTCATGCATATTCGGTTGTGTCTTTACACACCTATAGAAATTGTAGAGCTGTATTACAAACCCTAATTCAGACACCATTTTAAGGCATTGCAATTACTTTCATGTGTTATTTATGAATATATTCAGTAATGTTCAAAACTTTCAGGTTTTTGAAAGAAGTCTGCATTTATTTGATCAAAAGTACAGTTAAAACAGTAATATTGTGAAATATTATTACCTTGTAAAATAGCTGTTTTTTAGCTAAATATACAGTCCCTAACAATAGTCTTGTCGCTTGTGTACAAATTTAACTGAAGTGCCGCTGAAATATATTTCTTATCAAGATTTTTTTACAAGAAATGGCTCATTTTAATCCCAACAGCTTTTGTAATGTTTCAGTGCAAAATGAAACTGTGAAAAAATATTCTAATATTTACTGCTTGGTAAAGCCCATTGAGTCAATTTTTGCAAAGACATAAGTGTTGTCGCCTTGTCATATGAGCTTCACCTGTGACTAATAATGGATCAATTAGATCTCAGGTGTGTATAAAAAGAACCCCAGTGCACTAGACCTTCACATCAACTGCAACTAGACCTCTGCAAACATGCCTAAGATTCACACTAAGACTAAAGTTTTGATTATCAAGAGGCTGAAGACCAGATCCACTGCTGATGTGGCAGACACCTTCAAAGTGTCTCAGCGTCAAGTACAGAGGATAAAAAAAAGATTTGAAGAGACTGGAGATGTTTATGACAAACCCAGGTCAGGCAGACCCTGCAAGACAACTGCTGGAAAAGTGGCAGAAGGTGGATTTTCAGATGAATCTTCCGTTGAATTACACCACATTCGCCACAAATATTGCAGGAGAACTACTGGAGCCCGCATGGATTCGAGATTCACCCAGAAAACAGTGAAGTTTGGTGGGGGAAAATCATGGTCTTGGGTTACATGCAGTATGGGGGTGTGTGACAGATCTGCAGGGTGGAAGGCAACTTCAATTGTCTAAAATACCAAGACATCTTTGCTACCTCTTATATTCCCAACCATAAAAGAGGCCAAATCCTGCAGCAGGATGGTGCTCCATCGCATTCTTCCATCTCCACATCAAAGTTCCTCAAGGCGAAGAAGATCAAGATGCTCCAGGATTGGCCAGCCCAGTCACCAGACATGAACATCATTGAGCATATGTGGGGTAGGATGAAAGAGGAAGCATGGAAGAAGAAACCAAAGAATATTGATGAACTCTGGGAGGCATGCAAGACTGCTTTCTTTGCTATTCCTGATGACTTTATCAATAAATTGTATGAGTCCTTGCCAAACCGCATGGATGCAGTCCTTCAAGCTCATGGAAGTCATACAAGATATTACATTTGGATCTCACAGCACCACTACTTAATTTGCTGACATATTTTTGTATTTGCAGTAAATTTGTTCAATTTCTGTATAGGCGACACAACTTTTGTCTTGACAAAATTTGACCTTTCTGTCTTGATTAAATGATAAATCTTTTTTCAGTTAAACTAATTTATTTCAGTGCATTAAACGTCATTTGGGAGGGTTTTAGCTTTTCATATGAGCTATTTCTAACACCAATTGATGAATTAAAAATCAGGTTAATAGCAGGTGTTTCTACAAAATAGATAAGCGACACGACTTTTGTCAGGGACTGTATAGAGTAAAATGTCATTTATTCCTGTGATCAAAGCTGTATTTTCAGCATCGTTACTCCAGTCTTCAGTGTCATGATCCTTCAGAAATCATTCTAATATGAGGATTTACAGCTCAAGAAACATTTATGATTATCAATGTTGAAATCATTTAAAAACATCATATATTTGTTTGAAACCGTGATACACTCTTCTCAGGATTCTTTGATGAATAGAAAGTTCAAAGAACAGCATTTATTTGAAATTTAAATCTTACATTATAAATGTCTTTACTGTCACTTTTGAAAAATTGAATGGGTTCTTGCTGAATAAAACGATTAATTAAATACTCCCCCCAAACGTTTGAACTGTAGTGTAGGTCATTATAGAACATTATATTTTACCTTAGTAAAGTTACTGTAATTCATTGCCTTAGTCTTCAATGTCCATTCAGAGTTGGAATTATACGTTTAAAAAAAAAAATCAATGATTCAGGAAATCAGGAAAAAGTCATTTTTAAATCAAGAAGCACTGTAATGATGTCATTGTGGAACTGAGTTCAGTTTTTGAAAATAATAATTTAGAGATATGAATTCTGAGGTTGCTAGACTTCACAGACTGTGGTAGCTCAGAGATATGAATTTATTTTGCATTCTCTTTCTATTGCTGCATGCCTAAAAACTCCCGTTCATAAGAGTCTTACTGCTCCAAGCTGATTTGAAACTAGTCCTTTGATGTCAGCTTCAGACCGGCTCATCAGATACTGACGCCAGTTTGAGGAAGGTTACGCAAGAAGCACTGACTCACAAAGCCACCGCAACCGCTGCCCGCTGCCCGCTGCCTCCTTCTGTTAGTTTCCTGAAACAAGACCAACCCAGCTAACAATCACAAGCTATCATGCACAAAACAAAAACACCATAGAATGAGAATGTATAGTCCTGGTCAGAATTAATGGCACCCTTGGCCATTGCCAGCCTTTCATTGAAGTATAACACTTGAAAATGGGGGGAAATCTCATTATGAAATACATTTTTATCTAATATACATCGACCACAGTCAATAGTACCCTTTTATTTAGTACTTTCTGCAACCTCCTTTTACCAAGATAACAGCTCTTGAGTCTTCTTCTATAATGCATGATGAGTTTGGCGATCATTCCTCCATACAGACTCCAGATCCTTCACATTCCCAGCTCTAGTTGGTGCTTCTCCTCTTCAGTTTTCTATAGGGTTCAGGTCAGGGTCAGGGATGGCCATGGCAGAATTGTGGCCCTGTTTACACCTGGTATTAAGATGCGCTTTGGTCGATCAGATCACAAGTAGACGAGAGACAGATTCCCGTTTACACCTGGTGTTTTAATCTGTCTCTTTTGATCACTTTCAACCACTTCTATCCTGATTTCTTCAAGGAGAGGGTCTGTGCGCGGGGAAATATACAGCATTTGTGCAGGAGAGCAGAAGCTTTCTTAGCCTGACGTGGCCATACTCAATTCTAGTCTGAATATGAGTCTGATACCGCTCCATTGGGCTTTGATTATGGGGCGTGTTTCAATCGAACCAGGAAAGACCTCAATCGGATAGAGGTCTTTCGGATATTGTTTTAGGCTATAGTTTTGAGTAGCGATTGTGCGACATTGCAAAAAAACGTGGCAACTCTGTCTGCACGCGCGCTGGATTAAGTAACGTTACAAGAAAAAGATGAGTGTAAACGATCTTTACCAGTATTGTAATAAAAGAATTTAAGGAATCACGGAGTACTTACCAACACGATCATCGTTTCTGAGAGAAATAGTGAAGGTGAATGCATATACGAACAAGTTCTCCGTTTAGGATAAGAGCAAATTCAACCCAAGCGCTCTTTGATGACGTGGATGATCACGTTACTGTTGATCACCTGTCCATCATCGTCTAAAGCCCGCCCTGACAATTTCATTGGTCCGAACAGTTTCTGTTCAGGCATAACTTCTCTTTGGATCGATTCCATACCAAATTCCCCAAGCAAAAAATGTTGTGGGCGGGGCTAAATTCCGCTGGCATCCAGGCTTGAGCTTTCTAAGATCACACCGAACATTGTGATTGGTACGTTTATCATCTACAAACCAAACTTGGGTCTCCAGCCGTCAAAGTTTGAATCCCGTCTGGCTAGTCCGCTTCCAACAATGTTTATGCATTAGGTCAGTAGGAGGAGAGTAGACGGTCTTTTGTAACCGGTTGAACGCATTCGATCACATGAGAGCATGAAAGCAATCTGGTCCAATGCGTTTTCGACTACTTCTGTAAGTGGTCAAAAGTGGACAAGCTCAAAGCGTTTTAGACCCCATTTAAAGGCACAATATGTCATTTTTATGCTTATTCAAAACAAAGGTGTAGCTTGATGATGCCTTGATTTGAGCTGTTTTATAATATTACAAACATTCGTGTGCCTTGAAAGTTGTTAAATTGCAACTTGGCGGCTACTATGAGACACTTTTTGCACACTAAGCTAGATGGTAAAACATGGTACATCAAGAAAACCAGATCTAAACAATAAGACTGACTGTGTTGAGCTGTATAACTATTATTATTTTTCTGTTGATGAATGTGTCCATACAGTTGCTTGTCTGTCTAATCAAACAGATAATATATTAAAGCGTCTTTGGTGTTTCCATGGTTTCTACAAAATACTACAGGTATGATGTCATTGATAGGCGACACACGGACACGGTCTTATTTCTATGGATTTAAACATTCTCAGAAACATCTGGGATAATGCAAGTACACAAGTCAACAAAATATATAACATCGATCTAGTGGTTTTTGGATATTTTAATCCTAAAATCTTACATATTGTGCCTTTAAATCTGTATTTACTGTCATCCACATTAAAGATCCAGCTGTATATTTAACCGGGGGCATGGGGTACTTTTTATTCCTCTTTGCACCAAACCCATCTGGTGGGTTTACTGCCAAATATGTTTTTTTTAAATATGTTTGTACAGTACAGTAAGGTTTTTTTAACAAATTGACTAGATGTCGTTTTATATATATAACTTAAGTGGTGGAGAAGGTGACGTTAGCTAGAAGGATCGAGTGAGCTATAAGCATCTAAACTAACATAGTTGGCTCCTGAGTTGTGTGTTTTTGATTAAATATAGGCTCAATTATAATTCTATCCGACAAAAGGGATTGCTATATGTATCTACCGTTGTATTTTGTAGATTTATATGACAACACTGGCAGGAAATAATATTAATCTGTCATTTGTCAAACTGTTATGTGTGCTACCTGGAGTTTCCTATTGTTACTGTACTAGCATATTGCGTTGTATCAAGACAACACAGGAGATATTATCATTAATGTTGTCTCACTAAGAAACTTTCAATTTAATCAGAAATTGTTTAGACAGTCAATAAGTGGATAAAATCACTACTTACTGCTTGCGTGAATATAGTTTGAATTGCCGCTTCTCGCTGAGTGAATCCTGCTTGATTTTGTTCCAAGTTAGAAAAACTGTTTGTGGTGAAATGGGCCGAGCAAACGTACAACTTTGATTTAAATTGTTGCAGTATCCGGTTATAGATAAACATCAACCATGCCTGTTGACAGTTTTGCTCTGTGGGAAGGGTATGAAAAGTCTTCACGTCCCCTGCACAGCCTGGAACATAACATTTCTTTCCATGATCTGCCATTTACGCTATCCTCGCGTGACGCTTGTTCACAATACCTACAGAACTCCTGATGATTCGGCTGTGCAGTTTCGCTTGGCCTTACATGATGACTGTTGCGTCACGGTCGGTGTTATGTTGAGATTCCCCTGTTTTTCCGTGGTGTTTTTCACGCATGAGATTTACATATGAAGGAGGAGGCAATGGTGTTTGAGACTCACTGTATGTGATGTCCATGTACTGAACTCTTGTTATTCAACTATGCCAAGGTTAATTCAATTTTTCATTCTAGGGCACCTTTAAGAAAACGTCATCAAGGTTTATTTTACCTTATTTCTCAAAACCTTAAGCAGTGAAATTCTGAAAATTCATTACAATCCTTCCCAATGAAGTTCCCAATAACATTCCTAATTCCAAATACATTAATTTAGGAAGCAAAATGACATAATATATTTAGTCTTGTTTTCTGAAAATATTTTTTCCTCTGTTGAATTAAGTATATTTTTCTGACCCCATTGGCAGATATTTCTTCTTGTTTAAAGCATTTTTCATAAAACAAGACTTAATACAATTTTGCAAAGTAATTGTATCTTGATTTAAGAATGTTTAAATATTTGTCCTGGGAAACAAGACAAAAATATTGAATAAGAAAATGTGATCACAATTAAAATGATTCATTATGAATCTGATATTAATCTGAGTTTTGCATGCATATAAGGCACTTTAAACAGAATACAGTGCATTCCATCATCATCTTGGCAATGTGCAACTGTTTACTAAGTACTCTAGTAATGCAAAGATGTTGCATCATCCAGCATCAGTATCGTGAGGTTTGTTGTATGAGTTCATAATAAGCCTGGCTTGTACAGTTACTTATGGGTATCAGAATCATTCATGGGCTCATGTGCTGAGAAAGCACTTCATTAATAGCCAGACATTCCCATGGCACAGGTCCTGAACGCTGAACAGGGCAGCAGGCAGATCTAAAGAACAGGATCTTTAAATAATGCATGAGGAGCATTCACGCTTGGCGTCAAGGAAGCTTGTCACTTCATGAGAGAGGAAACCCTTTAAAGAGAGTGCAATGTGGAGAGCTATATGTGGACATTCATGGTTAGTGTTTTTGACCTGAATTTTTAAGATGCACAGTAAAGCAGTTCTCAAAAATGTCACTGACACGCAGGGAAGATCAATGTTAAATCAACTTATATCATTGCATATAGTTAGGATAGCAATAGAAATCTGTTTAACTGTCAACTAGGCTTATACACAATCGCTGTACACTCATTCATAAAAGGCTAGTATTAATAAAACATTTGGGCCAGGGATTTGTTCATGTTTTCAACTGTTAATGAATTAAGCTTTAAGGTGCATTTACAAAACTGTTAATTATCCTGTCATGTCATGTCAACAACATGGCATATTGTTGTTTATACATTGATCATTACATGACATGTCCACCTTCCTAATATTGTGTCTGTCCCCCTTTTGCTGCCAAAACATTCCTGACCCGTCGAGGCATGGACTCCACTAGACCCCTGAAGGTGTGCTGTGGTATCTGGCACCAAGATGTTAGCAGCAGATCCTTTAAGTCCTCTAAGTTGTGAGGTGGGGCCTCCATGGATCGGACTTGTTTGTTCAGCACATCCCACAGATGCTCGATTGGATTGAGATCTGGGGAATTTGGAGGCCAAGTCAACACCTCAAACTCATTGTTGACTCATAGTGCATCCTGGTGCCATGTGTTCCCCAGGTAAGCGAACCCGCACACGCACCCCACTAACCATGTTATGTAAAAGAAACGTGATTCATCAGACCAGGCCACCTTCTTCCATTGCTCTGTGGTCCAGTTCTGATGCTCACGTGCCACTGCTGGCACTTTCGGCGGTGGAGAGGGGTCAGCATGGGCACCCTAACTGGTCAGCGGCTATGCAGCTCAATGCGCAGCCTTCGCTCCCCACGTGCATCAATGAGCCTTGGCCGCCCATGACCCTGTCGCCGGTTCACCATTGTTCATTCCTTGGAGCACTTTTGATAGATACTGACCACTGCTGACCCGGAACACCCCACAAGAGCTGCAGTTTTGGAGATGCTCTGACCCAGTCGTCTAGCCATCACAATTTGGCCCTTGTCAAACTCGCTCAAATCCTTACACTTGCCCATTTTTCCTGCTTCTATCACATCAACTTTGAGGAATTTTGCCTAATATATCCCACCCACTAAGAGGAGCTGTGAAGAAGAGATGATCAGTGTTATTCACTTCACCTGTCATAATGTTATGCCTGATTGGTGTATATAATATGGAGCGACATGTAATAATGCTGTAATATTTGCTAAGAAAAGGTGACATTACTGACATAAAATTATTCTGGCAAGTGCATAAAAATTAAAAGACAAAAACTGTAGATTTCCATATCATTGATTGTAAGTCCAGTGCAACCCACAATTGAGTTTAACAATCGTTCAGAGGGATTGCAGACAGAATTTTTTTTTTTTTAATTTGTTGTTGGTCTATTTGTATACATATGCATCACGTTTTGTTTACTTTATTTGAATGATAAGCAGTTTTGTTGCTGCGTTATCACATGATGACTGGGCCCAGAAAGCAGAACCAGCTGAACACCAAAGTTGAGAAGCCAAAGCTGAAGTTGCTCATGCAGAACCTGTCGATGTGAGCGTCTGTCTGGAGTCATGTGCGTGTTTGTGCTGACTTCATATGAAGAGGGAACAGTGTCATGTTAAAGCTCCTCTGTCAGTGTCCTGTGATAGGGCAGCAGGTGTTTGTGTGCTGTTCAGCACATTTTCCCTTCCCGGAGTCAAATCAATACAGAGAGCTGGAACCTCCTGCAGCCCTGGAAACTCGGCACGCTCCAGCCTGCCCGGGGAATTGAATATCCTTATTTGAGCTGTATGTTGTTAGACTGGTCTTTAGCATCAAGGTCAAGGGTGTCATGACATGGAGCATGAGTTTTCTTTACAGGATGAGATTTAGACACACAGGCAGCATTTTAAGGCAGCACAATTTTTGGGTCAGTGTTCCGTGCACATCATGAAAGTGATGTATTTTCCTGTAAAACGTACCTCAATAATCTTTGTTTTATTTACAACTTCGAGATGCAGCAAGGCGGCTCGCTAGGTTTTGGAAACGAGCCATAATGAGGATTTACAGTGAATAAAATGATTCTTCTTGAAGCCATCAGTCACAGAGGCCTGAATGAATACATCATAATTACAGCGTTTCCTCTAATGCAAGCGAGTTGTTGTGTTTTTAATCGCTTTTTACGGCAGGCGCCGTGTTATCGGCACACAATGCTGGCTCATTTGCATTCTTGTTCTCTTTACAACAGTTTAAGGTCGTTTGTAGTGAAATGACAAGCTGTCTTGAATAATTACTGTAGGATGAGAAGGAAGGCACATTTATAAGCTCATTTCACAGCTGTGAGTTTGATTACATGTGTTCTTTAGGTGCTTTAATAATCTTATTAACCCTCTTTGGTCACTGTTCGACAAAGTGATTGTCCCAATGGAGGTCCTTTAGAAGAATTTGAGTATCGATCTGCTCCCCATCAAGCACCTTAACAGCTCAAATCCCTGTAATTGTAATGGACACAAATATATTCAAAGCATGCATTCTTCTGGCTCTCTGAATAACAGTAATAGATGATACAATGCATTTGTAAAGCAAGATGAGCTAATGTTAAGAAATCAGGTGACAACACTAAAAGCAACAGACACCATTTGTGGTATTCGTTCAAATTGTACATAGGCAAATATATATTGAATAAATATTGCAAATATTGAATGGTGTGGAGTGCTCATTTTTTCCTAATACACTATATTGCCAAAAGTTTTGTGACGCCTGCCTTTACATGCACATGAACTTTAATGACACCCCATTCTTAATCTGTAGGGTTTAAAATGGAGTTGGCCCACTCTTTGCAGCTATAACAGCTTCAGCTCTTCTGGGAAGGCTTTCCACAAGGTTTAGGAGGGGGTTTTGTGGGGGGTTTTCACCATTCTTCTAGAAGCACATTTGTGAGGTCAGGCACTGATGTTGAACGAGAAGGCCTGACTCGCAGTCTCCGCTCTAATTCATCCCAAAGGTGTTCTATCGGGATGAGGACAGGACTGTGCAGGCCAGTCAAGTTCCTCCACACCAAACTCACTCATCCGTGTCTTTATGGACCGACGCTTTGTGCACTGGTGCGCAGTCATGTTGGAACAGGAAGGGGCCGTCCCCAAGCTGTTCCCACAAAGTTGGGAGCATGAAATTGTCCAAAATATCTTGGTATGGTGAAGTATTGAGTTCCTTTCACTGGAACTAAGGGGCCAAACCCAACCCCTGAAAAACAACTCCACACCATAATCCCCTCCACCAAACGTTACACTTGACACAATGCAGTCAGGGAAGTTCTGTTCTCCTGGCAACCGCCAAACCCAGACTCGTCCATGGGATTGCCAGACAAAGAAGTGTGATTAGTCACTCGAGAGAACACATCTCTACTGCTCTAGAGTCCAGTGGCGGTGTGCTTTACACCACTGCATCCCATGCTTTGCATTGCACTTGGTGATGTAAGGCTTGGATGAGCTGCTCGGTCAGGGAAACCCATTCCATGAAGCTCTCTACACACCTTTCTTGAGCTAATCTGAAGGCCACACGAAGTTTGGAGGTCTGAAGCGATTGACTTTAGAGAAAGTTGGTGACTTCTGTGCACTGTGACCCTCAGCATTCGCTGACACTGCTCTGTGATTTTACATGGCCTACCACTTTGTGCTGTTGTTCCCAATTGCTTCCACATTTGTTATAATACCACTAACAGTTGACCGTGGAATATTTATAGTGAGGAAATTTCACGAATGGACTTGGATTCACTGAGCTCCTGAGAGCGACCCGTTCTTTCACAAATGTTTGTAGAAGCATCTGCATGCCTAGTGCTTGATTTTATACACATGTGGTCGTGGAATTTATTTGAACACCTGAATTCAATGATTTGGATGGGTGTTTCAAAACTTTTGGCAATTTAGTTTATGTACTGTATAAAAGAGATTTATAACAAGATCAGTCGTGTGCATGTTTTAAACATTAGACATTTTGCCGTCATCTTATTGTGTTGCATTCCATAATTTTACGGGATAAAAAAAATTGTTATCTCTCAAGTTGTTCCAAACATGTATGAATTTCTTTCCTCTGCTGAACACAGAAGAAGATATTTTGAAGAATATGGGTAACCAAACAGTTAATGGACCCCATTAATTTCCACAGTATGGAGAGAGAAAAAAATACTATGGAAGTCAACGGGGCCCATAAACAGGAACAACTTGAGTGTGAAATAATGACAGTATTTTAATTTTGGGGTGAACCTTAAAATTTGTAATAGGCAGCTTAATGTGTTCACAAGGTTCATATAGTCATAATTGTTAAAGGAAAGCATTATTAGCCAATTGTTGTTGTTTTTGTATTAAAAATAATTATTATTATATACTGTGTAAGTATCATGATAGTTTGCTCTTGAGCTTTTTAGATGATACTCCAAAATATTTCAAAGATTACAGCTGTATAAGACTACTGTACCAGTACTAATCTATAGTATCATGGTAACAGCATAGTACTGCCATTTGATATCCTTGCTGTACCATGGCACACCCACAGTACTGTTTTGTAAAGGCAGTCACGGAAGATGCAGCGTTTCAGAGGTTTAATACTACTCACGGTTCTATATTATAGCCTAAGGCGTCGCCCCGCCCCTTTAAAACGCTTACTGGCCGCGTCCGCCCCGCCCCTTTTGAACGCATATTATACGCATTGGACGCCGGTGCTGAGGAGACGCGCGCGGATAGTAACGCCACAGATGCGCTCAGATGAGGCGTGAGAACGACACGATTCACCGATACTACCGCCGCTTCCGCTAAAATGCGACTCTCAGCACATTATAAAGCATAAGCGCTTTATATATGATGGATATTTATGCTGCTTGCGGATGGATTAACACGGTAAGAGCATCGCGTGATCTCTGTGTGCAGTGCGCGTGACAGATGAGCGCAGCTTTTCTGACATTGACATTGAAAAGACGCGCATCGATATTTGACAGATGACTTTATCGAATTGCATGCGATCGGTGCGGATGTATGAAATGATCTGTTGGTATGGAGATGGTGTAGTAGGGAAGCAGAGTTGCGCATGATGCTGTAGGTGATGAATGCATTGCTCGTGTACGTGAGGGATAACCTGAAACATCCAGCTTCATGCATTGTATTTGAATGATTATTTAGTGGGAGTCTGCAATGCGAGTTCAAACAGCCGCTATCTTGTGCATGCAACTTATTTATTGCATGCAACAGACATTTCCCTAGTGTTCATTTGCCCTATGTGGTGATGTCATTATTATTATTAATAACGTTATGTAATGCAGTCGTTGATGCATGGCCAGGGCTGGGGAACCTACTAGTGAAAGTGAACTAACCTCTAACGATGCCTGATGAAATGGTCTACTTGTGTCACGTGATGTGGGATGCTCTGGGGCTATACGTCATCGTGCGATGGTGCCTAGAGACTCTAATGTTGCATGCTGGAGCTGCAGTGTGCATGAGCAGGAACCCTTTTTATACATCAAATTTGGCAGTTATGTCATTATTTACTCAATCTCATCTCATTCCAAACTTGTATGACGCTATACATTTCACTGGAAAAGCAAAAACAAGTATTTAAGATCCTTCAAACATCTCTTTTCCACACAGGCACAGTTCTTATAGTGATCATGGCTGTTGAGGTGCAAGTGATGGTATTTTGGTGGTATTTAAGACTTTTAACTTTATTTATCCTGCCTTTGTGAAAAAGAAGTACACTTGCATAATTTGAAAAAAGACTATTACGGTTATAAAAGAACGTACTTAAGTGTGAACCAAATGTAATGTTTTTGGACACTTAAAGGCACAATATGTAAGATTTCTGGATTAAAATATCCAAAAAAAACACTTGAACAATGTTAAATATTTTGTTGACTTGTGTACTTGCATTATCCCAGATGTTTCCAAGAATGTTTAAATCCAGAGAAATAAGACCATGTCCGTGTGTCGCCTATCAATGACATCATACCCGCGTTACCCTCGATTTCCGTTTTTATTTTGTAGAAACCATGGAAACACCAAAGACGCTTTAATTTATGGGGCCCTATTTTAACGATCTGAAACGCAAGTGTCAAAGCGCGAAGCGCAAGTAACTTTGTGGGCAGGTCTCGGCGCTGATGCTATTTTCCCGGCGGGATAAATGGCTCTTGTGCCCAATGCAAATCTAATATGGGTTGGTCTGAAGTAGCTTCATTATTCATAGGTGTGGTTTGGGCATAACGTGAATAAACCAATCAGAGCGTCATCCAACATTCCCTTTAAAAGCAGGTGCGCAAGTTCCATTATGGATTGCTATTATTATGGCGTGAATAATTTGTAAGCCTGAATAATTTGTAAGCTAGATTTATGCCTATTTTTTCACATCTTCGTGGCACACCACAATGATTTCCGTCATCTCATGTGTTAATATTTTTTTAGTGTAACAATTTATGATTTGCAAAAATAACTGTTGCATCTGTGTAGATTACATGAGCAAAGTGTATGTGCGTTGTGTACGCTATACATTATGGTCAAGCATGCGCCCTTAAAATAGCATAATGAACAACGCGCAACGCGCCACTGACTTTAGACTAGGTTTTTTCTGGTCAGTGGTGCAATTGTTTAATGGAACAGCAAAATAGCACCATGGATTGTTTGCGCCAGAACACGCCTCCTTTTTTGCGCTGAACCGACCAGGGAGCGCAAGTTCATTCACTAGTTTAGCGACGTGCTTCTGTGGAGGGAAAAGCGCGCTTTGCGCGGGTGCAAAATAGGAATGACACATGCGTCGGTGTACAAAGTCAATTGCGCTGGGTGCAAGACAGGGCCCATGATGTGTTTTATTAGACAGGTGAGCAACTGTTTGGACACATTCATCAACAGAAAACTAATCATTTTTATACAGCTCAACACAGTCAGTCTTATTGTTTAAATCTGTTTTTCTTGATTTACAGCGAGTACCATGATTTACCGTGCCGAATATCGATCTAGCTCGCTGCAGTGTGAACAAGTGTCTCATAGTAGCATTATAACATAACTTTCAATACACTCAAATAATGTATGTAATATGATAAAACAGCGCTGCGTTCCCCCACATACACATGAGTGAAAGAAGCGGAAGCGTTCGTCTGTGGCAGAATAAAAGCTCAGTGAAATCAAGGCATCATCAAGCTACGCCTTTGTTTTGAATAAGCGACCTCTAGCGGTGAAAAATTTCGTTTTGAGAACTGCATTCTCTTTAAATACACTTAACTGGCTCTTTATTTCATTAATATTCTATTGTATCAATTGCAAGTACATTTAAAAATACTTATAAATTAAAGTACATTGCAAATGCACATTCAATACAATTACAATCAGAGGGGTGGTCAAAAAAAAAAAGAAAGTGTAAATCTAATAGTCTACAGAAAGAGATTTCATTTTTAAACCTATCTAAACTGTGGCATTAAAATGTCTGTGTGAAAACTCTTTGTATTCGCTGCATCTTCTATTCAGGGTGAAATCCTTCTAGATCATATTTATCTGTCATGTGATAGATATAACTCTGTCAGGTGTTATTCGACAGCTCTGTGTGGGAGCAGACCGAAAATGTAAAAAGTTATTATCTGATAATCCGAAGAAATGTCATTGATGATTGCATTCGGATTCAAACAAAACTTCAGTGTCAGTGACACCAAACGGCATTGTTCCTCAGATACATGCTATCAAAAGATCAAGATCGAGATTAAAGGGGTTATGAACTGCATGGTATGATTGTTACATCTAAAATTAGAAACTTTTCCTACCCTGATTTTAGCCTCTGGTTTGAACGCTTTGTTTGAAGGGGCGTGTCTGCTGTGAGACTTCAGTGTAAACGCCCACTGCTGTGATTGGCTGCTGTGAGACTTCAGTGTAAACGCCCACTGCTGTGATTGGCTGCTGTGAGACCAGTGTAAACGCCCACTGCTGTGATTGGCTGCTGTGAGACTTCAGTGTAAACACCCACTGCTGTGATTGGCTGCTGTGAGACTTCAGTGTAAACACCCACTGCTGTGATTGGCTGCTGTGAGACCAGTGTAAACACCCACTGCTGTGATTGGCTGCTGTGAGACCAGTGTAAACACCCACTGCTGTGATTGGCTGCTGTGAGACTTCAGTGTAAACACCCACTGCTGTGATTGGCTGCTGTGAGACTTCAGTGTAAACGCCCACTGCTGTGATTGGCTGCTGTGAGACTTCAGTGTAAACGCCCACTGCTGTGATTGGCTGCTGTGAGACTTCAGTGTAAACGCCCACTGCTGTAATTGGCTAACATCTTTGCATATGAAATAAGTAGTATATGTGGAACTCACTTGAAAACTTTTAACATGCTTTTACTATTACATTTCTTAAGGTTAAATAATTGTGAAAAGGGTTGACTATAGCATTATATTTAGATCTATGGCACGAAAGGTTGCAGTGTTGAGCATTAGCCGATCACAATGTTGAGCGCATGAATTTCTCCACACTAACGAATGCTTTCATCAAAACTTAGTGCAAACACAATGTAAATAAGATATTTGTTGATTATTACGGGAGTTTTGGCGAGAGTCCAGAACTCAGTCACTGATAAACTCTCGCTGTTTGATTGACAGCTCCAGCATTCTTTGATCACTTTCTATTAGGGCTGGGCGATATCTAAAAATAAATTATATCTCGATATTTTCAAAATGTTTACGATATTCTATATATATCTCGATATGTTTGCAATTGCTTTTAAATAAATAAAAATATTTTCTTTTGCCCCCATTAAAAACAACAAAAACTATTTAGATAGAACCAAATTAAATAGAAAATGGAAAATGAAAAAAAAAAAACTGTGAGAGTTAATTTAATATTTTGTTAAATGTACTTTTTTACTAATTGTACTTTAATTTTATTTTATTTTTTATGAGCAAAACATGCAAATTACAAACAATATGACTAAAACAGTGCTTTATTTTCAGCTACAGTGGGTCTATTTAACAGTAGCAAGTCAAGAAATAAATCAAATATAAAATATATATTAAAAACACAGCTCAGTCTTCACTCTATAAATGTACTATAGGCTACACTGATTCTTAATAAATATATTAATATATTAAAGTTAGCCAAGCATAGGGTGGTTTTCTATTTTTCGTTGTTGTGTGATGAACATTAAAGCACACAGAATATGAGGTCCGGCCCTTTAAGAGCTGCACGGACCCAATTCATTGTAACACATGATTTCTCACATTAACTCTGTGTTCGTTCACTAAAGACATACAGTACTGTGTTTACCTGAATACTCGCCAGGACGTGCATTTTTCCATTTGTTTGACCATTGAAACCCAATAATCCATGAAGGAACTGAATCCCAATCGCATGTTGTCTGAAAGGCGTGTGCGCCCGCTTCAGGTCAGAGTCTGGCAGCGCGAGCACGTCCTGTGACGCGCTATTATTTCTCTCATGCGTGCATGTTTCTGTTGCTTTTTTTGTCATCCGCTGCGTGTATATTTAACTCTTCTGCTTCCAGTGTTTAGTGAACGGTGGAAGCAGACCTCTGTGTTATCTGGTAATGTTATTTGGGAAAGTTTGCATGTTGAATTTGAAATATTCGTTATTAACGATATTTTCAAATTTAACATCGTCGTCAAAATTATTGCGATATTATCGCTAATATTGGATATATCGCCCAGCCCTACTTTCTATATATCATTTAATCACAGTTTAAATAACAGATTAAGTTCATACTGAGAGAAACAATGTGAAGTTGAGCGTTTAGTCACTGGTTTGATTTACTGACACACAGACAAAGAACATCTGACTGTCCATGAATCATCACATATCAGAAATCACTGGCCCCAGATCAGGCATTAGAATGAACATGTTTACTTACATGTTGTGGCATTAATGTCGAGTCCATATCGTAAAAGTCTGTTTGCAAAGCCTGCACAGAAATTGCAACTGAATTACCAAAGATTACACAGAGAAATGCACTGGATACAAATAAATAATCCTTTGGAAGGTAAAGTTATTTTTTAGTCCAGTTACCCTGTACCGTTTCTCTCCTCGTCATCTCACTAACACTCCAGTGGGCGGGGGCAAAGTTGCAACGTTGAAGTAGGCGTTGATCTTCTTCTGCAGAGGCGCTATTTCATAGATAGGCACATTACACAATGACTCTGTTACAATTAAAGCTGATTTTGGACTAACAAGGAAGGTTTAAGTTCTGAAACTTACAGGATATTCTGACAGTATATGATGACCTCTTATATGTCAAAAGCTCAAGGAAAATTTTAATTCTCAGTTCACGACCTCTTTAAGAGAATATTTTTAGTGAATATAATGACTAAAATGTTATATTTTGTTACTCACAAAAAGCTCTCATACTTCAGTGCACAGCTCATATGAACTTATACCATACTTAAACTACAGTATAATGCTTGTTTGCTTTGTTTCTTGTAGCTTGACAGACATGGTCACTGTGAACTGTTATGATATGGAAGAAAGCTGAATTTTCCTTTAGTTTGAAAAATACAGCACGCAGATTGAGCAGAATTTTCATCTGGATAAAGGATTTCTTTATACGATCCGTCCTTTGCATTGATAACTGTCCACAGGAAATGATGTTGCCTTCAGTCTCACTGAACCTCATTAAACTCAGTCAAAATTGCATTACATACAGTATTATCTCTCTCTCTCTCTCTCTCTCTCTCTCTCTCTCTCTCTCTCTCTCTCTCTGGTGTGTTGCACGGGCCGTCTCTTAAACATTACATACACGCTCAACTGACTCATATGTTTCTATTTTTACTGCGTATCCAAAAGCATCACTGCATGATTTGTGCAGCCTGTGAGGAAACAGAGAAAGGACAGTTTCACGAGGTCACATCATCAGAAATCACGAAGAAGAGCTCAGTGTAACTTTAAAAACCTGCTGTAACTTTCAGAAATTAAAATATTCGCCCAGCCTCAAAAGATAACATGGAGAAAGAAGAACAGATACTATTATTCATATGTTTCAGTGTTGTTTATGTAGTATTCATTAATATTTTGATTTAGGTTTTATTTTTTCCTTTAATTTTGTGATGTGCTATATAGATTTCGCTCTTGATACAGTATCAATTCATATAGTATATAGCCTATAAGGTAAAATGTGTTTGTCTTAGCACTATTTTAAACGTTTCTTGGGTCAAATTATATGAGCTTGCATTCATTAATATTCACTTGTGTGTGCTTATAAGTATCATTAAACATATTAGGATGCAAGATATTAACATTTTAAAATTTCACATTTAAAGAAATGTAGTGTTTGATCATATCTAAATATTTATTAAAACGCAAAACTGCAATACTTTTTTGTGCAGATTAGATGCATGTACATTTATTAAAGAGCAATAAAGGCACCGACTGGGTAATGGCATTACAAATGAACAAAATATCTCCTCCAAATATTAAATAAATATTATTGAACTAAAATATAGAACATTTATTTACGTTAAGGTGTATGGTCACATTTGACCATCAGTGAGTGTGAGCAATTAGTAAGGAATACCTGAGGGCTAAATAATAATAACATTATTGTTAAAGGGGTACTTCAGCGCTGGGAAGATGAATCTGTATTTAAACTGGGTCATTAATGTAGCAGAAATGTGAAATTATTTTTGAATTTGGTGCCTTCTAGACTGAGAAAACACAGAAAATGTATTTTTGTCTCATGGGGATGAAAGACAACAATTCCCAGAATGCACTGCTTCACTGCCCTACTCTAGGCGCGGCTAGTCGGCTACTGGATTACTGGATCACTTGCCCACCGCGTTCATTTTCAGAAAATCAGTTCAGTTAGAGACGCTTCAATTAAAAACTGAACGTGGTTCGATATAATGCGAGTGAGCCGATTGAGTGTCACGGCACAAACGCAGCAGGATCGGATTACATTCATCACATGAGCTGAGGTAATCGCGGGATTCACGGCTGCATTCACAGCGAGTGATCAGTCTGGCGCGTGTTCAGTTCATGTCTTTGGAAGCTTTACTTTCATAGGAAGTTCATTTGATAAGTTGAAACACTCACTTTGCTCTCCACCGCTCCATTTACATGAATCTCCGCAGCTCCTGAGCCGAGTGCTGTGAGTGTGGTGTTGAAAACATGTGGAAATAGCGCCTCCTGCTGGCTGTAGTCTTTAGCCTCTGGACAAAAACTCCTCCGATGACGCAAAATGACGATATTTGCGTCATCAGAGGAATTTTTCCAGAAATAAAATACATTATTCTCTCGTCTCATGGTCATATGAGGGGGGAAAGTACGATAATTTGAATATACTCCCAGGTTTCTACTGATACAAAGCTTAATGCTAATCGCTGAAGTAACCCTTTAACAATGTTGCATCTCTATCACGCTCCATAATAAAACAATCCTGTAAATATGGTTGACTTAATAATCAATGCACACTATGCTGTACTGTTTACCAAAAACTTAAACATCTGTATAGTGAAACTGTTGTGTATTCAAATGCACTGACACAGCGCTAGAAGCATTGAGCGCTCCATGAACCGCGTGACCGCGCTCGCCGCTGGGAGATGATGAGAGCATGTCACAACTCCGTTCTTCAACACCTCCGGCTTTAACATTATGCCACATTAGTGCCAAAACACTATTTATTGTTTGAACTTCGCATTAAAACTTAAAACAAATGTAAAAGCTTAGCTGTGTTTAATATCAAAAGCAGGTTTGGAAATCTGGCGTGAGATTAAGTTGGGCAGCGTGAGATAGAGCCTCAAAGCGTGTGTGTCACGCCAAATGCGTGAGAGTTGGCAACCCTGAAAATATCCAAAACAAACTAAAATATGTTGTCAATAAAATACAATTATTAACTTTTTGAAATAAAATAATGGCAATTTTTTTATCATTAAAAATACACACAATTTTTATTTTGACAACAAACACATCGCTAAATATAGCTATACAGCATAGATAAAAACATCATAATAATGAATCATTTCTGAACATTGACTCTGTCCTTATTTAAACCCTGGCTCGCGTCTCCTGCTGTTAGATCAGCATTAAAGAACCATCTCAACTGTTAAATAACAGATAGAACATTGCAATAATATCAGATTTGTCTAGTTTTAAATAAACACAAAAAACAAAGATGAAAAATAAACTTAAGAAATTTACTTTTGCTATGGTTAAATAAATGTTCAGTAATATCTTGCAAAGATTTTTTAATTTAGGCACAATTTTTTCTCGATATAATGTTGATATGGCAACTAGTAAATACACAAAGTTTCGTCATCCTGGCGTGTGTGGAAAGTGTTAAACCATGCGTGTTGCAATTAACCCCGCGTTAGGTTGTGCCCCACGCTCCCCTATATATTGTTTTTATGCCAGATAAATAGTGCTTTTTCTATTTGAATCATGTAATCTGGTAATGAGGTACTGTACTTTAATTATTGCCACCTTATATAACTTTAATATCATTAACTACTTCTTATTAGTAGCTTGTCATGTATTTAACTGCCTTTCCTAAAGGACTATAGTTGAAATACTTTAAATTATAATGGTCTTGTAGCTTGGCTGTTTTTGATCTAACTTTATAAGTGGACATGATGAAAACTGTATGACGTGAACCTTTAATTAGTGCTTGACCTCCGTGTGTTCAGGTCACATGAAGGTCCCTGAATCTCTCTTGCACAGAAGTCCTGATGTTTTGTTATTTTTAGCTTGTTTTGTGCATGTGAAAAGCTTTGCTATCTCCGCTCTGGCGATTGCATCTTTCTGTTTGCTCATATGGGTCAAGGAGCTTTAACAAAGCATGATTCACTCAAAAGCCTTTCATTGAAGGGGCCTTTCCCACACACCAGGAACACAGCTGTGTTTTTTTTGCCCTGTGGTTATGAGCGCTCTGTGGTTACATGATAGATGATGCCTATAAAGTTTGCATTTCCTGCTTTTAGTGTATGTAATGATTTTGCTTCTACATATCGTTGCTGTCTGACATATGTTAGTCACCCTTCACGTCTGTCTGTGGGTTTTGCTAAATATTCAGCCAATTAAAAAAGTGTGACTAAACCTCGTAACTCCATTGGCTGCTCAAACTGTCAGTCAAACCTCATAACTCCGCCCACCTCTAAAGTGCCACACTCAATTTGGACCGTCTCTGCTTGTTTGCAGTGCAATGGTAAATAAAGAACTGATTGTTTGAATAAGTACAGCGTTTTCTGTACTCAAGGAATACTAAGGGACAGAGTAAATTAGCTTGAGAGCACAATTCCAGAAAAGCGCCTATGCAAGTTTTCATCTACTGACGACACACAAATTAAAGAACACAGACACAGCTGGAACATTTCTGTAATGACTAACACAATCTACCAATAGCAGGTTTAAGACATGCTTTTTATGGTTAAATTGACTAGCGCAAACCTTAGTACATCATCTTGCGTGATTCATTTAAAAACCCCTTGTGGTGAAAATCAAGTTTTTAATGTTGTTTATATGTCTATGTGGCGATTTTAATATGCCAAACCATGTGCAAATTCATAAGTCAACACCGTTGCTAAGTATTTGCTCCTTAAAGCTGCAGTGAACAAAAGTTTGAAATCACTGGTGTTCCTTACGTCACAAACTACCTTGTAACCAATCACATCATGAGAGGCTTTAGCATATCATTAACTATGAGCGCTCTGAAGTAGGGTAGTCTCAAGAGAAGCCTAGGATATTTTTCTGTTGATGTGAAAAATCGGGTACATTTTCCGAATCGTACTCCAACTCCATTGGGTGCTCAAACTGTCAGTCAAACCTCATAACGCCACCATCCTCTTTCGTGAATGAAGTGCCACTCGCAATTTGGACCGTCTCTGCTTGTTTGCAGTGTAATTGTAAATAAAGCTCTGAAGCAGGGGAGTCTCGAGAAGCCAGGTTATCCCGGGATATTTTTGTGTTGATATGAAAAATCGGGTACATTTAGCAATATATATGCCTTTCTCCACTGACGTTCTCTGGTGTTCAAAGTGTTCCTAAGGATACTGATTTTTAGAAGGCAGCTGTCTGAACTCTGAGATGGCGAACATTAGCAACACACACAGTCAAGCAAAAGTATAATCATATTAATTACCGTTATGTGTCCGTCATTGTAAAGGGCGATACAATTGTGCAGCATTTACTACAGTAAAGTTGTCAGAGTGGATCTCTGAGCTGGAATCTGTGGATCTGGAGTGGAGGTGGGGCTTATTTGCATATTCAATAAATGAGGCAATGGTGTAGTTACATTCAAGCTATTTTAAGGCATAAAGAATTTTATTTATTTTTTCATAGGAAAAAATAAATAAAATATGCTATTTTGGTGATCAAAGATGAGTTTTAAGGGACCTTTAATTGACCAAACTAATTGAATGGCTGAAAATGATTGAAGAACTTGATGAAATGTAATGCGATTCACTTGCTGCCTCAGATGCGGCCATTCTATGACGGACAAAACGCGTATATCTGAAATTCGGTCAAAAACCTTTTGATTTTTGTAAAATGGTAGTATAATGACAAGCAAGTGTCTGAGCTTATATAATGGCACATTACCAACTTTGACAGTGCTGTGTTTAATTATTTGAAATATATATATATATATATATATATATATATATTTTTTTTTCTTGAAAAGTAGCATTTTTTCCCCTGACCGACTGCAACGATATGTGTATGTATTGTTCTACAAATAGATCACCTTGTCTTGTGAATCATATGAAGAGTGTCTACGTCATTTTTCACCCCAAAAAGTGCATTTTAAAGCCATTATCATGATCATTTTCCCTTTTTTAGTAAGATGCATAATGTCTTGCAAACTCATTTTTGTGTTGCATCAAAAGTGCATTTAATAAAAAAAAAATTGTTTTTTCTTTAATTTTGGGGAGGAAATATACAATTTTTAGTGAGATGCATGGGACAACATTTGAAAGCAGAACCTATTGTGGATCAGAAATCAGGTTCAGACTTGCAGACTGGATGTTTTCACATGAATTATTGCGTGACATCATTTTTGGGCCATGTACATTAGGCCGCTTCGTGACCCCTCGGCTTGTCCTAAGGGCATTTTGTGGTCAGTGTTTGATTTGGCCTGATTTTGATGTTATGAGACAAACTCCTGTCATGTTCACGAGTGGAAGTGGATTACAGAGATTAGAGATTGAGGAGCACAGATTGACTGACAGCACAGACGCGACACAAAGACAAGGTCATAGACTGGGAAGCTCGTTGGCTAGGAATATGATGGAATTGTCGGGAGCATCCGGGATGAACCATCCAACATGGTCTCCTATGTCAGTGTCTTTCTGAATATCACTATTTCATGAATGTTAAAAGACCATAAGAATATATGGCATAAGATAGAATAATCACCCAAAAATGTATTCATTTATTTATTGTGAATCTTCACTTTACAAGAGTAAAATTTCAAAGTTATCATTTGATAATAAACTTAAAGGGGACCTATTATGCTCCTTTTCACAAGATGTAATATAGGTCTCAGGCGTCCCCCAGAATGTGTCTGAAGATTCAGCTCAAAATACCCAACAGATCATTTGTTGTAAATGCCCATTTTTGAGTGGAAGGAAAAACATGCTGTTTTTGTGCATGTATCTTTAAATGCAAATGAGCTGCTGCTCGCTGCTCCCCACCCCCCTATCCAGAAGAGGGCGGAGCCAGTACAGCTCGTGCCTCAGATACTCTGCCAAAACTAAAACATGTTTGGTTTTGATGACCATCTCTATCACAGTCATGCGCATGTGACATTGCAGTTCTTCATCCTCATGAAAGTTTATTATCTGCATTCATTTTAAAGCCACCATAACAGTCTAAACTTCTGATATATGGTTTTCTGAGCATCCCTTGAATATTGAACCAAGTTCTCTTTCACGTCTTATTGCGCTTGAACTGATTTCAAAATGTCTTACTTGAATGCTGCTGTTAAATGCTCTGGCGAGGAGATAAACATGGCAGAATGTGTGCAGCTCACAGAGGGGTGGGGCTACGCTAATAGGGCGGGATCTGTCTGCATTTGTGTATAATGATGCCAGTATAATGTGACATCCCAGAAAAATGTGGATTCAATCCAATGTGGATTTCTACCATTATAGGGTAGTTATGTGCACGCTGCCGACACACATTTATGTTCAAACACCATGTAAGTGAATTTTGCATAATAGATCCCCTTTAAATAAATACCAAGTTCTTTCATAAAACTGAGCAGGTTGATGAGTCCTTAATGCAACCTGCCAACTACACAGCACAAGCTGATTGGTTCCTGTTGCATTCGCAGCCAATGAGCTTGATGCTCAACATTTAAATTGTCAAACACTCGAAAATCCTCCACCTTCCCCAGCTCCACCTGAATATCATGTTTTCTACAAACATGTGAAGCAGCACAACTGTCTTCAACTAGCGATGTGACGGTGAGGACATTTTCCTACCGGTTAATCGTCATGTGACAACACTGATAAAACTGGTATCACCGGCAGGGGCTTTTCAAATCGCTAATTTTAAACCGAAAGTAAAATGTGTATGGCCACTCGGGTATTCACAACGTAGCGGTGCGGAGCAAAGCTAGTGTTTTCAATGAATTCCTATGAAAGTTGAGCTTTCATAGTTGAGCTTGAGCTTGAAAGTTGAGCTTTCATAGGCATGAATTGAAAACGAATGAATGAATGAATGAATGAATGAATGAATGAATGACAGTGCAGTCATGCTCATTTTACTTTCGGTTTAAAATTAGCACCAATTCGGGGTTGGGTTGCTTGAATTGTGTTTTTCATAATAATAGGCTAATGAACCCACAACAACAAAACAGTACAATGACAAACTCACTTAAATAGGCGCTTTTACATTTCGCTTTGAAACCAAATCCTCCAAGATCATCTTGTCTGTTTGCTCTTTGCTCTTGTGATGAATGAAATCTGACTTCTGCTGCATTTGTGCTGCGACTCCCGTTCGGCTCGCTATATTGAGCAGACGCGTTCAGTTTATAATTGTAGAGTCTGTTCTCCAACTGAACTAAATTATTTTATTATTAGCCGTGGTGGGCAAGTGATGTAACCGGTGTTGTGCCTAAACACCTATCTTGAACATTGATAATATAAGACAATTTTTTACAAAAACGTTGACCCCAAACTTTTGACTGAATAAATTCAACACAATGCGCTTATATTGCAGTTGAAACTCTGGTATGTTAAATAAAATTAAAGGACCACTTTTGCACTTATAATCCATTTATCTGTGCAGAGAAGTCTGTTTTATCAAATTGTAGATTAGATTAACATCAGTTTATCAGGTCGAGACATTGGGTGTCGTCAGATCAGCCTGAACAGATGGTCGTTCGCGAGCCTCACAGGAGGAAGACGTTTGTTTTGATGGTGTCTGACATCAGTGATTTTTCAGATTGTGACTCATTTGTTACAGTACATCCCGTAATCAGTTTATTTTCCCACGCCGGCAGTGATGGTTTTGTATTGTCCTCATGTCAAGTGTATTTTGTACTGTTTCTGCAGTGGTCGTTTTGCAGCTCAGGCTGCTGGATTGGGAGTTTTTTGTTTCAAAGCCTTTCACAAGACTCCCATTGTCCCCCGTATCAAATGGGCTCATTATGCAAAATTAGCGCTGGGCCTTCGGCGTGGAATGGGCCGCATTGGCAGTCCTCACATTAGCATGGAAAGGTTTTATTCAAGGCTGCATTGCATTATGAGACTAGACTGCTATTGATAAGACTGAAGGGGCTCTGATGAGAAGTGTCTGATGAATTTACATCAAGAAAAAAATCACTGGCTTTACATTTTAAAAAAGACTATGTACACATAAAATATTGTTTCTCATGCCAAATTATTCAAGCTGACCCCACCATAGACTGCTTTGTGATTTAGGCTGGGTTAAAAAATATTGATTTCTCGATTTTAATCGATTCCCGTTTTGAACAACCGATATATTCTTAAAGGGATTGTTCACCCAAAAATAAATATTCTGTCATTAATTACTTGCCCTCATGTCATTCCAAACCTTTTCTGAAGAGATTTGATCACCTTATATGATGAACAGAATTTATTCGCCATATTTTCTTGTTGCAGACCAGGCAACTCTGATAATATAGCTTGTTATTGTGTATGCGAGCGCACTACATACAGTGTGTTTCATATTTGAATTTCTCTTTAGTCATAGAAATTAACATTTTAGGTTGCAGAAGCGGCATATTTTTTCTGATTGTCACACTATTTTTACTGCTAGATAAAATTCAGGGCCTGTATTCCTAAAGCTTCTAAGAATCCTCTCAGAAAGCTCCTAATTTAACTTAAAAACTTCTGCGTAGGAGTCTTCGCTTAAGAGTAACTCAGGACCAATCTGAGAGCAACTCTGAGTGAGGAAAATACAAAAACGTTCAAGTGAGGAGGCGGGGCTGACCCCGTTGCTACGGTTAACAGTCTTTTGACTGTGATTGGTTGGTCGTCCAAGAAGGAAAACAAGAGCTTTTAAGTTTTGAAATTACAGGCGTCATTTTGCCTGTTTTACTGTACTCTCTCTCTCTCTCTCTCTCTCTCTCTCTCTCTCTCTCTCTCTCTCTCTCTCTCTCTCTCTCTCTCTCTCTCTCTCTCTCTCTCTCTCTCTCTCTCTCTCTCTCTCTCTCTCTCTCTCTCTCTCTCTCTCTCTCTCTCTCTCTCTCATAATATATATCTAATAAGATCGGTCACAAACATGATCCCTGCACGATCTAATGTGTAGTGTATTCTCCCTCTTTGCGTTTCGTCCATTTTTTCCCCTGCTAAAGAAGTCTCTTAAAAGTCCTTGTCCATAAACTCTAAAAAAAAAAAAAAATGCTGGGTAAAAACAACCCAAGTTGGGTTGAAAATAGACTAACCCAGCAGTTGGGTTGTTTTAACCCAGTGATTGGGTTGTTTTAACCCAGCGATTGGGTTGTTTTAACCCAGCGATTGGGTTGTCTTAAGCAAACATTTAACCCAACCGCAGGGTTAAAACAACCCAACTGCTGGTGAGTCCATTTTCAACCCAACTTGGGTTGTTTTTTTACCCAGCATTTTTTATAGTGTACTCCTAACAATTTTAGACCTCAAGATCTCTTTTATGGGTTAAGATGCTTTCTGAATTACTTTCTTCTTTACTAGTAGAATTCAAGAGGAAACGCCCACCTTTCTAAGAATTTTCGTCACTCGGAGCTACTCTTTGCTTTAAGATTTTTCATGAATACAGGCCCAGATTTCCATGCATTTCAAGGATGCTTCATGTATAGATCTATCTAATGTAGTGCATTGTGTATACAGTAAAGAGAAAAGCACCTATATAGAGGAAACATGTGGTGGTAAAGAGGCTCATTTGTTTAATAATTCACGTCCATCTGTAGCTCTGCACTGGGTTAAAAGGGTCAGCTGGCCTCAGCAGAAGTGAGACGAGAGGGGAGATGGCACAGTACAGGCACGTTCACACACTTTACAGATGACAAGGTCAAAGGCCACGGATAAGCCTCGGCTCCTTTGAGTGCCCTCATTGCTATAGTTGGTGATTTTCACTGAGATGCTAAACAAATGCTCATGTTAACCTTCATAGCACAACTACACTGGGGGGAAAAAATTGTATAGGATACTTTTTTAAACTGTTTTCATTCAGAAAATTGTCACATTCACAAATTATTACATAGATATGGCATTGAGCATCTTGTTGACTGTATAACTGACTTTAACCTTGTCACCAAGACTCTACAGCAATATTGCATTTCTTTGTTTGTAAACAAGATTTCCTTTCATCATCAGCAATTTATCTTACAATAACATTTAATCGTTTTTATGAACTAATGCTGCATTTCCAATTCAGTTGTTTTACAAGGACAAGACATTATCTTGCATGCACACAACTGGACTAGTTTTCTAGGGGGAAGTTAGAAAAATGTGTTTTACAGACGTACTTTGTGATTTTAATCCCGTCCGTCTCTGCCAAGTCTGCGTTTTTCTCACACAACCTCGGTATAAATACCAGGGCAAACTCAACAGTCCTCTGAGAAATTGAATCCCGCCCGAATGCGAATGTCTGTGATTGTATTGAGTCAATATAATGCCACATAGTTTTGCAAAAGAATAAAGTATTGCAAAAGAAAAAAAAGTTTTGCAAACAAAAATAAAGTAAAGATCGGTGAGCTCAGCCATGGTGTCTTCATCTGTGTTGATCTGCGTCTTGAGGAGATGATGTCACACGGAGGGAGGCGTGACCATGTCAGCTGAACACGCCCCAGTTTCTTGACTCCACCCCCCATGTCAAAACAGTGCCACAAAGTGACACACACAGAAAAATGAAGCGCACTGGGGAAACGGTATCGCAAGCACACTGGAACGCTGCGCAGAATAAAAGTTGTGTTGCAAATGAAACAACTTTATTTTCCTTTTGCAAAACTTTTTTTTTCTCTCAATACTTTTTTTTTTTTTTGCAATACTTTATTTTTGTTTGCAAAAAAGTTTTTTTTTTCTCTCAATACTTAATTTTTCTTGTTTTGACATGGGGGGTGGAGTCAAGAAACTGGGGCGTGTTCAGCTGACATGGTCACGCCTCCCTCCGTGTGACATCATCTCCTCAAGACGCAGATCAACACAGATGAAGACACCATGGCTGAGCTCACCGATCTTTACTTTATTTTTGTTTGCAAATTTTTTTTTCCTTTTGCAATACTTTATTCTTTTGCAAAACTATGTGGCATTATATTGACTCCATATGATTGCAGATATTATATTATTGTATTATCGTAACATTTCTCCTCGTGTTTTTCCACCAATTTTCGGTGCACAAACTCACAGACGTCGAGTGATAAGAATTGTCCCGTCCGAATAGGGCTTATGCGTATGCTGGCACACAGCACGTGTTTCATACAAATGCAGCTACTCGATTGTGTGAGACAACGTGAAAAGCTGCCAGACAAATGCTCTCTGAGTAAGCAGCGTCTGGGGATACTAATGTTTGTAGAGGTGTCAGTTCCTTCTTTACATAATGTCTGTCGTAGAAACACAATTTGATCAGCTGAATCTGATAGATTTAACAGTAGGAAGTGTGTAGGAGGTATTGAATACTATTTAATCTCCTTTTTACAAGAAAACAGACATTTACGATGTGGAACTAAATGTGAATTGAAGTGTTTGGGTAACACACCTGAAAAGGGAGAAAATAATTAACGAAGGAATGACACGGATGTAGTACTTCCTTAATGGTGGTTCAATTGAATCTTTAATGACTACATGCATTATTTCAGTTGTGTCCTCTACAACACCGCAAGAACTTTGTACAATACCATTCTTCATGACAAATGATTGCAACTGTTTAGACAAGTTGTCTAAAAGCCTTCAAAGAGCCTAATATAGACTCAAGACACTATTTCTGTCCTGCCTTCAACCAGCAGATTTGAATTGATGAAAGCGGAATATGAAACCAAGCATAAGAGATAAAAAGGTTTAGATTTACATAAGTGTTCTTAAGTGATTTACCATTCCAAGACATTTCGAAGGTGAAAAGAAGGCCTTTTGTATTAGGGATTCAGTGCAATTCTGTTGAGCCCTCACACTGTATGTACTATGATGGTTATTAGATGATGTTGTTGCCAGGGGAAACATCATCCTCTGGCAACCATCTCCAATTCGTTCACATACATCCTGCCAACTTATTTTGCTGAACAACGCAATGCAGTTGAAGCCATTCAGAATCAGAAATGAGTGTATCTGCCAAGTACATCTGCACTGAATCTTTGCACGGGTTACTCCCCTATGCGATACTTATCAAACAAAAATTATAAAATTGTTAGTGGGGCTATAAAATATTAAATATTGTGCATTAATTGTTGACAATATTAAATGCAGGCTATTTAAAATTAGTATTGTGTTTTTGTGGTTATCATCCAGTTCCCCAGTTCATGCTTAGAATTACAGAGTAATTCAACAGTTTTGAATGCAACTTGTACAATATAAAACTAATTTTGTTTTGTTTTCTCCCTCTCTTGCAGGGAACCTTAACCTAAACGAATTTAATGGGGAAAATTAGAAGAGTCTCATTAAGATGACACGCACAGATCCACCTGACATATTAGGATCAACTGCGTATCAAGATGTCAAAGTGAATTCCCTCTCCACCCACTCCAAAGCCTGTCATCCCTCAAAACAATGTGATTCCCCATCCATCAGCAAACTGGAGAACACTCGAAAAAGCAAAAAGAGGCACTGCCGTAGCTTTGACACTGAGTCTATGGACAAACTCCGATATCATACAATAGCAATGGAGTACCCATACCGAAGGGCTGAAAGGTACGCGGCCAATCCAGAGGTTACCTGGAATGCCTTAGGTCGCCAACAAGGTCATGGACTCCATCGATTTTCTTCCCCAGATATATTTAGCTACCGTCTCACCTCCCAGCCAATGACTGCTGAGATGCCTGGTGAAATTGCTGTGACAGAACAAAAGAGGAGGACTAGATCTAGAAGTGCCTCACGTGTTCAGACCAGCCTAACTCCTGTATCATTTGATGGTTCTCCTCCAGTGGCAAGGAGGGGCCGGGAAGCTCAAAGGGCACATAAAAACACTCAGCCAAGGCCAGAAGTTTCCCCAAGAAGAGAGTCTTCCTATGCTGCCACACGGGCACATGTGAACGAAGTTCACCCCATCAAACTGCAGCCGCAGAGGAGTGATACAAGCAGATATTCCCCTGTATACGTGTCTGAAGGCATTGATGAAGGAAGGCCAGAGAAACCTGCTACTAGTCCTCATGTTCGGTGCCGGGTGGACATCAAACCAGATGAGTCGGCCATGCAGCAAGGTGGCCGAAAGGCAGCTACACCCCATGTAGACATACCTTGGCAGAAGTATCCTAGCAGTGGCAGTCGGAGTCTGACAGTGCCTCGCCATTTCTCCACTTCGAGGACACCAACTCCCACTGAATCCTTCACGGGAGAGTACAGACAGGCGTACCAGTATTCACAAAGTATGCCAAACAGCTACATGCAGCCTATGGAGATCCCTTTACAAAAGGTGGTCTCACCACGGGAGCCAAGGGAACACTATGGACGGGAAAAAAGGGCTCATTCAAGCCCCAACGTGCCAACTAAATTCTTCTATGCAGAGGATTTGGGGAAGTATGGATCCTCAGCTCCATCAAGGACTTATTATCAAGATGACCGATACAGCATTCCAAGCCAACCCTACTCACCTAAAGTACAATATGTACAAGATCCAAGGACTCACATTGTTCATACTGTACCTGCCAGGACATATTTCTCAGAAATCGACCACTACCATTACTCTGGACAGTCTGCATACCCTAAACACTATGCTGCAAGTGAGCCAGGGGCGTATATAATACAGACTCCTCCTGCAAGGACTTACTATGGCGATGACCCAAGAACATATCAGATTCAAACAGCCCCTCCTCGGATCTTCTACATGGCCGACACCTACACGCCACCAATGGAGCATCATATTCCTGCAAGGGCATATTACACTGAGGGAAGACGGCATGCCCGTGTGGTGCAGCCGCAGTCAGAGGACTGGTACGGCTCAGAGGTATCCGGCTACTCTAGCCATTACCCTTCCTCATATGTCTCACAGGTTACTCCCACAAAAGTCAGACAAGAGCCAAAGGTCACAACTTGGTATGCTAACCCATGCATGGAGCCAACAAGAACCGTAACAGACCCAAGACCATACTCAAGATCTTGGGATAACATCCTCGACACCCACGTAGAGAGGGAACAGCCCGTACCTCGAGGGAAAAGTGATGAGAATCTTCTTTGTCAGGGGATACAAACTTCAAGTGAAAGACCAAAACCTGTGGTTGTCAACCTTTCCAGCTCACCAAGGCGTTATGCTGCACTGTCCTTATCTGAAAACTCTTTGATTGACAAAAGTCCAACTGAGGCCAGGAGCTCTTCAAGTAAGCTGTGGTTTGTCACACCTGAAATTACCATCACAGACAATGATATCAAACCAAGCAATCTTACTAAATCAGAAGCACGCTCTGCAAGTTGGAATGTGCTGGATTCAAAAAGTGCCCCAAATCAAGAAGCCCCTCAACGTGAAGCAAAATCTACCAAAGAGAAAACGCATGGCAGCACATCCCTACAGCAAAGTTTAGAGCAGCTTGATGAGCTTCTAGCTGACCTTGTTGTTGATTACAAGCCTCCAGCCAGGACCAGCGAGGAACTGCTTGATCAACTCAAAAAGCTCATTGATGAAGAAGAAGCAGTATCTTCAGCAAGAAAGGACTCAACGACAGGATCTGAAAGTGGCATGCCCCTTGACAAACAACCCACTTCGATAAAAATAGATCCTGATGCACTAAGAGACACTGATGGGAGTTGTGACGGGTTGAGAAGTACAGAAGAGTGCTCCCCTGACCAGAGTCCAGATGAGGACGACACGATGATGTGTTCAAACAATAAATGCCGTCGGACTGAGACCTTGTTCAACGCCTGCCTCTACTTTAAATCCTGCCACAGCTGCTATACTTACTACTGCTCTCGCAACTGTCGCCGCGAAGACTGGGATGTGCACAAGGAGAGCTGCCTCTATGGGCGAATCGGTAGTGTGTGCCGCCACGTTATTAAGCACTGTCGAGAAACCACAGAGGTCCACAAAGCTTTCTCCCGTATAGCCAAAGTGGGATACCTGTCTCGGGGCAGGGGTGTCCTGTTTTTGGGATTTCCAAATCCGGCTTCATCCACAAATTTCCTTCAGTTTGGACTAGAAAGTCTGCTCATGTCGCCAACGTACTTATCTCTCCGTGAGCTGGAGAGTTTCAAAGATAACCTTGGGGAATATTGCAAGGAGCTCCAAGAGGCGGGAAAGGAATATGACCCTAATGAATGTTTTCTCTTGAATGTATCCATCGCTGTTGGTGATCAAGTGCCTGACGGACCATCGCCAAGGGTCCAAGCCCCAACCGTCAGGAAATTTGCCAAGATTGCGCTCGCTTCCTACAGTCCAGAAAAGAAGGTCCATCGGAAGGAAAGTGACATGGAGACGTTGATCCTGACCCCACCGCCAGGCATGGCTGACATTGACAAGGAAGGTGAAGAGGGAAGGAAAGCCAGGGAGATCTGCTTCATCAACATTCAGCGAGAGTTGAGGATACGAGGGGTGTTTCTTCGCCACGAATACCCCAATGTCTACCAAAAACTCTGTGAGTTTGTTGAAAGCAACAGGAGGTTCACGCCCACTACTATTTATCCTATTGATAAAAGGACCGGCAAGCAGTTTATGTGCATGATAATGGCAGCCTCTGAGCCACGAACTTTAGACTGGGTAGCCAACCCACATCTCCTAGATGACATTATTTAAACAAGTGCACCTTTTATATATTAAAGCATAGATCTCACTATAGTACATATCTAAATATATCAAGCTTATTTGTTATACATGTTTGTAGATATGTATTTTGTTTAATGGAAAAAAAGTGTATTCATGTCTGCAAGGTCAGTATTATTCAATGTTGGAATAATACCCATCAGATGTTGAATATGAGTAATTCACATAATTCTTTTTTTTTTCATTGACTTGGCATCTAGTCGCAGCTTTTGTCCATTTATGCTTCACTGGCAATTACTGCCCTCCCGTTTCTTTGTAGCAATTCTCTTTTGATATTCTTTTATTGTTCATGAAAAGAGAGAGAGAAAAAAAAATATCTTATATTTATTTTAGCAAACTACAGAATTATGTACTTATTTACTTCAGAGCTGAATATTTTTTCCTATGCAAAAAAAAAAAAAGAAGAAGAAAAAAAGCCAACATTGTCTCGCAAAAAATGTTGAAAATGGTTTGGCTAAAGAAATATGGTACTATATTTCTTTATATCTCTAAAAAAAAATTATGTGTATTTTTATTGGTATGTTAAATACAGGCATTATATGAATTATATTATATTATATTATATTAATTATATTATATTATATTATATTAAACAAACTTAAAGAGGAACTTAATAATGCAGAGTAGAATCACAGTAGGACTGTGGATTATCCATGGTCTATTAAATGTACTACTTTGAGGAATGGCTTTAATTAAAAAGAGAGCTGCTTAGAATTAAGCAACACCTAGAATTTTGTGCTCCAACCTGGTAAACTCATTTTCGTAAATGGTTTGTTATTTAGCTTTGAATTTAATGAAGTAATTGGTGCTTTTTCTGTATGGTTAGTAGAATTACTTGAGCAATAATGAACTTGAAAACAAAACCTGGAATATATTGGTATCAGTGATGTGCTGCACATTAGGTGTTGGCCTGTACTGTTCCATCAGAAACACTGTGAAATGAGTTATCTATTTTATGCGTGTCACTGATAGAGTTTCCTTGTGATCACCTATTAGGCTTGGAAATATTTAGTAGTTGTTAAGATTATGAGGGATGTGAGATGTGACTGTAGTTTCGTCTCTAGAAAAATGGAATCAGTTGTTGTATGGTACATTGATTATTAAAGGGTTAGTTCACCCAAAAATTAAAATTAGCCCATGATTTACTCACCCTCAAGCCATCCTAGGTGTAATATGACATTCTTCAAAGCTTTATAATGGCAGTGACTTGTTGGGTCATTTTTGAAGTCCATAAAAGTGCATCTATCCATCATATAACTGCTCCACACGATTAAAATAACTAGCTTCCGGCGGTCAGTGGTACGCAAGTCGACTTGCGCTAAAAGAGTAGCCCCTGATGTGATGTACAGGAGCACCTCTCATGGATAGGGCTGGGCAACCAACTCAAGCCCCTCTACTTTTACACCGAAATCCGCATGGCCGGTGTTTTGCTCTGTCCTATCACCATTCTATCGTCAATACGCGTACGCCTGCGGGGTTTAAGGGGTTTAAGGATCACTCTTTTAGCGTTAGTCGACTTGCGTACTGCTGACTGGCGGAAGCTAGTTATTTTAGTCTATAAAGTTTTAAATATGGATATTTTTCTTACACAAAGCCACTTTGCTTCAGAAGGCCTTTATTAACCCCCCGGAGCCGTGTGGAGCAGTTATATGATGGATAGATGCACTTTTATGGACTTCAAAAATGACCCAACAGTCACTGCCATTATAAAGCTTTAAAGAGCCAGGACATTTTTAATACAACTCAGATTGTAGTCGTCTGAAAGAAGAAAGTCATACACACCTAGGATGACTTGGGGGTGAGTAAATCATGGGCTAATGTTCAGTTTTGTGTGAACTATCCCTTAAAGCTTGGAAAATTTGTATCTTTTTTGTGGTATTGTTTTCACCTCAACAATGCAACATGTGGAAGCAAAACGGTACTGATTCTTGAGCTACTGCACAAAACGGCCCACATTTTTATCTGCCATTAGTTTGTTTTAAATAGGCCTGTTAATAGCTAGCAACACCAGAAAAACTATTAATAGCTACATGCAACAACTAAGATGTAAAGCAGATTTCTGTCAACGGATGAAATATACAGCCTTTTAAAACCATCCTGTATTATCAATTCATTTTACAGTGTAATGCTAGATGTCATATAAAAAGTATTTGACCTAACAGTACACGCTTTAACCTGTCGTGTTGACACCAGCTTTTAAACAGCCAATCATAAAGGAATACCTCTGAAATTATACAGAACAAATCCAAAGTAATTAGTTCCTTGGCACATTCCAGTTGTGTAGCCTGTTTTGTCCCAGTACTCAAGAATTAGTGAGCTGATACCTGTACAGTTTAGTTTTGTAGTTTGCAAGTCCGAAGCGTGTTTTTCCTCCTTGAGTTTCCTAGTTATACTTTGCTCTACAAATCTGTTCACTGCTTTACTTGATGAACTCCTGTCATAGCACAACCCTGTCTGAACTCAGAACAGTTATAGCACACTTTCCAGGTGATTTTGCCCAGCTGAGTGTAAATATACAGTGGTAAACCGAAAGAAAGGATTGCATGTGATTCTATTTTTTCTATCTCATTACATTAATATAGCCTAATCAACCTGCCTGAATATTTGATATTTGAAAATATGCTGTATATGAGGGATAAAGTATAAAGTAATATATATATATATATATATATATATATATATATATATATATATATATATATATATATAGTAGGAATGATATTTTCAAGATCAATGTGTCAACCATTGCTGTTATGCTGAAAACAACAGACAAAGACACGGTCTCACCGAAAACAAACAAACTCAAGCTTGAATAAAAAAAGATGTGTCTTTAAAAGATTGTTTCTGTTGTCCTATAATGCACCTTGTGTCAATGTCATGGCTCCACCATGTGGTGTGTTAGAGGATTTACCTTTTCAACCCTGGGTCCCATGCAACAGTGCGTTTCTTTTTTACAGATCTGTAATAAATAGTTGTCATCTGTCATTATTTATACATTGGGACTTTTTTTTTTTCTAATAACAATTTTCTCCTTTTGAAATGGCTGATGTCACTCATGACTCAATGTTTAACCTCCAGAGGGCAGCAAGGCACAGGATAACATCCTCTGATGTTTGCATAAACATTTAAAGGAACTGTATGTAAGAAATGTATTTCAATGAATCATAAAATGGCCCTGATATGTCACTAGACATTAAGAAATCATGTTAATTTCAAATACTTATATCACTGACAACAGTAGTCCGGCCAGGATATTGTCATTTTAAAAGTGAAGTTGCAGCCCTCAGCTGATGTTGATGTTGTCATGTTGTGTTTTGGCCTGAAGCCCCACCCTCCACCGATCTACCAATCACAAAGTCAGTAGTGTTTCGGCATCCGGGTTGCCAGCTCTGCTCTAGTTACCACAGCTCCAGCTACACACTTTTTGGATAAATAAGTCTAACTTTACAACCTAAAAGACCTCTCATGAAGCATAAACATAATTAACAGAAAAAAAACGTACTGTGTATGACTCGTCACTTGCCATTGGAAGCTCCTTGTATCAGCCTACGTTCTTGCTGGATCCTGCAGCCTATCTGGCCACCTCGAGTCAGGGGGTAGGGGGATACACCGCTCTACAGTCATTTGAAAGTGATTGCAGTATCAGTTTTGGTCACAATCCTACATAAAGTTCCTTTAAATGCAGGGTAGGTGATTTTTTTTTTTTTTTTCTCAAAAAAATTTGATAGCAATCACTAAGTGTACAGTATTTATATGTAGGCCTATATCGTCTGTGGAAGGCATAGAACCACACAATGTTCGTCCAATATGATGTCCTACCTACCTGTACCTGTCAACATGTGTACATGCACATCACATGTCATCAGCGCGTTTCATTATAGAGTTAGACAAAGGTCAGTCACAGAGCACCACATTTTACAGTTCCTCCTGAATCAAAATAGTGTGCTGTTATTTGGAAAAGATGGAAACCTGTGACATTATATGATAGACTGTAAAAAATATGGACGACGCACCTTCACTCTCTTCCATTGTAGAGAAGTGAAGCCACCAATATCTAAATATGGCGCTGACATCTTGGAGCCCGAGTCTGTGCAGTAGTGAGCGTGAAGCCCCTCCCACACTCCCGCAGAATCGGTTAGTACAGTTTACTGCAGAACAACACATTATGTCGGTGTGAAATAAACAGTTATGGAAATGTATAAATCAAAAAGTTGAAGCTCCAATCTACTCCTAAAAAAGTCCTGGTGCCTCAGTGGCTACTTGGCTCAAAGAAGCTGTCAATCACAACGTCATACTCTCGTTTTATAGCATCAAATAACTAACTTAAACTAAACTTATTTAAAGCTGCAGTCTGTAACGTTTTTTGGGTTAAAAACTATACAAAATAATTTTTTGAGCAAGTACATAACCAGCCAGTGTTCAAAACGATCTCCTTACCTTAGCCCGATTCACAACGGTAAGCTTGAATTTGAGTGGTACCGGTAGCTTTCCGTGGGAAATACAAGCTTGCCGCCATTCGTCTTTGCGTCATTATGTCACCTATACATAAAAGCTGTGTCTCATTTCATGGAATTTCGAAGGCTGCGTCCTCCGGAGGGCACATCCTGTGAAGGATGCGGTATACTGAGTGTCCTCAATCAGAATGAAACGAGACGTCCTTTGTAGGACACACGCAGGAAGTATCACGTTGCTATGCCAATACGTTCAGGCTCTCACGCCAGTTATATGAATGAAAATTATTTATAACTTGAAAATGACTATGAAATGTTTCTTGCCTTGACAGCAATGTGCTGTTCTAAACGTTTAAAAATCACTAAACACTTGTAATCCTGTTTCCCACACCTATCTGTTTAAGGTAATAGCTTAAAAAACAAAAACAAACTTGAAACTACTTACATTTAAACACCACATGTACGGTTGCATGTATATCTGGCGGCGGTGCCATGTATTCAAATAATATTTAAAAAATTGGACGGTTGTTAACGGTGACGCAAAGAATTGTGGGTAATCTGCAGCATTCCTGTGAAAGAAGGACGCATTCGAAGGTCGCATTCGGAGTGTCCTACTCAGTTTTTTTAAATGAGACAGCCTTATGACGTATGCAGCCTTCGAATGCGACCTCCGGAGGATGCAGCCTTCCGAAATGAGACACCGCTAAAGAAGGAGTCCGGCTAGTAGGCGATCGCATGTAAGGATGCTGCAGGTGGGGGATCATTTATAGCCTTTTCTCACAGCAGCTGGAGTAATTAAACATCATTTTGATGGATTGTAATCCAGAAAGATCCGAACGACCGCCATCAGTCACACCTGGAGATTCAACCGGAGTCAAAAGCAAAAGATTAGACCGTACAGAAATTAAAATCTTGAGGTAACGCTAATACACACTAAATACACGTCACGCAATGCTGCTGTTGTAAACAATTTGAGAACAAAGTATAACAATAATAATGATTTGCACGGTTTGATGTGATATGAGCTAAACGATCATTAGATTTAATCACTGTTGGTAGTGTGATTTATTGCAATGCTTTTTTTCCTCTCAGTTTTTCAGAACAAAAGTGGCAGACATTACCGTTACTTGTTCAGATTCCCGGTGAAAATTCCTATTTTGGTCGTACTTCTAAGTTCCAAGATGTAAAACCTGTGATTCTGAAGTACAGTATCCACACCGGTGCAGCAGTGAATGAATGACAGCCACACAAACTCCTCAAAACATTAAATTCATCCGTCCATGTAAAGATGATAATTCTGCAAATAACTGCAATTGCAGGTTTCAAACACAGATGGCGCCAAAGAACCATTACAGACTGCAGCTTTTAAAAACCAACACTTGAACTTACATTAGCGTGATAAAAGCTACCTAAAATGACAGAAACCATCTTTGGAAAAAAAAAAATTTTGAAGTGTAATTTGATTGTTTATTTTGCCTCATATCCCATTAGATTACATGGAGAGGGCGGGTTTATGAGCCACCTGGGGGCGATATACTCGAGTGGTTAGTGACTGGAATGTATGCGTTTCAATGGCAACACCGAAATGAATCTGCAGCAGTCAGGTGGTACAGGTCAGTGCTCTTTAAGTTGTTTATGTCCATTGCTTTGAGACTTGAGGTAGTTTAAGTTTCAAACAAAGCTAGCTCGCTATTGCTAACCTCTCCGAAAAGTGCCTGCCCTACCTTTGACAAATAGATTATCAAATGTAACTGGGCTATGTGTGCAATACCATAGTAATCCTAGTTGCAGCATGTATGAATTGTAGGTAGTCTGAAATGTGCAATAGTAGCCTAACCAACAGAGTGCATGCGTGTAATACTGTATTTCCCAATGCAATGCGCCTCGACTTTGCTGTCCTTTAAGTTCTTGAAACAGGAGTGATTGTGCGTTCATGTCTGAAAGATAATTGGCTGTTTATGAGTTTAACGAAGATGAACGCTACCACAATGTCGTTAATACAAGTGTGAAGCTCGGGATTTTCTTTAAGCACCGATGTTTACGAGTTGAGGGCGTATTAGCAGTGATATTGTCAAGCTTTTCTGTTTACAACGAAGTAAAACAATTGCTTGCACAAAATATGATAGCATTGTAATAAAACTATAATGTGCAAAGGTAAAGTTTACAGTGGCTTCATAATTTGATTAAAAACATAAAACGCAAAACACACCTGATGCACATTATTTGTTCTTCATTTTCCTGAAGTATTTAGTAAAAAAAAAAAAAAAACTTGCTATATTTTTGTGTCATTAATTAGGAGACGGTACACCGCCATCCTGACGTCATAAAAGCGACTTCCCAACTCGTAAACACGAACTTCCAAGTTAGCATCACACTGGTGGGGGGCCAAGATGGCGTTCATCCGTGTAGACACGTTTTGAGGGGTGTCGTCAGGCAACTCTGAGTTGTACATGAAACTAAGTATGATAACCCCGATATATTTTATTGATGATTAGTTAAAGTGCTCCTCTTCTATTGTGAAGCTCGCCAGGCCCATATGGGTAAGAAAAGAAATCGAGAAAAGGCTCATCTGAAAGTAACCGACATGGCGACTGAGGAAAGCAAAGATAGTGACGAAGTTTCTATGGATTCTGAAGTGCTGCTTGCTACACCGTGCACTCCGTGTAAAAGTCCACCCGAAAAAAAGGGTAAATTGAAGGCCAACATTGATGAGAAAATCGATTCAATTCTTGTGGCTGTTGCGGAACTTACATCGAAGTGTGAAGGCACATTTCAAAGAGTCGAGTCCATGGAAAAAATAATGGAAAATACGGCGTCTTCTATCTCCGCTCTTTCTACCACAGTAAGCAAACTGTTACTAGAGACCACGTCCCACAAGGAGAAGATTTTGAATCTGGAAAAAAATGTTGCCACGTTGCAGCAAGAAAATAAGCATTTAAAGGAGACGTGTATGGGAATGCAGAATTACAAAAGAAGATGGGATCTCAGGATTTACGGGGTAAAAGAAAGTGGTCTTGACAGGGAGAACAACACACGAGATGTTGTAATCAAGATTCTGTCTAAAGTATCTCCAAAGATTGCGCAGAAATTTCCTGATGTGGTGGATTCGGTTCATAGACTGGTACAGAAAAGAGGTGATGGTCGCCCTAGGGTGATAATCATACAGTTTGCCATGCGACTCTATCGGGACACAGTGTGGAGAGATGCCAAAGACAACCAATACCTGAAAGACAACGGGCTACACATCAAAGAAGATCTGTCTTCGGAGGAGAGAGCTGCAAGAAAGAAGGCATGGCCATTGGTGAAAAGAGCGAGGGAAGAGGGCAAAAGGGCCGGCTTTCGAGGAGGTTTTGCCTTCATTGAAGGGGTGCGCATTAATGTTCCAGATGTTACCTGAATGATTGGATTCTGACTGCTATCTTGCAAGGAACATGGAAAAAAAAAAAAAAAAAATCGGGAACATTGCAAGTTTGAATGTTTCAATGTTTCATGACTTCTCAGTATTCACTTTCTCCAAAGTTTATTCTCACTATTCTATTGTTTATTTAGTTACCTTTTGCAACGGCAGATTTTAAGTTCGGTAAGTTTAAATTTATTTCTTTAAATGTTCGAGGCATTCGCGACGCCATCAAAAGAAAATCTATATTTCTTTTCGGAAGACATACAGATGCTCAAGTACTTTTTTTTCAAGAGACTCATTCTTGTGACTCTGATGCGAATTTTTGGAAAACCCAATGGGGAGATTCTATTGTTTTTAGCCATGGATCCAATCACTCAGCAGGTGTTGCTATTCTCTTTAACAAATTTAAAGGTAATGTTTTGGAAACTATTCGTTCTGATAATGGAAGATGGATTATAATGTCTATTAGGTTGGATAATTCTACTTTAATAATCTGCAATGTCTATGGCTTTAATGTTCGAGTACATAATCTAGAAATGTTTAAGAAAATTTGTGAAATATTAACAAATCTAAAAAAGAAATACAAAGAAGGATATGTAATCGTTGGTGGTGACTTCAACGATACTCCAGATGACTCTGTTGACCGTTTTCCGCCTAAAGGTACCAGCTCACGAATCTCAGACTTGTTTTATTTTATAACTGATATGTTACAAGTTACTGATGTATGGAGATATTTAAACCCCAACTGTTGTGATTACACATGGTGTAATTCTTCTCTTTCTTTAAAATCAAGAATAGATTACTGGTTGATACCTCATGATTTAATGCACTATATATCTGAAACAAAATCACTTGTGCCCCGCTATCGGATCACAAATTGATTTCGATTTCCTTTGATGGGTCTATGAATAAGGGTAATACTATTCGTGGATACTGGAAATTAAACAATAATTTACTATCAGACAAATATTTTGTGAAACAGGTCAAATTGTTAGCAAATATTTTTGAAAAACAGAATTTAAATTGTATACAAAAATGGGAGCTATTTAAATTTAAGGTCAGGGAAATGGCTATGAAAAGAGGCAAAGAGTTAAAGAGAAACAAACTTAGAAAGATTACAGAGATAACAGAAGAACTTAATACTTTAATTAAAAAAAACTTTCTATCAGAAGACGAAAACTCCAAAATGCATAGACTCAGTTTAGAAATAGATAACATGTACATGGAATTAGCCAAAGGTGCTTATGTAAGGTCAAGAGCCAAATGGGTTGAGGAAGGGGAAAAAAATACTAGTTATTTTTTTTCTCTAGAAAAAAGAAATTATGCTAGAAACTCTGTTTCATCATTAAAAATAAATGAAAGAATTTCCAATAACCCTTCAGAGATAACGTCATTTGTTTACTCTTTTTATGAAAAACTCTATACCTCACATAATGATAATGTAAAAATAAGTAATTTCCTACAGACAATCGTAGATTTTGTCCCTGTTATTTCTCATGATTATAGAGACTTATGTGTGGATGATATCTCCAAAGATGAGATTTCTAAAGCTCTTTTTTCTATGAAAAAAGGCAAATCCCCGGGAACAGATGGGTTATCTGTTGAATTTTACTGTGCTTTTGGGAGCTGATAGAAGATGCTCTATATAATATGTATAAAGAGTGTTTAGAAGATAAAGAAATGAGTATAACAATGAAACAAGGGGTTATTTGCTTAATCCAAAAGCCAGACAAAGATCCTTTACTCATCGATAATTGGAGACCAATTACTTTATTAAATGTTGACTATAAAATTTTAGCTTTAGTGTATGCAACAAGATTAAAAAGTGGATTAGGTAACATAATTAGTGAATTTCAAACTGGTTTTATGGCAAAACGTCATATTAGCTATAATATTAGACTAATATTAGACCTATTAGATTATAATCAATTTGTTAATTCAGAGGCTCTCATTTTGTTCCTTGACTTTTATAAGGCATTTGACACCATTGAGCACCCATTTTTGTTACAGGGTTTAAATTCATTTGGATTTGGTAGTAAATTTATTCAAACGATTAAAATGTTTTATGAAGGCATTAATAGTTCAATTATATTACAGGCTAATACTTCCGGAAGGTTTTCTATCAATAGAGGAGTGAGGCAGGGTTGCCCAATTTCCCCCTTTTTGTTTTTGATTGTGGTGGAGCTATTGTCAATCGGTATAGTTAAATCTAATCTTCGTGGTATAACATTATTCGATAAAGAGATAAAAATTTCACAATTAGCTGATGATACAACTTTATTTTTGAAAGATAAGAGTCAAATTGATAATGCAATTAATTTAGTTAAAAATTTTTCTGATGCTTCAGGGCTCCATTTAAATCTCACTAAATGTGAAATTCTTCCTGTGCATGATTTGGCTGAACAATCATTGTCAAACATTCCAGTAAAGGACTGTATAAAGTACTTAGGAATTTATATATCAAAAAACATGTCAGTTAGACAGCAGCTTAACTTTAATAATAAAATTAAGAAAACAAAATTGATTTTTGATAACTGGTTAAGGAGAGATCTGTCTATTTTAGGAAGAGTTCTTTTATCTAAAGCAGAAGGTGTTTCTAGATTTATTTTCCCTGGCCTTTCTTTGTTTGTTCAGGATTCCACTTGTAAGGAAATTAATAAGTTGCTGATAAATTTTTGTTGGAAAAATAAACACCACCATCTTAGAAAATCTGTATTAGCTGGGAGGAAATCTGAGGGAGGATTTGAAATATTGGATTATGTAGATATAAATAATACCTTCAAGATTAATTGGATCAAAAAGTGTATTGGTTATCCTGACTCAATTTGGTTTTTTATTCCCCATAATGTCTTTAAGAAAGTGAGTGGTCTTGATTTTCTTTTAACCTGCAATTTTTCACCTACTAAATTACCCTTAAAATTGTCTAAATTTCATGGGCAAGCTCTCTTGGCTTGGAAACTTTGCTTTGTACATAATTTTTCTCCCCATAGAATGAAAATTTGGAATAACGAATTGATTACAATTAGAGGCAAGAGTATTTTTATGGAGAAATGGTTGGATTATGGAGTAAATTACCTAAGTGATATGTTTGATTCAACTCACAAAATCTATTCTTATGATTCTTTCTTGATTAAGTTTAATTTTCCTGTAAAATACAAAGATTTTATTACAGTAATCAAAGCTATCCCTTCTGGACTTATTCATTTGATGAGCAGCCATCTGTCCTATTATAAAGTTGATAATAAAGACTGTGATTTCCTTATAAAGGGTAAAATATATTGGATAAAAAATGCACTAATAAGGATATTAGACAAGTTTTTTATGAAAAAAGGAAAGTTATTCCAAGAGGGAAAATTTATTGGAATTCTGTTCTAAAGGAAGTTAATTGGAAAAAGACATGGCTGTTATCATATAAATTTTGTATTTCAAATAAAGTAAGAGAAATTCACTTAAAGATCTTACATAAAATATATCCAACTAATATTTTACTATCTAAGTTTATGGATATGGGGAAAGAATGCTCTTTTTGTAATAGTTTTGAAGAATCTTTAAGTCATATGTTTTTTGAGTGTCAAAATGTACAGAAATTTTGGAAAGACTGTTTTTACATTTTTCTACCAAAACTGGGGTAATAATAACATTGAATGTGAAAGATATTATTTGTTATTATGAACACGAAGATAAAAATATTGACAATTTTGTCAATTTCATTATCCTAAACGGCAAATTCTTTATTCATAAATGTAGATTATCTAAATCTTCTCCTTTGTGCAAGGTTTTCTATAACGAACTTATTCTGTTAATGAAGTCTCTTAAAGTCGTGAAAAACGTAAAAGGTACTGCTATTGTCACATACTTCGAATCTGTATTTGGCGTCTTATGAATGTCTTTGTTATTATTATTATTATTATTTTTTTTTTGTTTGTTTTTTTTTTTTTTTTTTTTTTTTTTTTTCCTTTATCTTTGGAATGTTTGTATTTGGTGCCTGTTTTTGTATTGTTGGTTAATGGTTCTATAAAAAAAAAAAAAAACACGAACTTCCCATGAGGAACGTACCTGTGATTTAATTTTTTTTTTTTTTTTAATATTTTATTACTAAAATCAAATGTTAAATATTGAGAAATAAGACCAAAATACCACTGAACAAGACGAGTGATTAAGGTGTTTTAAGATATTATCATGAACTTTTTCCAGATGCACATTTTATCATGCTGGATTTCAGCAGTTAACACACTTAAATTAAGTGCATAATGCATGCATGACACCAAATATTTATCTGCTCAGTGCATTGAGTAAAGTGGGTGAAAAATGCTGTTTGCAGAACACCTGCATCTGTGGCCTCTAGAGGGCAGTCAGCTTCTGTCTGAAGATCCGCTGCTGGGAAACATCCAAAACAGAGGATATCAATGAAGAAAAAATTATTACATGAAAAATGCACTTTAATGCTCCAGGCTGCCCGATATAAATCCAACAAATATGCGGCGTAAAGAATGTGCTCTTGGTCTATATTGCTTTGTGTTCTGCTGAGAAGCCCTAGTGCTGTATTCCTGCAGAAACCATTAAAACATTATGGGGACATTTCATAGACATGGTTTTAATACTGTATAATGTTTATCCTCTAACCCTAAACCTAACCAATCACAGAAAGCTTTCTGTATTTTTAGATTTTCACAAAACATCACTTAGTACGATGTATAAGCGGTTTTACTCATGATATGATAATGAGGACTAAAACATGTCCCACAAGGATTTCAGATATTGCCATCTTTGTGGGGACATTTTGTCTCCATAACATAGTTACCACTCACTCACTCACTCACTCACTCACACACACACACACACACACACACACACACACACACTCACTCACTCACTCACTCACTCACTGACTCACTCACTCACTCACTCACACACACACACACACACACACACACACACACACACACACACACACACACACACACACTCTCTCTCTCTCACTCACACACACACACACACTCACACACTCACACACACACACACACACACACTCTCTCTCTCTCTCTCTCTCTCTCTCTCTCTCTCACACACACACACACACACACACACACGGGTTAAAAAAAGAAGAACATTTTTGGTCTGTAACTTCTGTAAAATAAAATAAACATATTTTTATTATCATTTAAAATCTCTATGGAAATGGTGAAATTTTCGGTAACCAAGGCCAAAAAACCATCCATGAAACAAAGTGTTTTGACTGAAAATAAAATGACATTTAAGGCAGCTCTGAAAACAGTGCTACTAACACTGAGTGCATCAACATTCAAAGCTAGTGCTGTGAAAAGCAGACTACCATCAAAACAATTGCACTCGGCAGAACACACAATGTCCTGTGTGCGAAAGCCAAGCTGACACCGTCTGCAAGACTCCAGTGAGGATGCCGAGAGTCACTGCAGAGCCAAAACAACCGTCGTGACAGAGCCGAAGAGATGTTCACAGCACTGAGAAACACCAGAGAAAGCCAAAACAAGCCTCTTTCTCCTGCAACAAGAGCTGAGAAAATCCATCTCCGGCTCCGTGACTGTCACTCTGAATTAAGTTTATTGTCTTGGCTGTGGCGAAGTCCCTGGATATTTTTAACCAGTGTCTATCTCCGTTTCTCATGGAGGGCAGAAAAAGACCTCTCAGGGGCCACAGCTGCAGAAGAACCCCAAGACAGAGGCGTCCGTAAGGATGTGTCCTCCGCCAGCTGGTGTCTGATTCCACACAACACGGATTCAGTTTAACCCCAAAGGCGAGACGTTACCTGTTGGTGAAGTGCTGCCGCTTGCTTTCATTTTAAATGAAAAAAAAAAAACAATTGGGTTAATGAAAAAACTTTCATCAAACTGCAAAGTGAAATGCAGTCAGTGGACTCTTAAAAGAGGGGTTTAATGCTATTTCATGCATTCAGACTTATTTACTCTGTTAAAGAGTTGATTTGCATGCTAAACACGGAAAAAAATCGGTACAGCGCATCTGTCTTTTATAAATGTAATAAAACTAAAGTCTTTTCGGAGATATGAAAGATTCAATACTACTCTATAGGTACTCAAGATTAACGTGAGAAGCTGTGTGTGTTATGTACCCATAGACCGTAAAAAATATGGATGACGCGACTTCATTCTCATCCGCTGAAGAAAAGTGAAGCTGCTGGAGGTCCGAAATATTTTGGGGCTTTGGGACCGGAGTCTGTACAGTAGAGAGCAGGAAGTAGAGCCGTGATAACAAAAGCCTGCCCACACTCTCGCAGATGCAGAAAAATAAACAGTTATGGAAATATAGAAATTAAAGCTAGAGCTCCAATCTCCTCCCGAAAAAAGCTGTCAATGATGATGTCACACCCCCTGTTTTTATAGGATCAAATAACTAACTAAAACTAAACTTATTTAAAAAACAAACACTTGAAATGAAACCATCGTGATAAAAACTGCCTACAATGACAGAAACCAACTTTAGGAAACAACTTGAAGTGTAATTTGATTGTTTAGTATGTCTCGCGTCCATTAGAAAACATGGAGGGGCGGGGTTATGACCTATACTGGGACCAATCACCTGGGGGCGATCGAGGCGCGGAGCTTGTGCTGCAGGCTTGTATGAACCCTTTGAACTGCATTCATGCATCTGATCTTGGGCCAAAAACTCCTCGTATTCTGTTCATGATCACGGTTTTAAAACCAAAACACTCTGAGAACTGAAAAAAAGACAAACCTGTCAAACATTCATATCCATCCCTTTATGAGCACAGTGTATCATCTTCTGATGGCCCAGGATACTTCCAGCAGGATAACACACGTCACAAAGCTCAAATCACCTCAAACATGACAGTGAGTTCACTGAACTCAACCGGCCTCCACAGTCACCAGATCTCAATCCAGTAGAGCTGCTTAAAGATGTGGAGGAACGGGAGATTCACATCATGGATGTGCAGCCGATAAATCTGCAGAAACTGAGTGATGCTAACATGTCAGTATGGACCAGATTCTCAGAGGAATGTTTCCAGCACCTTGTTGAATCTGTGCCATGAACACACACACATCAGGCTCCAGCTCCTCTAAATGCCATGTCATATTACTTGCATATCTATTTGGATAACAAAAAAGCACTGCATCCAGACCACAGCTGCAGATCAAGACTACAACTATACAAATATGAGAGAAATGAGTGAGTGTTGGATGACTCCACGTTCCACTTCTAGCTCTCGTGGCCTGTAGGGTTGGTCAAGCAAAGCAAACTAAATGTGACAGAGGAGAGACCCTGCACTAGCCTGAGGCTAACAAACGTTCTTGGCTTTGTATTAATGCTGGAACAAAGAGCTTTCTCTACATACAGAGACCAGTAAATCAGTGATGGTAACCAAAACTTCAGCGACTTTAACAGTAGCTTTAATGCAAAACCTAGAGCCTTTCTGTCTACATAGGCAGCAACCTTTAAAGAAACACTCACCTAGCTGTGATAAAACTTAAGCGCTCTACATAAACAACAACGTGCATATAGTGCTCCTCAAGGCAAATGTCAAAGCATTCCAATATAGTTTGCTATACCACAATACTGAGCTCCCTGAAATGCCTCCATTGTAGTCTTGAGTATTCTTTTCCGGGAACGGACACATCACAATATTTCTCATTTTCAATAAATCCTGGCCAAGGCATACTTAGAATAAAGAGCCTGGATTAGTTAGTTAGTATAGAGTAGTGCAGGTATGACATCACTTTGTAGGCCAAAACGCAGAAGCGAGTTAGCATTTTAGCACTTTCGGTTCCATTGTCCCAAAATCAATGTTTTTTTGTTTGTTTAACTCTTTCCCCATCAGCGTAAAAAAAAAAAAAAATGTTGCCAGCCACCGTCAGTTTTTGATCATTTTCACAAAAATGTAATGGCCCATAGAATATTTTGTGATAGAGGTCCTTCTAAAAAAATTAGCATATTGTGATAAAAGTTCATTATTTTCCATAATGTAATGATAAAATAAGAATGTCATATATTTTAGATTCATTGCACACCAACTGAAATATTTCAGGTCTTTTATTGTTTTAATACTGATGATTTTGGCATACAGCTCATGAAAACCCCAAATTCCTATCTCAAAAAATTAGCATATTTCATCTGACCAATAAAAGAAAAGTGTTTTAATACAAAAAAGTCAACCTTCAAATAATTATGTTCAGTTATGCACTCAATACTTGGTGGAGAATCCTTTTGCAGAAATGACTGCTTCAATGCGGCGTGGCATGGAGGCAATCAGCCTGTGGCACTGCTGAGGTGTTATGGAGGCCCAGGATGCTTCGATAGCGGCCTTAAGCTCATCCAGAGTGTTGGGTCTTGCGTCTCTCAACTTTCTCTTCACAATATCCCACAGATTCTCTATGGGGTGCAGGTCAGGAGAGTTGGCAGGCCAATTGAGCACAGTAATACCATGGTCAGTAAACCATTTACCAGTGGTTTTGGCACTGTGAGCAGGTGCCAGGTCGTGCTGGCGAAATCTTCATCTCCATAAAGCTTTTCAGCAGATGGAAGCATGGAAGTGCTCCAAAATCTCTGATAGCTAGCTGCATTGACCCTGCCCTTGATAAAACACAGTGGACCAACACCAGCAGCTGACATGGCAGACCATCACTGACTGTGGGTACTTGACACTGGACTTCAGGCATTTTGGCATTTCCTTCTCCCCAGTCTTCCTCCAGACTCTGGCACCTTTATTTCCAGATGACATGCAAAATTTGAGCGACAGTCCAGTGCTGCTTCTCTGTAGCCCGGGTTAGGCACTTCTGCCGCTGTTTCTGGTTCAAAAGTGGCTTGACCTGGGGAATGCGGCACCTGTAGCCCATTTCCTGCACACGCCTGTGCACGGTGGCTCTGGATGTTTCTACTCCAGACTCAGTCCACTGCTTCCGGAGGTCCCCCAAGGTCTGGAATCGGTCCTTCTCCACAATCTTCCTCAGGGTCCGGTCACCTCTTCTCGTTGTGCAGCGTTTTTTGCCACACTTTGTTCCATCCCACAGACTTCCCACTGAGGTGCCTTGATACAGCACTCTGGGAACAGCCTATTCGTTCAGAAATGTCTTTCTGTATCTTACCCTCTCGCTTGAGGGTGTCAATGATGGCCTTCTGGACAGCAGTCAGGTCGGCAGTCTTACCCATGATTGCGGTTTTGAGTAATGAACCAGAGTTTTTAAAAGCCTCAGGAATCTTCTGCAGGTGTTTAGAGTTCATTAGTTGATTCAGATGATTAGGTTAATAGCTCGTTTAGAGAACCTTTTCATGATATGCTAATTTTTTGAGATTTGAGTTTTCATGAGCTGTATGCCAAAATCATCAGTATTAAAACAATAAAAGACCTGAAATATTTCAGTTGGTGTGCAATGAATCTAAAATATATGAAAGTTTAATTTTTATCATTACATTATGGCAAATAATGAACTTTTATCACAATATGCTAATTTTTTAGAAGGACCTGTATATCTGAGCATGATATTAAAAGAAAGAGCAGACCCTCTGCTTTTAAACAAAAAACCTTTTTATTCTAGCTTCATGCATTCATTATTAATCAACACTTAAATATGGGTACATTTTATATAAAAAAAGAAACATTTTGAACAAAAAGCTGAGAAAATCCCGACTACATCCAGATCAGATTCAGAGATGATCAAACACAGATGGACCTCTAATGCTTGCACAGTCCTGTAGCTCGTCCTGGGTCCACATTTCATTCAGTAACATTAGGCAGTTTTGATTATTATGATGTTTAATGCTGATGATCACGTTATTTTTCATATGCATCTGTTTACATCGCTTGTTTTACTGCGTCTTCCTCACGTGTGTTTTGATCTGGAGATTCTGTACTCATTCAGAAGATGCGTAATAGCGCCCCCTAGCGTCTAACAGTGAAAACACAGAAACACGGCGGGTAAAACGTTTTCTCACAAATTATGGAAAATTATTTCACGAAAGTTCACACTTTCATGCTTTTTTCTAAAACACTACCCACTCATAGTTTTTTTTTTAAAGCTGTTACGCATCTTGAAAAAGGAGATTAAACGTCATCACGCCAAGCAGGTAAACTCTTTTACAGCCTCATTAAGCTCATAATTGTGCTCTTATAAACTAGTGGATCTCAAACATTTTGGGAAAATGTTCTTTATGTTTTTTGAGATGAAAGAGTTGTCGGAAGCTTAGTGATGGTGACGTTAAAGTCGAGCGACCGTGGTGTAGTCCGTTTATAGCTTACCTTTAGCTTTTTACTTTAAACTTTTGTTGATCACAGAGCTTGTTTTTTGCGATAATCCACAAGCCTATGGGAAAACCAGTGTGATGCTAACTATGAGTTGGTCTACAAAGTGACGTCATACCTGCACCACTCTTGTCTGGCTATCACCAGACCAAGCTCAGTCTTTTAAGATTGAACATTAGTCTGGGGTGTGTCTGCTCTGTATTTTCTACTGCACAAAGAGGTGTGATCAACGGGCATCGTTCAAATTACTCTGTACGCAATTGGAAAGTCCTTCAACCAATCAGTATGTGAAGTGTCTGAATAGTACTCATAGAAGGGTAGGCAAAAAGTAGCTGGATGACCTACTTCTATCAGCAAGATTCTGAAGTCTCCATACTACAAATAATAGAAATAGAAATAATAGAAATGGCCAAATTGCCCCGGTAGTATATTCGAATGATCTTGTCTGTCAGCTCCTGTTTCGCTGATAAATGAAATGACTCCTGCTGCATTTGTGCTGCGACTCTCGTTCGGCTCATGCTGTATTGAGGAGACACGTTCAGTTTTTAACTTTAGTGTCTGTTCTCCAACTGAACAAAATTATTTTATTATTATAAAAATCTAAACAACAGTGGGGATGGTGCCGCGGTGGGCAAGTGATGTAACCAGGGGGAGTGGCCTCGTAGGACAGCGAAGCAAGTGCATTCTGGGAGCTGTCGTCTTTTATCCATATGAGCCAAAAAAAAATACATGTTTTTTTCTCAGTCTATATGGCACCAACTTCTAAAATAATTTCACATTTTTACTACATAAATGACCCAATTTAAATACACATTCATCTTCCCAGCAGTGAAGTACCCCTTTAATGCTGCTCTCCATTTCCATCATTTGAATTGAAAATATGCAATCACTTAAAATGATGTTATTCATAACTGAATGTGAGGAGACAAGAAACATGTTTTTATATTTTTGACATATTAGACATGCAATCGAGTGAATTTGTGCATATTTCTAAATAAAATCTTATTTGCAGAGTTTAAATTGATAACTTCACAACTATATAGGCTATAATTAAACCTAGAATATATTTTTTCTTTGTTCATTTAAATCCCATTTAATCCTTTATTGAATTTCTTTATGTCAGTGTTCAAGACATGGTTATCGCCCTGGCATACGATGGACAGTTTACAATCCCATGAGGCCACAGGAGAGGATTTGTGAATGAATGCGTGAGTAGTGAGTAGGCTGGTAGGTCACATGATAATGACAACACGTCCAGATTACATTCATACTACACACACTCATACTCTATAACATACCTTTTTTTAGCAGTCGTTAAGTAATTACTTATTCAAAATAAGTACCTTCCAGAGAGAGAGTATGTGATTTCAGATGCACCCATTGTGGTGACATTTCCCAGACATGCTCGAAGTGGTTGACCAATCACAACACACTGATCCAGCCAACCAATCAGATCATGGAAGGGGGAGGGGGCTTCATTGAGACATGACTCTAAACTGATAGACTGGGAAGAAAGTAGAGGTTGATCGCTAGTGGATTTTACCGATGAGTAGGTTAGAGAAAATACAGAAAATATTTTAAACATTAAAATAATATTATATATAAATGTTTTTTAGCTATAACATAGTAATGTAATTTTTATAGATAACACTTTAGCACCTTGATCATTCGGGTTTATAGTGCATTAACTAAGTTTAACAGATCAAATAAAAATAAAAACTCAAACTTTAAAAATGTATACAATACTTCAGCATTTATTAACCTCATTTAGAACACGATTAACTACTCAAAATGACAAAAGTATTGAAATCGAATGTGTTTCTGATGTGTTTATATGCATGTTACGATGTTACGATAGTTTGCTTTCTCACAGCACTAGTTGATACATTGTTTTAACTGCTTGAGGTTCTGCTAATGTTAGCGTCCTCTCAGTCGCGATGACAAAGTACATACATACTGCTGTTTTTTACCTGCTAATGCAGAATCTAGTCAACAAACTAATTACTTTATAAAGTGTTCTATATTCATACGGTTTCCTGTCTGTGTTTTAAATGTGTTCACTGGTCAATGTAAACAACGGCAGTGATAGTTATTTGGCCTGTAGAGGCCGCTCTCGTGCTATATAATGCTAGCTGACCCTTTACTGACACAACACAGAAAAACTATCGGTATGGATTTTTTGCCGATAACCGGCAAAACCGATGAATCGGTCGACTTCTAGAAGAGAGGAGCTGCAATCATGTCAAATATGGGAAAATAATGTGATTTTATAGATCAGTCAACCATGAAAATGTAATCTAGTATAGCCCAAAAATAATAGGAGACCATAATAGGTCCCCTTTGAAAACACAATAAAACAACACAAGGACAAAACATTGTAGTTCAGTCTTTAATTAGAAAATCTACTTATATACAGTATACACGTACTGTAGCAAATATTGTTGATTCCATAGGCCGCATGATAACCCCCCCAGGTCATAGTAATATTATAAATAAAGTTTTATTTGAAATGTCTATACAGCTGTTATCCCCATCATGGGAACACATGCTCTCTTTGTCCATCCGTCAGCGCTGAATTGAGTATCAGTCATCGCTCTCTGGCTTTGACAGACGTAAAAAAAACAAACAAAAAAAACCCCCGAAACAAAACAAGATCAGTCAAGACAACATGGCAGTCGGAAACCTGAGTCAGAACGTTTTGGATAGAACGTACACCCTGAATCCAGTTTAACAACAGCAGCGATTGAAGTGGTGTATAGGAAGAGAGTTCCCTCTCATTTGTAGAAAGAAACAAGTTGAAACGGCAGGTTTGGTACGGAAAACCATTTCTACACACGCAGATGAAATGAACCTAGTATAATAATGTTATCTTTAACATTTATAGTGAAATGTCATACATTCCCATTGCAGCCCAAGAGGACAGTCCGAATAAACCAAAACATCCCTCTAAAAGAGACAGAAGGCGATTGGTCTGTTATAATATATGCAATCAAAAGATACAATGCAGAGGGGAAAAACACATCACAGTAAAAAGTAGTTATTAATTTCTTATTTGATCATTAAAAATATGTCATTCCTTAACCTACCAGCCTCCTCTGTTGGTGAAAAAAGAGTTGAGAGGCTTTTCCCGACGGTTAAAATCTTGTCATATTGATCTGTTGCAGGCACTAAAGTACTATGGCCAAAGAGGGTTTGTCATCAGACCCTGAATATGGTTGCTATTTACATTTTCGTAAAAAAAAAAGATCTCTATCCCTTTACTTGTCAGAGTCTGATGCGGTTTAAGTTAATATCTTTGATACATACGGGAATAGATAATACGGTTGACTTGCTCTTTCTGGCTTTTAAGGTTCCGACTGCGTTCTTTTGGTGTGCGTTTTATGAACAGTTCGTTTGTAGGCAGTGGAAGTAAGTCTTTGAAACTGACGCAAACAGCAGCAAGTTCTCGGTCCTTGGCATCCAGAGTAGAGTCCAGCTGATGGTTTTGTCTGTTCTGGGCGATGGCTGTGGCTTCAAACGTTAATATAATTGTTCAATTAGATTGTTGGTTGGTTTTGCTAGTACATTCGAGTGACAGCAGAGAGCATTAGTGCTCTGATATGATTAAGGACCGTCAGTCCAGGAAAGGCCGACCTTAAGAGGCTGATATCTCCATCCAGATGAGACCAGAACGTCTGTCCTCATGTTTATTCCATAATCTTTTCCTTTTCTAAACTTGGAATCCTTCTATTCCTTCTATTTTCCCATCTACCTCTTTGCCTCTATTCACATAGGCCCGTCACACCCTCCGTTCAGTTCTGATCGGTTTGGCCGCCAACCCTACTGGCCCGACTTTTTGTCCTTCTGGAAACTGAAACTCGTGCGACGGTTCAGTTTGCGTTGTTTCTGGGCGAAGTAATCCGCCCTTGACGTGCTGGCACGAGACTCCAGGATGTAGTTCACCTGGGAGAGGAAGAGGAAACAACAAACTTACTGTGAAAGGGATCAAATTATACAAATGCAGAAAATAAACAGTGCCCATATTATGCTATTTTCCTAAGTTAGTTTTGAGATCTCCTTCATTTGGTTTACAGGCATTCAAAAAACACAAATATATACATCACACATCAGCTCTTTTCTCACAATGTCATAAACGTTTCGATAAAGGATTCAGTATTTCTAAATCCCTCCTTTCCGAGACCCTACCTCTGCTCTGATTGGTTCATGGCTCAAACGTGTCAGAAACTAAATTCCTATTGTGATTTTCAGCTCTACCTCAGCACTTGTGATACGAACAGTTTTTTGTTTTACCGTATCAATTCCAGCATGAATCCTCATCCTTTGGAAGTGCATAAAAGTGGATTCGCAGCACAGAAAACAGCGTCTTCTCAACATGTTGACAACACAAACCAAACTCTTCCAGTCTCAGCCACAACTACAGTGTTTGAGGGCGGGGCAAAGTAGACGTCAATCACGGGCAGCCAATGAAGAACTTAGGCTGGCGTTATGCGGAAGTGCGACCGGAACAGTGTTAATTTCGTTGATGAATACTTTTGTCATAACTTTCAATTACATCAATAAAAAATGTTTTCAGATGAAAACGAGACGATATCTAAATAAAGAACAGTTTTGAATGGTTAAAAACTCGAAAATCGAAAATCTATAACATTTATCAACGAATAAAAGCCAGACCAAAATGTTAGGGAGAGACGATTTGGGAAGAGATCCAGTCAGAACTGATGTCCTGCAGGAGATGCGCACATTTGAATTGTAACGTGTTGGTCTACCCGGTGGAATGTGCGCTGATGCATGTCAAAACAATCAAAAAATATACATTTTGTTTTTATCTCTAGCTGCGACAGAAAAGGCTTCAACCACTCACAAATTCAAGGAAACAAAGGTGACAACCTTTTGAGTTAAAACTCGTTGATTTTTTTCTAAACCTAATTATGGAAAGTGCAGACCTTTTAGCTTCACAAACAGCTCTATTACACACTACATGAAAGGTCATATTTGAAAAAGCATAACAGGGGCACTTTAAAAGATAGAAAAATTTGAACCCTACCTTGAGCACAATCTCATTGACAGTAGCAGCATCACACTCGAAGTACAGGGCTTTGTAGTCGTGGTTGCTTAGATATGTGAGCTTAAATATTGCATGACCTACAAATAAAGCATAAACTTATGTAAATCATCTTACATTAGAGACACAGGACATGATTGGGGATGCAACTTCCACATGACCACCATGTTTCAACATACAGAGCATGTGAGCTAATCTACTAAATAAATAAAATTAAATGTAATTTATTCCTGTGATCAAAGCTGAATTTTCAGCATCATTACTCCAGTCTTCAGTGTCACATGATCCTTCAGAAATCATTATAATATGAGGATTTGCTGCTCAAGAAACATTTATGAGTATTATCAATGTTAAAAACAGTTGTGCTGCTTCATATTTTGTGGTGTTTTTGATGAAAATAAAAGTTCAACAGCATTCATTTGAAACAGAAATAACATAAATTATTAATGCATCTTTGCAGAATAAACAATTTACTGATAAACACGAGCTTGGTTGAAGGTATTGATGGGTGCATAACTAACTAAATAAAATATGACTGTGTTAAACATAAATTAAGATGTTAACTTTGACATCTTTGAATATGAGGACATGTAATAAAATAAATGGCCCTGCTCCAAAAAAACAACGCTCCGACTGTGTGAGACTGGAGCGTTTCCAGGCGTAGTCGGAGCATCCGCGTGCGGCGCAGTGAGCAGACTTCAGCAATCTGTCTGCACTTCATCAATCACCGTTAGCAGCACGCGTCTGGAGAGCTGCGCTCGTGTCCCTGTCATATCCGCTAAGAAGAGATGTCTGCATCACTTACCAATGCAAACCTTACAGAAAGGCTGCGTAAATAGATTTTGTTTTCTGTAACGGAGTTCCCTGTAAGTGTAATGCAATATAAATCCCTTGGTGAGTTTGCAGTGCCACAACTATATCTGTCAGTCGGCAGTGATGTGGGGACATCAAAAGAGTTTATACATAATCCAGAGGCATTTCCGGCAAGAGCGCCAGCGCCTGTATGTATTTTTGGTAACACTTTTTAATGCAATAACTAACAATGAGCGACATTTTTTTTACAGCATTTCTAAACCTTTGTTAATGTTACTTAATAAAAACGTCAATGCTAGTTCATTAATGTTAAAAGATAACACTTTTGATCTTATTGAGATTAACATTAGCTAAGATCAATAAATGCTGTAGAAGTATTGTTCATTATTGTTCATGTTAACTAATGAAACTTTATAGTACATTTTTACCATTACTTTAGTAAATAATACTAACAAATGCATAAAGTACACTTTTACCCCATTTTTAATAAATGTATGCACTACCGTTCCAAACTTTTTATAAAAAATGTATACTTTAAATTAATACTCCACAAAAATATGAACTGATTTCGACACTGATAATAATAATAAATGTTTCTTGATCAGCAAATCAGCATATTAGAAAGATTTCTGAAGGATCATGTGACACATTTAGATTTGATAAATGACATTTTAAAATACATCCAAATAGAAAACAGATATTTTAAATTGTAATAATATTTCACAATATTACTGTTTTACTGTATTTATTTAATGCAAATGCAGCCATGAGAGATTTTCAAAAACAAAAAAGGATCCCAAAGTCTTTGCATGGTGATATACACTACCAGTCAAAAGTTCGGAAACATTCATGTTTTTGAAAGTAGTCTTTTAATCTCACCAAGGCTGCATTTATTTGATCAAAACTACAGCAAAAACAGTATTATTGTGAATTATTTCTACAATTTCAAATAACTTTTTTCTATTTGAATATATTTTAAAATAAATGTAATTTATTCCTGTGGTCAAAGCTGAATTTCCAGCATCATTCCTCCAGTCTTCAGTGTCATGATCCTTCAAAAATCCATCTCATATGAGGATTTGATGGTCAAGAAACATTTATTATTATTATCAATGTTGTTTCAGGATTATTTAATGAATAGAAAATTCAAAAGAACAGCATTTATCTGAAATATAAAGCTTTTGCAACATTATAAATGCCTATACTGTCACTTGATCAATTTAATGCATCCTTGCTGAATAAATGTATTAATTTCTTTCCCCAAAAAATTCTTACTGACCTAAAACTTTTGAACGGTAGTACAGTGTTACAAAAGCTTTCTATTTGCTGTATTTTTGATCAAATAAATGCAACTTCAAAAATATTAAAAAGGCCTTAATGTTTCCAAACTTTTGACTGGCAGGGTATATATAAAATGATTTCACACAGAACTAGTATATATTTTTTACTAAAGTATGAGCAGAACTGACTTGGACTCTTCTCCTCCACCAGGTCACAGGCACACAGCAGATCCGAGTCTATGGAGATCGGCTTCTGTCGGATCCAGAACTTCGTGCTTGTCTTCTGATTGGTGACAGGGTCGATCTCTACCTTTTCACCAGAAATTCCTGGAAAAGTGGGAAGGTTTTTGTAATCATAAAAATCACACACTTTAGATTTATAACTGTCAATTTTTAGCTAAAGGGATTACAAAAGAATTGCATCCAGGTTTTAAAGATAAACAGGTGTGTGGATTTATTTTCCCTGTATTTTAAATAAGAATGGCGACCTTGACTGAAACCCCGGTTCTGTGGGAAACTGTGTGTGTGTGTGTGTGTGTGTGTGTGTGTGTGTGTGTGTGTGTGTGTGTGTGTGTGTGTGTGTGTGTGTGTGTGTGTGTGTGTGTGTGTGTGTGTGTGTGTGTGTGTGTGTGTGTGTGTGTGTGTGTGAGAGAGAGAGGGCTGAAATATTATCACTGGTCTATCTCAGAAGCACACACACAAAGTCCATCAATAATGGATGTGACGGCTGTCCATCATTCGCTTGACATAAAGAAATAGCATGCAAACATCAGTGTGTCAGAAAAAAAAAACCTTCCCGCCTGTCAATCAGACTGAAATTCCAAAGGAGATTCCACAGCTTCCTGTGCCTGGAGAACTGCTGTAATTGGGATGGAGTTGTGACTGTAGCAACTGCCAAGTGTGCTGGAATATTGTTTTGTTTTTTCACATTACAGTACTGTGTTTGATCTGAAGACCCTCGGCCAAACAAGGTGGAGAAACTCAGGAGGAGCTAGGGAGAACTGGAGACTTTTGTTAGCATTTTGTGCTGTACTAAACAAAACCATATCATACAATAATATACTATTTAAATACTATAATAATATATATTATTTATGTTTTTAGTTATTATATAAAAATATTGGTAACACTTTACAATAAGGTTGTATTAGTTAACATTAGTTAATGCATTAGTTAACATGAACTAACCATGAACAACACCTCTGTTCAGCATTAGTTAATCTTTGTTAACGTTAGTTAATATAAATACAGCTGTTCATGGTTTGTTCATGTTAGTTCACAGTGCATTAACTAATGTTATCAAGATTTTAATAATGCATTAGTAAATGGTAAAATTAACTTTAACAAAGATAAAGTGCAAACAAAACAAAGTGCAGTTCATTATAAGTTCATGTTAACTTATGTAGTTAACTAATGTTAACTAATGAACCTTATTGTAAAGTGTTACCAAAATATTATTTAAGTAAATATAAAATTTTCTATACTATAATAAAAAAATATATGTATATGTACATATACAGTACTGTGCAAAAGTCTTAGGCACGTTGGTATTTTCACACAAAAAGTGTGTTTAAGCCAGTTATTTATATATTTTGCTGTAGTGTGTCAGTAGGAAATATCAGTTTCCAAACATTCATTTTGCAATTAATTGTAATAATCCAGTGAGATTTTTTTTTTATGCACAAGAAGTCTGATAGCAGCCGGTCTGATCTGATCATGATCATCGAGTCCGTCTGTGATTACATGAAGAAACTGAAAAAACTGAGAAGAACTGAGGCGACGTCTCCCAGACACTTGAGGAACCCTTCCTGCAGAACTACAGCACTGGGAAAAGTTTAGACACTCGTCAGAATGCTTTAAAGTGAGAATGCTGTCAAAAATAATAACATAAATAGCTTTTATTTTTAACTAAATCAAAGGGATATTTGGGGTGAACACCCTTTGTGTTTTAAACGGCTTTTATCACCTGCTTCTGCAATGAAGATGAGATCAGATCTCCATGTGGAGCATAGAGACCATCTCACTGGATTATTAAAATTAACGTTAATTAATTCATAAATGTAAACTCATATTTCCTACTGACACACTACAGCAAAAGATCTTAAACACACTTTTTGTGTGTAAAAATATTAGCGAGCCTAAGACTTTTGCACAATACTGTACATAATTATAGTATAGTTTTTATATATTATACTACATTATAATATTTAGTTTAATACTACTAATAACATTTTAATGTCATTTTTATTTTATTGTATATAATACAGGGCTCTTGTCTGGCTATCACTACACCAAGCTCAATATTATAAGATTGAGCATTAGTCTGGGGAGTCAAGAGGTGTGATCAACGGGCATAGTTCAAATAACTCAATGGGACAGTCCAACAACCAATCAGACCAACGATCCATCGCTTCTCTATCCATCATTGTGTTAAACCTGCCAATAGCGCACCAGGTGGATAAGCCTGTTTGTGATTGGATCCCACAAATTGGTAACAGAGATAAAACAATGTACAGGTTTCCAGCCTGAGCTGCAGGGCAAAATCAAATCTCTAAACCAATCAAAGGCTGGGTTTACCAGTCTAACAGGGCTCCAGACTGCGACCAAATGGTGGCATTTTTCGACCTTTGGTGCGACACAATTTTGTTAGAAGTCACATTGGTGCCTCCACCATGGTGCCCAACTGATAAGAGTATTTCTGTTACATATGAGAAACATCAAATGGCAAATGAAACGAAAGCTTACTACAGTACTTGGATTGGATCTGAATATTGGTCTGTGTATTGGCAGTAGCAAAATACAGGGATTTGGGATCTGTACCTAGCTGTACATCTGTGGTGAAGCGGAGCTTGTGGATCATGCTGATCTTGAAGGACTTGTAGTGGTGACTGCTCAACATGTCCTGTACCGTAGTGATGTCTATAGGCGGGTCCTCCTCCGAGCTCTCCTCGCCACGAGAACCTACAGATGAAAGCAGGATGGAGTGGAGTAAGAGATGCTGTTTAGGTGTGCTTTTGTGCACTTTACATTTAACGTTGCTGTTTTTGCAACAATGAATGTGATCAATAAAGTGCATCTATTCATCTAAATAAAGGAAAAAGGTTTTAAAGGGGTCCGTTTATTGTTTTTTTAAGGGATGCACCGATATGTTGGCCGATACGATAACCGATAATTCTTTATATTTTAAGGCTGATGACCAATATATTGGCCGATAAATCTAAATCCAAATTTTTATATCATTTTTGAGAGCCTGATAACAAAAACAAAAGTCTCACCATTAAAAACTATGTCCCAAACACACTATTATAATGTTCTCATAATTGTATGCAGCCTATATGACTTGCGAAGCATGTCATTATAGTTAATTATAGTTAATGTTGCACTTAACTAACAAAGATATTGGTGGCCGATATATATTGCATCCCTACATTTTTTTCACATTTTTAACATTCTTTAGTGTGTAATGTTGCTGTTTGAGCATGAAGAAAGTCTGCTGAACACATCCATTGTAGGCTTGAGTTTTCTTCTGGGAACCAACACGTCATAATATTCCTTATTTAAATAATTCCCACTCAAGGCATACGCAAAATAAAGGGGCGTTAGTGTTGGGTGATGTCCCCAAAATTGGCAGTTGACGCTGTTTACAGTAAAACATCGCGATGGACGATGATATCGTCATTTTTTTAATTTTTAAAAAAATAAAAAGATATAATTTACTATATCTGTATTTTACTATCTCTTACTATCTACTATTTACATGAATACTATTTTCTATTTCGTTATTTTGCTAACCCAAATAAGGACTCACCCGCAGGTTGCACGTGAGGGGAAACAAAGTAAAGAGTTGTGCACTTTTTATTTTAATATACCTCCTTACATAAATACTATTTTCTATTTAAAACTATAATTTCGTTATTATCCCGTTGTTTTGTATGTGAATGGTGTTTTACGTGTATATATTACCACAGGAGTGAAGCACAAATCTTTGTTTTCAAAGGAAATAAATTCGCAGTTGCATCGATTCGCAGCCATGAACACATATGGATTCATGCCGAATGAGAGAGCGAGGCTGAGCCCAATTAAAGATTTGCCAGCTTTTCAAATATGTTTGTACTCGATTTTCCGATTTCCGCAAACTTTAACAATAGGCATAACCAAAAGTCTAACAGTTAGTCCATTTTATCCCACTGGACATCACGTTTCTTTTCATAAATCTTCACTCGCATCACACTCATTTTCGCAGGGAATTGTAAACGTTTCTTCCTTTCGTTTGCTTATAATTAAGTCTATTATAGCCTACCCATTCACATGCTTTACTGTGGTGAAGTAGAAAAAAACAATGTAGGACGAATACCTTTTTACTTCCAATTTTATTTAACACAGTTTGTTCTTATTAGACTTGGCGCGTCAAGTTTATTTGAATAGCGCAATTCACGCACACACACACACACACACACACACACACACACCGCCGATTTTAATTTTGTTTTCTCTGGCAGTGCATAATCAAACATAGCCTAAATGTCTTGACCCTGTGGAAGATAAAATTCGCTCTTCAGACGTTTTACAACACGTGTTGCTTTGCAACATCAGGAGAAAACATGAAGACGAAGATATTCGAGAAGGAGTCTCCAGCTCGTGTCCCACATTCATCTCAAAGCTGACGCATCTTTGTGGGGAAATAATTTATTTTTTTTAAACTAATATTTAATTGTCTTAATCTTTATGTTACCATTATTAACTGATAATCGTTTAAATGTTTTACAGGCTGTAGTGTGTTGTTTCACTGACAGAAGTGCTAAAATAAACACGCATGCTTATGAAATGGATTATTTAAAAATGTAGGCTATATATCTGGCATAGACTACAGTATTTAAAATAGCATATATGCACATTGTGCTTTTCAGAAGGAGGGGCTTCATAGAGACAGGAACTAAACAGAGTGTTACTGACAGACTGGATAGAGAGGAGCTGCAACAATGGGAAAAATTATGTTTTTAGAACAATCAAGCATGAAAACCTATTCCAGTAGAGCTCAAAAACAAAATCAAGACTTTGCAAAAGGGCATAATAGGTCCCCTTTAAATGCTTCATGAGTGTGCAATGTTTAAAGATCATGTGCTACAATGGAAGGAGCATCACGATTGTCATCAAAACTCACTGTTTTCCCGGACCAAGCAGAACTCCAGCGTTCCCTGGCTCTCCAGCGTACTGTCCAAATCCACCGCTACATTTGGTTCTGTTTGCTTCTCTAGTCGATACATGGGACCTGAAACAAATTCCACATTATTTAGTGTTTGATTTGTGCTGTTAAGAGTTTGGTTTAGTTGATTGTAGTTGCACTTGATGCACGTGAGCTACAAAATACATTTAATTGTACTGGTTGTGCTGAAAGATCATTACATGTAATACAATACTCAAGATCATGTGTTCATGCCATTTAGCCTTACCCTACACATGCTGCAGCTACACAAGCAGACCATATAAATTAGTTTGTTTGTTTTATTGGATTTATTTTCCTTAAATAAATTATAAGCAACGATCAAATATGTAGATTCTGAAAGACTTTCATATTCCGATGGGAAACAACGGCAAGTAGCATCATCAATTAAACTAAAAACAAAATTTAAAAAAAAGAGCCCATGCCTAATTGTAACAGACACCAGAGTTTGTGCTATGAATGTATAGCAGCACAAGTTGCGGTCAGAATTGAATGTGATGAGATAAAAAAAAGACCGAAATAAAAAACAGACAATTACATTGTTCTTGATGCAACTGATGAAACAAATCAAACAAATGACTCTTATGAACCTGTTCTTAATGATTCAGTAACATAGGCTCACTTTTATCTGTATGAATCAGAATTACTTATTGAATTAGTTACTGAATTAACAGCTGAGTGGATGTTTACAATTTAAACAATATAAACAACCATTATTTTAAACATGTACATTACTGGTCAAAGGCTTAGGGTCAGCACGATTGTTTTTTAAAAGAAATTAATACTATTATTCAGCAAAAATGCATTAAACTAATTACACATGACAGTAAAATATTAGAATGATTTCTGAAGGATCATGTGACACTGAACCTTGGAATAATGATGCTGAAAATTCAACTTTGATCACAGGAATACATTACAATTTAACATATATTCAGATTTTCATCATAATATTTCACAATATTACTGTTTTTACGTAGCCTGACGTTGTCATACTCAGATTCTAGTCAGAACATGTCAGATATCTAGTCAGAATTTCAGGATACACGGAGTACTTGCCAAGACAATCATCATTTTTGAGAGAAATAGTAAAGGTGAATGCATATACGAATAAGTTCACAATTTAGGATTAGAACAAATTCAACTTAAGCGCTCTTTGGTGACGTGGATGATTACGCTACAGTTGATCATCTGTCCATCATCGTATAAAGCCAGCCCTGACATTTTTGATTGGTCCGAACAGCTCTGGTTCGAGCATAGTTGCTCCACAATGGATCAAGTCCGGACCGAACTTCCCGACCTCAAATGTTGTGGGCGGGGCTAAGTTCAGCTGGCATCCAGGCTACTTTTTACAGTAGTTTTGATCAAATAAATGCAGCCTTCGTGAGCAGAAGAGACTACTTCTTTTAAAAACCCACATTTTTCAACAGTACTCACAATCACAAAAGACCCACAACGAAACTTGTAGCTTGGTTGATCTCCCTTTGACTAGTTTAATACAAATCACAGAGTGCCCTTGAGCGAGGACAGCCATCATAAATGACTTCAGGTTGACAAGAGCGATTCAAAAACAATCTCTTAGAGATGGTGTGATGGGATTCAGGGCTATTGGCTTCTCTCTTTATAACATTGCTTGATTAATATTGCTCAGTGCAAACAATCTAATTTGACTTTTTCTGTCCAATCAGATGGTATCAACCCATCTAATGGCCGATTAACTTTGACCGATCTTCACCCAAGGTTTGTGATGATAAGTCTATAAATATTGCCTTGCAGGAGCAATTGATAGATATAAAACCAAAAAATGGCTTTATTGGATCCTGTTTATTTGTCAGAGGCAGGAAAAAATGCCCAGAGGTAGGATCAAGTCTTTCCCTCGTTTTTCGCCAGAAAAGAAGGGAAAAAACAATACAGAGAAGCTGCCAATCTAAATAGGGCAAACACTCAAGGCGATATTTACCCTTTTGCAAATACCATGGTTTTCCAAAATGTCACCAGAGCCTCTGAAAGCTTATGACCTCTACGGAGAAAGAAATATGTTCACGACACCCTCCAGCATGATGCGAGATATATCAGAACACAAACGAAGTCACAGAGTGAATCAATTCTATACAACACTCTGGATTTGACGTGCAAGAATCAGACTAGTTGAGTATATGGAGGAAGCAAAGAGTGTCTCTCTGAATCTACGGGAGAAAACGTGTATTCCTGTAACTGCTGTGACACTGAAGAGCAAGAGACTGTGACTAATTCAGAAACACACAATCTGACCTTTTACAACCTTTCCTGTGACCCTGCACTGATCTCAATGAGCTGAGAGATTGTTTTTTGTATTCATTGTATTCTCTGCAGGTGAAATCTGTAAGTCTGATTACGTAGTAAAGCAACGAGACATAATTTTGAAATAAGGCAATACAATGCATTAGCCAGTACATAACTATAGGTTGCACATACGCTACCATTTAAACCTTTGAGGGTCAGTTAATGTTTTTGAAAGTCTCTTCTGCTCATCAAGGCTTCATGTATATTATAAAAAATACAGTAAAAACAGTGATGATATGAAATGTTATTACCATTTACAATGGTTTTCTATGTGAATATACTGTAAAATGTAATTTATTTCTGTGATGCAAAAGCTGAATTTTCAGCATCATTACTCCAGTCTTCAGTGTCACATGATCCTTTAGAAATCAATCTAATATCAGGGTTCCCAATATAATATCGTAATATCTGCGTAATATCATTGGGCCGCTGCACCCATTGTACGGCAGCAAAGTTCCTTGATTATTACGCAGGAATGAGAGTATAATTCCTAGCCATATCGGTCTAGAAAATCACTACTTTTAATTTTCTGTTGGTCTTAGTACACGATGTACCTACAGAAGAGTCAAAATATCTAAACTCTTTTGTCATTTTTGAGCGAGATGCTATAACGGTCTAATCAGATTCAAATAATTATGCTAAGCTATGCTAAAAGTGCTACCACCAGATCCGGAGATCGGCTGAATGAATTTGAAAACAGTAAAACTCAACTGTTTAACTCTAGGGGAGTTGGAATTTCTTTTTTTTTTCTATTACACTCTCAAAAAAGTGGAGTGTTCCTATAATATGAGCTCTTAATCATTCATTATGACTATGGAAGCTCATTTCCGCCGCAGAATTAAAAGAAAAGAAAAGGTAATTTTGACTTTCTCGCAATTGCAAGTTAAGTCAGAATTGTGAGATATAAACTCACTAATTAAGTGAGTCTTTTTTCCTCAGAATTTGACTTTATAACTTGCAAGTAGGGCTGGGCGATATATCCAATATTAGCGATAATATCGCAATAATTTTGACGACGATGTAAATTTTGAAAATATCGTTAATATCGAATATTTCAAATTCAACATGCAAACTTTCCCAAATAACATTACCAGATAATCCAGAGCTCTGCTTCCACCATTCACTAAACATTGGAAGCAGAAAAGTTAAATATACACGCAGCGGATGACAAAGAAAGCAACAGAAACATGCGCGCATGAGAGAAATAATAGCGCGGCACAGGACGTGCTCGCGCTGCCAGACTCTGACCTGAAGCGAGCTCACTCGCCTTTCAGACAACATGCGATCGGGATTCAGTTCCTTCATGGATTATTGGTTTCAATGGTCAAACAAATGTAAAAATGCACGTCCTGACGAGTATTCAGGTAAACAAAGTAGTGTACGTCTTTAGTGAGTTGAGTGAGAAATCATGTGTTACAATGAATTGGGTCCGTGCAGCTCTTAAAGGGCCGGACCTCATATTCTGTGTGCTTTAATGTTCATCACACAACAACGAAAAATAGAAAACCACCCTATGCTTGGCTAAACAACTTTAATATGTTTATTAAGAATCAGTGTAGCCTATAGTTAATTTATAGAGTGAAGACTTTTTATTTGATTTTAGATTTATTTCTTGACTTGCTACTGTTAAATAGACCCACTGTAGCTGAAAATAAAGCACTGTTTTTGTCATATTGTTTGTAATTTGCATGTTTTGCTTATGTTTTTTTTGTTTTTTTAAAAGATCAAATTAAAAATCTATATTGTAATTATAAAAGTACATTTAAAAAAATATTAAATTACTCGTATCATGATTTAAGATTTTGGTCATCCCAACCTGTTCAGTAAACACAAACATTTTGTATTTAATTTGGTTCTATCTAAATAGTTTTTGTTGTTTTTAATGGGGGCAAAAGAAAATCTTTTTTTTTTATTTAAAAGCAATTGCAAACATATCGAGATATATATCGAATATCATAAAAATTTGGACAATATCGAGATGCATATATTTTTTGGATATCGCCCAGCCCTACTTGCAATTATGAGATTAAATCTCACAATTCTGAGAAAAGTAGTTAGAATTCCAAAATATAAATTCACAACTGCGCGCAAAAAAGTCAGAATTGTAAGACTTGAACTTGTTGTGAGGAAAAAATCAGAAATTGCTGAGTTTATATCACAATTCTGACTATATCTCAAAATTCTGACTTTATAACTCGCAATTGCAAGGTTTATATCATTTATGTGATTAGGTAGGTGCTAACCAGTTAACATTCACTGTATACATTTGAGCAGTTTATAGCATTATCAAACCGCTGCGAGTGGCAATACAACACTAAACATTATCATTCAAAAAATTATCTTTTGTCAAAACTCATCCCAAACATGGCACTTTCTGCAAATAGCGATAATTGTGTGGGCCAGTGATGAACTCTGTACTCAGCTAAGGACATTTTACATGCTCTCTAATTTTTCAGGACTGGAAAATTTGTCATACGTTTTCCAGGTTTTCCAGGACGAGTGGGATTCCTGAATATGATGTACAGCTCAAGAAACATTTATGATTATTATCAATGATAAAAACAGTTGTGCTGCCATTTTTGTGGAAACATAAATTTTTTCAGCAGTTATTTAAAAACAGAAATCTTTTGTAACAGACACTTTATTGTGGCCTTTCTGAATAAAAGCTTTCATTCATTCATTCATTCAAAACAACACTTTTGAATGGTATTGTATATGACAATAATATACGGTAATACATTTATAAAGAATTCAACTGATATGCGGTCACAGGTGTGCATATATCAAAGGTTTCAACGATCAGATTTCGGAGCTGTTTTATAATGAATCTTTAATACCGGTAATCAGAAACCAGATGTGCTGTGTGGAGCTACAAATCCAATAATTTCTTGCGCATGCATGTCATTAAAATATCAAGCCAAGTACTAAATAAAACAGCTGATGCTAAATACCCACAAATCCACACAAATACAGCATCTGCTGAAAATGTTCAGCTTTGTATTATGTCTCAATGCATTGCCCCTAAGCACATAAAGCATAACAGTCACGGTCTTTCTCTTTCTTCTGAGCTCATCTGTAGTTCACACACAGGCACACCGACCCCAAACCGCAGCCGTCGCCGCCTTCCAAATGTCACCAACATTTACCCTGATAAGGCTCATAGGAGGCATTCAATCGCGCTTATCTTCCCCAGCAGACCCACCGAGCTTTACAAACCCTGAGCCGCTCATAAAACTAGTCATATTTTACAGTGCACACCCTTCCTACTGTCCACATGCCTTACATTATATATTCACTCAGTTGAACTGCAAAATGAGACGATATCATTGTTAGATTATTAAATATGTTATATACTTATTTTTTAAGTATTATTATTAAAAAAAAACGTTTGGATGGATGGATGGATGGACGGACGGACAGACGGATGGATGATGAAACGATATAGGACTCTTGATAGATAGAATGATAGACGGATAAATGGATGATGAAACGATAGGACTCGGATGGATGGATGGATGGATGGATGGATGGATGGATGGATGGATGGATGGATGGATGGATGGATGGATGGATGGATGGATGGATGGATGGATGGATGGATGGATGGATGGATGGATGGATGGATGGATGGATGGATGGATGGATGGATGGATGGAGAAACGATAGGACTCTTGATAGATAGAATGATAGATGGATGGATGGATAATGAAACGATAAGACTCTTGATAGATAGAATGATAGACAGATGCATGGATGGATGGATGGATGGATGGATGGATGGATGGATGGATGGATGGATGGATGGATGGAACTATAGATAGACAGACAGGTGACAGAGCAATAGAACGATAGACAGAGCAATAGAATGATAGATAGATAGAACGAAAGAACGAACGATAGATAGAACGAACGATAGATAGAACGAACGATAGATAGAACGAACGATAGAATGAACGATCGATAGATAGATAGATAAATAGTTTTTGTTGGAAGAAGTTTAGGGGTTTGTTCAAATACTAATGTATTAAATTAACATATAATGGGAAGGAAACAATCGCTCAAAAAAGAAAAAACCCCAGCAAAGCAGTGAACGGGTGCAAGAGAGAAGGCAACACAGTGGACAGAAGATTGGATCGGTCTCTTGTCTCCAGCGGGTAAATAAACAATCAATACTCATCTAAATGCAGATGAGAGCACGGTCCGCGCCTTCTAACATTTCTCTTCTGGACCAACTACCCCATCACATCCACTCAAGATGTCTTCTGAGACACCATCTCGGACTAAAAGAGAAACAATCACCTGCAAGATGGGATACTGGGCCGGGACGGGGCAATGGCTCACTGCCCACAGGGCAATTCTGTAGGTTTATTTCCAATTAAATTCCCTCTGAGGGCTCTCTTGGGCTGCTGTCAAATCAATCCGTCTCTGATGAGGCTGTACATCAAACACAAGTACTCTCAAACCACTGGAACTAAATATACAGTATTATATAACAGAGTGTGGATATACTTTTAAGAGCAAGGAGTTTTTCTCTCTTTTTTTTAAGCTGAGGCATGTCTAAGATGTCACAAATCCTGGGTTTGTTTTTATGCCCCAGAGACTGATCCGCCCGAGAAGACCGAGTCGGCTGTTCCTCTGATACCTTTAAAAAGACAAAGAAACACGGATCTCACTAAGCCGGAGCATTTATTTCTCTTATTCTCATAGTCTTTGTTGTTTCTGTCAAACACTTGCTTGGTTTTGCAGAAAGAAATGCCAACAGATTGAGTTTCCAACCTAAAATAGCATCCGAAACATTCTCACGTTAGACTATTTGTGAATTTCAAAGTATTAAATGCTTTGAAGTGAAAGGCAAATGTCATTGTGATGGATTATCTTTAAAATTACTACAGACAGTTTAGTTGTACTAAAATAACACAAGTTGTTGTCATATTTGAGGAAAGGAATTTAAATTATGTGACTACTTAAAAAAAACTAAAAAACATGTTTAGGAGTCTATAATTTCATAAGACGGCTTGAATATATTATTAAATATAATACAATGACTTAAAATATGACAAAATTTAACAGGTGTGATCTCTAGATCTGGCATGGAAATTAATAAAATTCCTAAAAAAATCTTAAAAAAAAAAATCCTATTAATATTTGAGATAAGTATAGATTTTTCTAGTTATGTCAGTCTTAGGTAGAAATGTACTTCAGGGATTATGGCAATTATTTATCATTAATTAATATAATATATTATAATATTTTATATTTAATCTTGAAAATGGGGAGATTATGATTGTAAGAAGGAATTGTTACAAAGGAAGTGTTTTTGGATTTATACTTTTTAATGATGTCACCATTAGGGCTTTCTGCGTTATACATTTCTTCATCTGCTGTTATTATTATGTAGTTTTTAATAATACAAATTGTTATATTTTTGATACTGCTTTAAAATGTATTACAGTTTACGAGTGAGAGTTGGAAATGTAATATCATATTCTTGCAGTGTTTACCCATATGTGTTTTCTTTTTTTTTATGTCACATGATTTGTGTCATTTGTCACATGTATTTGATTCTAATTTAGGTGATTACCAAAGAGTTGTATTTTATTCCACATATGTATTGTGCCTGATAAAGTTCAATTCAGTTGAATTAAGTAGTTTGGAGCTGTTATTTTTAGTGTGCGTACACTAATCTTATTTTTTCCATTATTGTTATGTTGTTGTCCTGAACCTGAGCCCAATTATGGTGTGTGGGATGTGCACACCTTTGTATTTTTGATTCTTGAAAAAGGGTCTTGGTTCCACAAAGGTTGAGAACCACTCGCCTTACATGAGCCATGCTGATGAGGCTGTGTGGATGCATGAGGCAAAAGCGAAGACTATAGCCCCTTTAAACTCACGGTACTATCCCGCAGCGCCCTTACTGTGGCTAACTTCTCTCTCTGCAGTCTTTGACCTCAGTGTGTGGTAAATCCAAGAGAGATGAGGCTCCAGTGGCTCTCCACGCACCATCATTTTCTCTGCGTTTCATCCATTTTCCCTCTAATACACTTCTGTTCCCGCACCATTGCTTTCCATTCTTTATGTGCACTTCTCCATCTCGGAGTCAGTCTGTGGCTCAATCTCGTCTCCTCACCCCTCTTATCTCACCACTGCCCCGGCTCATCATGGCCATCAAAGGGGCGATCCGTTACCTGTGACTTTTTGTATTAAAGTCTCTGGCCTTATCAGATTCCGCCCCATTCGGCGATGACAAATTAGGACGGCACATTGCCACGGTTATCGGGGCAAATCACAGCAGACGGCTTCACTTACTTTCTAAGATGAAAACTACACACACACACAAATTTCAGTTCGCCTGACAATTCAAAAGGCACCATTTGCTACACTTCTTGCTGCATTTATTTTATCATGTCGATAAACTGTGTGTTCCCATATATACGCTTGAATCCAAAACATATCTATCATTTCACATTATGTGAATTAAGTAAATCTTTCAGATGTCTCACCTGATCCTTTCTGGGAGCCCTTCCTCTTTTTGAGGGCCTTCTGCAGAATATCCTTCATGGTCACTTTCAGGCTGTCCACTGGGATCAGGGAGAAACCATGAGCAGCGTTTCTGTGGGTGAGGAAGGCAAATCATCAGTCATATTGAATAAATCTTTCACGTTTGAGTTAGATGCGAACTTCCTGAGCATCAGAGCATCAACACTGAGATCATGCACTCAGATTCTCAGGATTGAGCTTTGAGTCTCAACAGATGGCTGAGCATATCATATTCAAATATATGAAATCAAATCATTATGTTCAAGATGAGTTTCACATGATTTAGATTTTTTTTGTCCTGAGAAAACTAGTGGTTTAGAATTCTGCATAAGAATCAAAAACATTATCATCAAGTGATATTGTGATTAGGGCCGTCATGATTACACAATAAAATTTTAAATTTGAAAAAATCCTCAAATGCAATTTACCCGTGTCGAGTAAGCGGCAAAATACCTGAAATTGTGCATTCCATGGACGAGAACCCATTAACCACATCATTAGACCGTTATCTAAGGCTGCACAGTATATTAAAACCATAAAGCATAGTGCTGTTGTGAATTCACAAAGGCTGCGATTCAATTAAACAAACATATGCCCTGCAGGTTTAAAGGTCCAGTGTGTAGTATTTATGAGGATCTATTGACATAAATGCAATATAATATACATAATAACTATATACCTTACATAATGAACCATTACGTTTTTATTACCTTAGAATGAGCCGTTTCTATCTCCAGTGTCCACACACAGCAGATTCCCTTACAGTGAAATTGCCATTTTGCGCAGCCATGTTTCTACAGTAGCCCTAAACGGACAAACTTCTCTACAGAGCGCTAGTCACTCTCTGCTCTCTCCGACGACGACATTTTTGTCTTGTGTCGGCCCCCGTAGCTTCTCTTTGCGTTCCGAAAGGGAGGGGTGAACGGTGGGTGGTGCAATTCACAACCTCACCACTAGATGCCACTTAAATTCACACACTGCACCTTTATTATATAAATGTACTTTTTTATAAAATGACAAAATGAAGGTTAACCCTCGCTCTGAGTTTGCACGTTTTGCATTTTACTTTATTTGATCCAAATATTATTCCCTCATTGTTATAATATATGTATTTTAAGTCCTTTTAAAGGCTTAGTTAGTCTTTGCTTAGGTTTATTTTATTACCACAGAAATATCCAATTAATTGTCAAAATAATTGCTCGATTGCCAAAATAATCGTTAATGACAGCCCTAATTGTGATGATAACATTATTGTAAAAATATGAAGAAAGGTTTATGTTAATTGCAACAAAATGACAAAACTAAATTACTTGAATAACTTTAATTAATAAACACTATAATAGTATATTAATGACACTAACATAACACTTCTATTAATGCTATTCTTTCATTAAGATTTATTGCATAAAACCATAATAAATGGCGGTCATCACTTAAAATTTAAATGTGAGAGCTAGTGGTGTCTACCGGATTTTGAACACAAACACTTTGTAATCAGATTTTATTATCAACCTTTCAAATTTTTTATATTTTGATTAAAAAAATAACGTGGCTCAATAAGCGAGTGAGTCATCTGAGCTGATTCAGACCAATGACTCTCACGATCGAGTCAGACTGATTCAATTCACTAAACAGAACCACATTACTCAAAAGAAGTCAATATTTTTGTGCAGATGTAGTTTGAGAATCACTGTCAAGAGTTAGCGCCAGAAGAAAAGCTTGCACACTGAAAGAGTGTATTGTACTCTTAAGTGGTCGGCTTGCTTTATCAGAGCACATCCTCAACACAACAGGGCCGAGGGCCAGTCCACGAGTCAAACTTTGAGCACATGGACGCATCACAGCGATAGACTACATCAACAGAACAACAACCCCAGGCCAGAAACCGGAGAGCGCACACTTTCTGGACAGAGGACTCGAGTGTCCACTTCCATTTAGCAGTCCTGACCCGTCAGCCTCGGGCCAGGGCTTCTGACAGGCTTCACGTCAGGCCGGGGATCCGGCAGAAGAGGTCGCCGGCCCCGATGGCCCACTGAGGGCCAAGCACTGGCTCAGTTCTCGCCCAGGGTCCTGCAGTGCCACATCAGTGGTCCTCTCAAGAAGGGAGCATGCAGCTGACCCAGAGAGCTCTGAATACCAGCCGACGGCTGAGAGCTGATGAATAAATCACAAATAAATACAGACAAAAGACAATGAAAAGTGCAAAGCAGCTGGGCCACAAATACAACTTTTGTAAAAAACTAAATTAGATCATACCACAGGCAAATGGCTACTTATAATGAAGTTACACCACCGTTCAAAAGTCAGTAGATTTTTAATGTTTTTGACAGAAGTCTCTCAAGGCTGCATTTATTTTATAAAAAATACAGTAAAAATAGTAATATTGTGAAACATTTTAATTACTGTTTTCTATAGTAAATTGTCATTGTTTCCTGTGATGCAAAGCTGCTGCGTTCCTTCATTTTTGTGTAAACCAAGATTACATATTTTCTTTTCTTTGATGAATAGAAAGTTCAAAATGAACATTTATTTGAAATTTAAATATTTTGAAACATTATGCATGTCTTTATTGTCACTTTTGATTACTTTAATGCATCCTTGCTGAATACAAGCATTCATTTCATCAAAAACAAAAATAACGCAGACCTCAAACTTTTGAACGGTAGTGTATCTTATTTCTTTCCTCGCTGGTGAAATGTTAAAGGAACAGTTCAACTGACTCTGTAAGCAAACTCAAATATTGTTAATCGGTGCAAATATCATCCAAAAAACGCATCAAAAATTCTGTGACATACACAAACAAGCAGAAGCTTCACTGTACAACCCAAATTCAGTATTACAGCCCAAAGCCCCAAACCTTCCCTATTAAAAAGGCAGGACAGTCTGGCAGGGAGCCATTCAAATCCAATTAGCAACTTCAAATTAATAGGGGGCTCCTAATGCTTTGTCAGCCACATTAACCAAACAGTTGATTAGAGATATTCCCAAAAGCACAGAAGAGCAACAATCTAATTGAGAGCTCACAAAACAAAGACGAGAGCTTCATGGAGAGGCATGTGTGAACGGACAGGCATTTAAACCCAAAACATTCAGATCACTCTCATAAGAACCCTATGAGAGGTTCTGCAAACTTAAATAAGTTGAATATTTGATGATAGTGATAAATTTGTGGTTTGTTTTACTCTTTGGCAATGTGCATATATATGCAAATATATACATTACCATTCAAAATGTTGGGGTTGGTAAGATTGGTAAATCTCTTGTGCTCAGCACATTAATATAGAACGGTGACTAAACTGACGTGGAACTACCTGTGAATTAAATTATACGTTACAATACTGTGTTTGACCCCCTTTCGCCTTCAGATCTGCCTTAATTCTATGTGGCATTGATTCAACAAGGTGTTGAAAGCATTCTTCAGAAATGTTGGCCCATATTGATAGGATAGCATCTTGCAGTTGATGGAGATTTGTGGGATGCACATCCAGGGCACGAAGCTCCCGTTCCACCACATCCCAAAGATGCTCTATTGGGTTGAGATCTGGTGACTGTGGGGGCCATTTTAGTACAGTGAACTCATTGTCATGTTCAAGAAACCAATTTGAAATGATTCGAGCTTTGTGACATGGTGCATTATCCTGCTGGAAGTAGCCATCAGAGGATGGGTACATGGTGGTCATAAAGGGATGGACATGGTCAGAAACAATGCTCAGGTAGGCCGTGTCATTTAAACAATGTCAAATTGTCACTAAGGGGACTAAAGTGTGCCAAGAAAACATCCCCCACACCATTACACCAGCACCACCAGCCTGCACAGGGGTAACAAGGCATGATGGATCCATGTTCTCATTCTGTTTACGCCAAATTCTGACAGAAATCGAGACTCATCAGACCAGGAAACATTTTTCCAGTCTTCAACTGTCCAATTTTGGTGAGCTCGTGCAAATTGTAGCCTCTTTTTTCTATTTGTAGTGGAGATGAGAGGTACTCGTGGGGTCATCTGCTGTTGTAGCCCATCCGCCTCAAGGTTGTGCGTGTTGTGGCTTCACAAATGCTTTACTGCATACCTCGGTTGTAACGAGTGGTTACTTCAGTCAAAGTTGCTCTTCTATCAGCTTGAATCAGTCGGCCCATTCTCCTCTGACATCTAGCATTAACAAGGCATTTTCGCCCCCAGGACTGCCGCATACTGGATGTTTTCTTTGTTAACCCTAGAAATGGTTGTGTGTGAAAATCCCAGTAACTAAGCAGATTATGAAATACTCAGCCCCTCGGCCCTTCTGGTACCAACAACCATGCCACGCTCAAAATTGCTAATTCACCTTTCCCATTCTGACATTCAGTTTAAAGTTATACATAGTGTCAAAAAATCTGTTCCCAACCCATTTTACTTCTATTAAGCATAAGGTGTATTATTATGAATTTAAATGTATGTATTCTTCACAGAGCCGGTAGTAGTAACTGGAGGTGATCAATTCAGACTTAAGTGGCTTTCTTACATTCGAACAAAGAGTGACTGTTTGGGCCCCAATCCAGGAGATGAATACTTCTCGACTAGAGCCAGCGTACTGAAGCCAAACTTGTGGATGGGCTCGTTAGAGTCCAGCGGAGGGAAGTCTGTGTCCACCTCCCCATCATCCTCAGCAATGTGGAGACAGTAGGTGTTGACATTTTCACTGTGGAGGCAAGAAAGGAGAAAATAAGAGAGATCAGACCCAAAGAGAGTGAAGTATGTTTACTATTTCAAAAAGGTAAAATCCTTCTTCCCATTATAAGAAACAAAGGCATATATTGGTAACAAGTAACACGTATCATAAGTGTGAATTCATTGCAATGAATTTAATTTATACAATAACGGTCAAAAGCTTGGAATAATTAAGATGTTTTCATTTTTTTTTTTAAGTCTCTAATGCTCACAAAGGCCGCATTTATTTGATCAAAAATATAGTAAAAACAATAAAGAAGAACTGTTTTCTATTTTAATATATTTTAAAATTTTATTTAAAATATATAATTTTCAGAAGCCATTACTTCAGACATCAGTCACTTGATCCTTCAGAAATTATTCTAATACTTCTAATATTTGGTGCTCAGCTATTAATAATGGTTGGTTATTGTTATTATCAATGTTCAAGACAGTTTTAACTACATAATGTTTTTTGTGGAAACCATGATACATTTTTTTCAGGATTCTCAGATGAATAAAAAGTTCAAAATAACAGCATTTATTTGAAATAAAAAAACTTCTGTAACATTATACAGTAAATGTCTTTACATACTTTTAAATCTTACTAACCCCCAAATGTTTGAATGGTAGCGTTTCAGTTTCCACAAAAAATATTAAGCAGCAAAAGCAGTGATTGATAATAATCATAAATGTTTCTTGAGCAGCAAATCATCATATCAGATTGATTTCTAAAGGATCATGTGACAATGAAGACTGGAGTAATGATGATAAATTCAGCTTTGATCACAGGAATAAATTACGTTTTACAATATACAATAGGAGCCCCCTATTAATCTATAAACACATAGAAAACAGCTCTGTTAAATTGTAACAATATTTCACAATATTACACAATATTACTATATTATTTTACTGTATTTTTGATCACATAAATGCAGCCTTTGTGACTATAAGAGACTTATTTCAAAAACATGAAGAAAAAAAAACATGACAAAAATAATTAAAAATAAGTTCTCAAAACTATCTTGTATGTTGTGGTTCTGAATGACTCTTTCTAAAAGCTCTGGTTTGTTGAAGAAGAGCAACAACAACAACAACAAGGACATCAGACAAAAGCACAGACACAATTTATGAGTCAGGGCATGTAAATGAGGACTATTCATAGAGGGGCAAAAACATTGAGCGCTTGTTGGGATGCGGCCTGGCACAGAGTGAGGATGAATCAAAAGAGAAGCACTGGGAAGAGTTAACTTCACTCTGGTTTCATGGTTAAACCTTTTGTTGTATCATTATATATAGTGTAGGCTGGCAGTATTCCAGATTACTTTTGCCCAGAGCTTTGTTTTATATCATAATGGATTGACTCCTTAAGGAAAACTGATCCATCAGAAATACAAAACTAACTGCAACCTATTACACGATTCATTCAGCGCAGGCATGTTAAGCTTTGTCTTTATGATATAGCTTTCATCCCTCGAGGGCAGTGCCTGCCCTGGTGTTTGTGCTGGGACGATGGCGTTTTAATTTGCTCTGACACACTGTTGAAATCCAGGCTTGAGCTGTAAAGACTAACTGTCATAGTGTTAATCAGACCCATGATCCTGCTCAGGCAGCCTGAGGAGATAACAGCCGACTGAGAGAAAAGTGCCCGATCTGGTCTTTTTGTGTTTCAATGCACTTCTTACTTTTCCAAATTCTGTGCCATCCCAGATGACTGTTCTTTTGAATATCTAAGATCCTTGTCACAAAAGTACTTCTTGTCTGGCTCTTAACAATGACATAAGACACAAAGACTCTGTTTTTTGTTGAGTATTATACCAGATACATCAGGCTCATATAGTATGATACAGTGAAAATAAGGAGCTATTATTTATTTGGGGGGAGATTTTTGTAACAGTATAGCAGATGCTTGCATAAAATGGATTTCAAAATCAGTTCACTCCGTATTTTAAGATGATATTTAAATGCTTAATGATCAAAGCTCTGTAGTTTTATTGTACAGGCAAAACACAATGCAATGAATACAATGACGATTGAGAGATACACAAATAAACATTTGTCAAAATCCTGATGGATCATATTTGATACTCACATTCGAACATGACTTTTCTAACAAATGATGTATGGATAATCAAGTAAAATTGCATCTGTTCAGCAAGTATTACTAACAATATAAAACGTCATCTTTGCGTTTACTTAATAAAAATAATTTCAGATTTCACAGCTAAAAGACACGAGTCCCCAACCTGAAGGGTCGTTTTTACAATTGTACTAAAAGGTGTTTTACTTGTTAAAAAAGTATGAACTATCAATCAGACGACAGAAGGCATGGAGTAGATTGTGTACAAAAGGTTTTTCAGCAAAGCTTTAATCATGTTGATAATTCAGAGGCCTTAGAAATTTGTTTATCAAATATGATGCAAATGGCTTTATAGGCTTAATGGTACCAAACATCAAATTTGATCCTCTCAATATGTGTCAGTATCGCAAGTATGTAAATGGATTTTTGCACTTACATCTAACAATTCTTGTATTTTGGCCAGTGTGTATTTAATGATTGCTTGAGTCATGTGTTTTCAGACTAGCCCCAAATGCTTTGAGTTTAGGTTTTGGACCCTATTTACACCTGTATTAAGCACAGTCCATTTGTGATTGTACTTCTGGATGATAATAAAGGCTATGCATTGACGTCACTTTCCCGCTGGGACAAGCCCCCTCAGCAAGACTGAGTGGAAAAACATCCTGCAACATGACTGGCTTTAGGAGGAGAAACTGCAAAATTGATTGATTTAATTTGAAGGCAGTTGGACTCGACAGTGATCGTTACAATTTACCAAATTAAATGCAATATAGGTAGATCTATATAAGGTTGATCACTTATATAATTGTTATATATCGTCATATCGCTCAGAATGCTCTCTCCATCCCTCTCTCTTTATAGATTACAAGGCTCATCATAATGGATTTTTTAAATAAATTCTGACAAAATACTTTACAGTTACGCATACTTTAAGGATGGTAAATATTTGATTGAGGAGTTCATCAATACAACATATATCCTAGGGTATAATTTTAACCAAAAAAATTAAACATTTATGACGTTTCTCTGCCTGGAGTCCAGCTGTTTCTGCGAATTGCAGAGATCCATTCGCTTCTCTTTTCTATAGCTTTCGGAAGTCAGTAAGAAGATAGCTCCGATTTATTTGTTGAATCCAATTGTACAGTCGATCGCACCGCTCTTTTCCATTTTAGAGGGGTTTTTTTAAGTGTTTTCGCTGCATTCACCAACTCTGCCACTGTCAGTGGGTGTAACCACAGGTCAAGTCCTGCCTACCGTGACATCATGTGACATACTAGATGTAAACACTAATGTCTAGGATCCGTTTTAATAAACTACTCAAAAACTGGATCAGCAGAAGCAGTTCAGCTTAACTGTAGGAGAGAGGGTGAAGGGAAATTAGTGGTTGACAGTGATATGAATGATTCAAAAGGGGCATCCCTTTACCTTGATCCTCACTCAAAAGCAGCTTTTAGAAGGTTTCTAGTAATGGCCAAAGCCGTACGGAGGTAGTAGACTCATTGAAATCCCACACAAGTCGTGTATCTCTTCCTCTCTACAGCCTGACCCTCCTCCAGGGGGAAAGGGCTCATTGCTATGCCAATCAGGTCTCACATCAACCACCAAGACTGTCTGTGTGAGGCACCAAGCTGCCCAAGAGGGAATCTTCTTTTTTTTCCTCGTCTCCTCTCCATTTTAATGGTTACCCTCTCCTCAATCTGACCGAAGTATAAATCTTCATATTGTACCATGTACCAGGGAGAAAATTCCTCCGCTATTCGGTCAGCAAACCTCGGAGACGCACTGAATGAGGAGATGAGAAAGAAACCCAGGGGAATCCCTGCCTTCGCTTGGGAAAGGTCAACACTGGCATTAGAAGCAGAGGTAGATGGAAAAAGAATATAAATGCCTCTGGGAAGGATCACTAGTGCATTACTTGGAGAGTAGCACTTTCCAAGCAGGTTGTCAACAAGCATATTTTATTTATGGCACCCTAAACAAGCATCCATTAAAAGGCCACTGTGAAGATGTTTCAAACTCCCGAAATGAACTGATTTTATCCTGAATTACATCACACCTGTCCGTACTTCGATTTCACTTGGCGTATATTGTCGCCTAAAGGATTAAGTTCACATTAAAGGGGTCGTATTATGCTTTTTTACGTTCTCAACTTTAGTAAGCGTATAATGTTGCGGTTTGAGCATTAAAAAGATCTGAAAGGTTACTAAGCTCAAAGTCTACTCCAAAGGGAGATATTTTAATTTATCCACTTTCCAAGAACAACAACACTAGAACGACTCATTTGGACTAAAATGTGTTTTTTCTGGATTTTATGAAGTCACAATGTTACTCATTTAAATAAATCTCAGCCATAAAAGGGGATGAGGCCTGGTTGAGCTGCAATAGAGAAGACGGTGTTATCGCTGTGTCAGAGAGTCACAGTGAAGTTGCAAAAAACTCATTTATTTGACCTTCCTAAGGCTGATGAACACAGAGTGGTTCAAATTTATTTTAAACACTGTTCCTGAACATTATTACCCCCCCAACGTTTATCTGTGTGCTGCACATTTTATGGAGAACAGCCTCCAGAAACTACAATGCACGCTACTCACAAAAGCTTCTCCTGAAATAGAGCAGTTCCCACTTTGTCGGGACAATATGTTGTTTGTGGATCACAACTTGTAAGTATGTCTTATTATTTCTAGTTGGGTTTTCTTTTAACAGTTCCAATTTTCCAGTTTTATGTTGTTGCTATTAGGGATGGGCAACAGTGGTCGAGTACTCGAACGTGACTATTGATCAGGAAAACGATGATCGCCCTGAATTTAAAAAGTATATTTTTCTGATTGGTTATTGCTGCATTTTGGGAAGTAACTGAGGACTGATTGGTTAGTGATTGGTCAGAGCGGCGAAATAAAGTGAAACTGAAGCGCGCACTGAAATGCAGTTAAGTGATAGACGTGCAGCGCTAATCTGCAAGTTGTAAGATTACTTTTATGTTGTCTATATCTGATATAATATAGGACGCGTTTGGTTGAGTTTATTAACCAGCTAGCAAAGCGCTGCTGTTATACCGACCAGTGTTTATTCTCTTCAGTTTCAGCTTAATTGCAATGCTTAGTTGCCAGTGTATCAGCGTTGATGTTAAGGGAAGAGCGCATTCAAAATGAGTTTCCCTTTCAAACCATAGCCTGTAAAAACTAGCACGGCCAAGTTCACATCCTTTTGGGCATATGTAAGTTGTAATATCTGGTTGGTTGAGTTTATTAACCCGCTAGCAAAGCTCTGCAGGGTGGTATATTCACAGTTTCAGCTCAAATACAATGCCCGATATTATTGACTGGGTTATTTGAGATGGTTATTTTGTTTTTAGATGTTTCTTTTTCAAAGACATTTATGCATCATAATCTAGCAGTTTTTTTTTCTTCTACTCATATATTCATGTTTTCATAGACATGTCATGTTTGTATTTGTCAACGTTAATTTTCGTAACAGTCTTAAAATAGTTTCATATCTCCATGCCGGAGACGCCCCGCACAAGCCCCGCCCACAAGTACTTGAGTACTCGTTTTTTGAGACCCATCAATGATCAAAATTGACAAAACTTCCCATCCCTAGTTGCTATGATGTAAACAAAGAGCAAAGCTTTGCCTCCGCTCGCCTGCTAGCCAATATTGTGTTGATATAGTGTTTACTGTAGTGTTTGTAAGCTCTCGCTTTCGTAAGACTTAGGAAAATTAACCATGGGTTTGTGTTCAATTACTGTATGTATTACCATAATTTTCAGACAAACATCATGATTAAATAACTTTGAATCTAAAATGAATGAGAAAATGACAACAACATTAAAAAAGCATACCACTCTGAAACGTCCTGTGAAATTGACGCCATCCCTAATATTTACATCTGAGTAGAGCTTGTGGTTATGGTAAGGGGCGGGACATTTCCCGAACACACGCTAAGTGCTGCCAATCAAACACACTGGTCCAGCTAACCAATCACAGCACATTTCGTATTTCGGAAAGAGGGGCTTCATCGAAAGAGGAAATAAACGATGCGTTCGAGCCAGAATGAGAGGTGCTGTAATAATGTAAAATATGTGAAAAATAATTTGTTTTTTTTAACAATCAAGGATGAAAGCATATTTTAGTACACCCCAAAAACAAAAGGGCATAATAGGACCCCTCTAAAGCACTGGAATATGAAGAGATATTAAGTTCTTATATAGGATGCATGTGTAAAGTGTTTTCTACTAACATGAGCTTGGGTTCGCGGCCCTCACAGGTGTACTGCCAGCAGATGAGCCCGATAAGATCGTGGACCCGAGCGTTAGCCATCGTGACCACCGTCATGGGGTGAAGCTTTTCTTGGGTCGACTGCATCGAGAGGTAGACGTCAATTTTTTTGGTTGCCGTTGTACCAACATGGCCCTGAAAAAGAAAAGTGAAAGAGACATGTCTAAGTAAACGTGATTGAAAAGAAATTGCACATTTTAAAGCAAAAAATAGGGGAATGGATAAAAAATGATGTCAAACTATGGCCTTTTTCAGCCTTGGTGCTCACTCAGTAGGCACAGGTTTGTATCTGCTTTGTCATGTTCTGACTAAATCTGTGCTCTCCATCCTCAAAATACTTTTGTTTTCTCTCATTTTGTCAGTAGAAATAGCAAATAAGCCTCAGATTTAAAAAAAATCTGAAATATTTATTATAGATGTTAAATAAACAAGTAAGTTATTGCGAATATCACTTATAACATTCAAAAAAACAAAAAAAAAGTATATTAATTTGCCTGGATTGGATTTAGGTTTTACTTGAAGAGCTGAAGCCTTTTTGCATTCCTGACAAATTCATAGTACAGAAAATTGTTCAATTCATGTTTGTAAAAACATGAATCTAAAGAGCCAAAGGGGAACAGGTGATAAAGACAGCTGTAATTGATGCACAATGACAAACTACACCTAAAATCTCCAAGACTGTCAAAAAATGAAAACGGCAGTCTTTCTCTTTTCTGCGAAGGTGTTATAGCCTGGAGCTGATCCTAATGCAAGGAGACAGGAGAGAAACCTGCGTGACACCAGGCGGTTCTGTTCTGTATTTTAGAAAGAGCATGCTTAGAGGGTGATAAAAAGACAAAATAGTTTTGATTAAATTTACTCTGCCATTCACTTAAAGCCTCATTACATATGTTATGTGTTAAAGGTGACAACTGAAAATTGAGTATTGTAGTGATTTCTTAAGGATGCTCATTGTTTTTAAACATGCAAGAGAGGAAGGGTTTACAACAGTAATTGATGATGAGGGTTATTATCAGGGCTGTTGATTTATGTGTTCATTTAATTAATTAGTTATGGGGTAAAATAACAAACTACGTGGGTCATGCATTTCATAAAGTTGATTGGTGACGAACATGAAGCATGTCAACTGAACTCAATTTGTGATGAAGCCTATAGAATGCAGTTAGAATGGCCCTGAAATTCAAGATATCAAAGCAAAAATGCCCAGTTTTTGTCTTATATTTATATTATTATACAGCAATATCACATGAGTAACGAGCACACACAGTATCACATTAGTGCTTTTTTATCCCGAATAGCACGAGTGCAAATGTGATATTGATTTTACACAACAGAAGTTTATATTGTGTTATATTTTAGACAAAATATTGTCTGTTTTCGCTCAATTTTGCCAACGAAAATATTACTATTAATATAACTGTTGTGTCTCCAAGCAATACACTTGCAAAACACCAGCGGTGTTTCGTTTCTGAATGAATCTGCGTTTTGATTCAATGGCTCATTCATAAAGCGAGCCATTTACTTCATTACAAATTAAATGAATGAATGATTCAATGACTTGCTCAATTAGACATTTACCGCCACCTACTGGCAGTTTTAGTTTGGTATTTAGTATAATTTCATTATAAAAAATCTGTCATCATTTATTCAACCTCATGGCCGTTAAAGTCTAAAAGTTTATGAGTAATAAATTCTGTGTTGAATCAAATAAAATATTTTTTGTTTTAAATTACTAAATTTTAAATTACTTTTTGTAATGTCTATTTGATGCTTTTCTCATTTAACACTAGCCTGACGTGGTCATAGTCCGAGTCTTATACTGCTCCATTGGGCGGTGATTATGGGGCGTGTTTCAACCGAGCAAGAAAGAAAATGACTCTGCACTCAGTTGGACAGACCTACAACCAATCAGAGCAATGGAGTAAGTGACGTATGTTGCGCGACGCATAGTTGTCACCAGAACTCAACTGCACGCACGCTGGAAGAAGCAGAAGAAGAAGATGAGTGTAAATGATCTTTGCCGGTGTTGTAAACAGAATTTCAGGAGTACTTATCAAAATGATTTCTGAGAGAAATAGTAAAGGTGAATGCATATACAGTATGAACAAGTTCTCCGTTTAGTAAACAAATTCAACCCAAGCGCTCTTTAGTGACGTGGATGATTACGCTACTGTTGATCATCTGTCAATCATCGTATAAAGCCAGCCCTGACAATTTGATTGGTCCGAACAGCTCTGGTTCGAGCATAGTTGCTCCACAACGGATCAAGTCCAGACAGAATTCCCGACCTCAAATGTTGTGGGCGGTATCCAGGCTAATTTAACACAACAATGAATTTAAATGATCTTTTGGGGGTAATTTCTCAGACAAATTTGATGTGCGATTAATTAAGTTATTTAATCGCAATATTGTGTAATTAATTAGACAGCCCTAGTTATTATAGTTAACTAAAATAAAAATAAAACCAAAACAAATTTACTTGAAATAAAATAAATAAAATATAAAACATTTAAAACGTATTTTATTTCAGATTAAAAATGACAAACACAATCAAATCACTAAAACATTAACTAAAAAATAAAAATAAATAAAATACTAAAAATTATTCAAAAAATAAATACATTAAATAGTATCTCAATAATTCTAAAACAACACTGGATAATGATGCATTCTTTTGTCTAGCTATAGATAAAGGGACATTTATTAAGAAAGACCATTTAGATCTCATGTTGACCTTGAAAAACATCTGTATTCAAAGATAACCCGGCATGTAATTTTAGAGGGAAAGTACTTAGTCTAGACACAGAAGTGCTCACCTTGCCATCAAATTTGGAGTATTCATTGAAGGGGTTGTTGAGCTGTTGGGGACACTGTTCGAGCCGCAGCGACAGTGTGGATTTACTGCCTGTGCTCCGGGGCCTGTCCTTAAAGTCCTTCTTATCAAAAAGTGAGCTCAAGTCGTCTGCTACAAAAATCAACAGAGGAAAAAAATGTTTAGAGTACAAGAAATAAAGAGAGAAAATGATTGTGAACTTCTCTTTTGAGTATGGCTACTGTACCTGATTGAGACGAGCTTCTCTCTTTCCACTGGATATTTTTGCACTTGATCTGGTTCTGTCGTTCTTTCCTCAATCGCTCCAGTCTTTGAGCTTTAAATGAAAAGACTTTTGTCTCATTAACAGTGTAGGGGCTCAAAATGGTCGACTACAGTTAAATGAAAAGCGCACATGTATATTCTGTTATAACTGTGATTGACAAATACAAACGCTGAATTCACCTGGTGAAAAAAAATATATAGAGGGGGTTATGACACCTTTTAAGCTAGGATACATCTTTGATTAAAAAAAATGATGATTTAAATATTAAAGTGCTGATTATCTAACAAATCAATGTCTAACTTACTTGACCTACTATTGCATTCATCTTGGTTTTCCTTGTCAATAAGCTTTCAAAAACATGTTTCGATGAAATATGACATTGTAAGATTCAATTAATAATATACAGTATATTTTGCATAAGGAAAATTAAAAACAAAAATCTCAAATAACTGCTAATTCTGTATGTCTGGATGAAATGCATTACAGCAAATACTACCATGATGTATACTTAGACATGCGTACTTTACAAATATAATTTAATCATTATTTTTCTCATAACAGTATAAAAAAACAATTTAAAAAATCTTAAAATATACAATTTACAAAGTACTATTTTTCAAAGGTCTATTGGGAAATTAAGCTGTTTTGTATAGAAATACCATCTAAAGCAAACTTGGAAAAACACAACATGACATTCATTGTTAGTCAGACAATCACCGTCTGAACAAACACTCAACTTTAGTCTTTCATGTCATTAGATTATATTAGGACAAGAATGTCTACAAAGAAGACGTACAAGACATTTTCCATTTATTTCATTAGGGTCTACAATTGATCTACATCATTTTTAATTTACACAAATGCATACTAAACAATATGCAACTCATAGACAATATAAGATTGTCAACAATCTGCATATATGCATATTGTTTAGAAAGTATTTGAATGTGTTTTGAAAATGTTATATATTTAGTTGTATCCTTAAAAAACTAAAAGATTCGGTCATAGAGCACTTGGGCTGGCATTTTGAGAGCCAGTATATGCAGCACTTAAACTTGAAGTATGTATGCAAATGTAATCCCCTTTAATTGCAGGGCAAAAGTTTCCCTTAAAGGGTTTTTGCTCTGTAACATCTCTTATACTCAAGTCAAAGTGTTTTGTTGATTCGGGAACTTCAGCCTGAGTGGTCTGAGATGTGCAACATGAAGGCAATTTAAAGGGTTAGTTCAACCAAAAATGAAAATTCTGTCATTAATTCCTCACCCTCATGTCGTTCGACACCCGTAAGACCTTTGTTCATCTTCTGAACACAAATGAAGATTTGTTGAAATCCAATGGCTCAGAAAGGCCTCCATTGGAATCAATGTCATTTCCTCTCTCAAGACTCATAAAAGGTACTAAAGACGTCGTTACTAGGGCTGTAATCTCCCAGTCGATTAGTCGATTCTTAGTCAAAATGCTCTGGCTCGACCAAAATTCTGATTGGTCGATTTTTGCCACGTTCATTTGATCAGTTATGCAGCGTTCATTTCATCAGGTAGAAAGCACTAATAGCTAATAGGGGTGTTTTCAGAACAGGTAACAGTCTGTCTTCAGAACACCCCCTTGTTTCCACTTCTTTTGGATTAGCCCAACCCACTGGAGAAGAGACACAGATTGAAGTCGGCTACTTTGCTGTATATTATGCTTTATTTTTCAGTTATGCACTTTAATTTAGTTTCTGCTCTTGATCTGGCTTGTTTAATAAAGATTCCCTTTTTATTAAAGTGGACGTGCGTTTTTTTGTTTGTTTAAGAGTAAACGCTTTAAGTTAATAGTTGTGTCTCAGCCGCAAAGCTGAGGAGGAGAGTCAGGAGAGCCAAGAGCAGAAAGACCAGATGATCGCGGAAGATTTGGTTTCAAAGCGAAATGTAAAGGTGCCTAATTAAGCATGTTTGTCATTGTACTGTCTTGTTGTTGTTGCGTTTTTCATTAAGAATAATAGGCTAATGGACCCACAATTCAAGCAACCCTGTCCCAAATTGGCACTAATCCAAAACCGAAACTAAAATTTGCACGGCCGCACAGAGCGCGCATTTACGGACGAACTGTCATTCACAGTGTGTGTGCAGTGGCACATTTTCAGTTCATGCATAAAGAAGCTTAACTTTCATATGAATTAATTGAAACCACTCGCTTTGCGCCGCTCTGTTATTAACGCCTGAGCGGCCCGCCGTGTGCATTACTTCTGTTTATATAGAATTAGTGATTTAAAAGCCCAGTGATACTGGTATTACCGGTGATTAACCGGTGGGAAAATTTTCCTCACCGTCACATCCTATTGACAACATAGTAGGCTATTATATTTTTGGAAATATGATATGCTATGTGCATGTTATGCAACACTGTCAGAGCCGACAGACTCGTGTGTCAGACTCATTTCAGTGCAAAATAATCAGGTCAAAAATGATTTAATATACTGCAAATAGCCTACTAGTTTATGTTTATTTATAATTCATTTAGGCAGACAACAAGGCTACCAAGGCACAGTGAGCAGCTAATTAATTTGACCTTTTTTCCCCCCTAATGTCGTTTTTAGTCGAGTTTAGTCTAAAATGTCAGGACTTTAGTCGACCAAGATTTTCTTTGGTTGCTTACAGCCCTAGTCGTTACAAAGTCCATCTCTCTACAGTGGTTCTACAATAATTTTATGAAGGGACGAGAATAGTTTTTGCGCGCAAAAAAAAAACTAAATAACGACTTTATCACGTGACTTTGGCGCTCCAAACCGCTGAATCGATTCATGAGAGGGAGTAAAATCTTTGCGTGGCAGGGGGAGCTGCCACAGAAACCTGCCAGGACTGAAGGCAGCTGTCACTGAACCCGTCACTGGTTAAGGCAGCTCCTCTAAAACCTGCCAGTGCTGGAGGCAGCTGCCAGTCTGGTAGATGCATGTGAACAATACGACAACGCTGTTCCGCAGTTTTTACCATAGACTGTATAGGAGAGAAACTCACAGTGTAGTCATGACCTTATTTAACACTTAAACTTAAACTTTATTCCACTATGTGTTTGTAATCGAGCGCGCGTTCAAAGCGTCGGGCCAGCCACAACCGAGCGTCCACCTGCCTCGAGATCTCTCAGTGTTTTACCGCTGATTAGACCAAACGGATACAGGAGAGCAACACACAGAGTAGGCATGACACTGTTTAACACTTTAACTTATATTTTATTCCACTATATGTGTTTATAGTCGAGCGCGCGTCCCGTGGGTCTAAACTGTAAACGGGTGTTGAGGCTGCATGGCGCGGACACAAATAACGGGAAAAAATATAAGTTAAAGTGTTAAATAAGGTCATGACTACACTGTGTGTTGCTCTCCTGTATCCGTTTGGTCTAGTCAGCTGTAAACACTGAGTGATCTCGAGGCAGCTGAACGCTCGGTTGTGGCTGGCGCGACGCTTTGAACGTGTGCTCGACTATAAACACATAAAGTGGAATAAAATATAAAATAAAAGTGTTAAACAAGGTCATGACTACACTGTGTGTTGCTCTCCTGTACCCGTTTGGTCTAATCAGCATTAAAACACTGAGTGATTTCGAGGCAGGTGAATGCTCGGTTGTGGCTGGCGCGACGCTTTGAACGCGTGCTCGACTATAAACACATATAGTGGAATAAAATATAAGTTAAAGTGTTAAATAAGGTCATGACTACACTGTGTGTTGCTCTCCTGTACCCGTTTGGTCTAGTCAGCTGTAAACACTCGAGATCTCGAGGCAGGCTCAAAAGCGATTGGTTAGTGGTGAATAATGACCTAATATGCATACCGTAGTTGCCCTCGCGTACTGTAGTTTGTGTAAAAACTGCGGAACAGCGTTGTCGTATTGTTCACAGGCCTTTCTGAGCCGTCGGATTTCAACTAAAATATCTTCATTTGTGTTCAGAAGGTGAACAAAGGTCTTACGGGTGTCGAACTACATGAGGGTGAGGAATTAATGACAATTTTCATTTTGGTGTGAACTAACCCTTTAACAATGTACAATATATAAATGACCACAAAGCATGCAATATGCCCTTCACAAATATGTAAATGCAAACATTTAACTTAGAGCACAGTTGCACTCTGAACTGTCGTATTGCGATTCATAACAGGATTTCTGCATTGTGGAAAATGCGGACGTAATCGCAGAATCCAGTCGAAAAACTGAATTTAGTGTATAATGCAGAATTTCACTGAATTTGTCAAATTTTTTATGAATCAAATCAAATCACAAGATTAGTATCTGTGAATATTAAACCGCAAAAAGAATATTTAAATAGCCTGTGCAACATCAAAAAATGATGTTGATCATTTGAAGTCATGAAATAATTAGAAAAAGTATTCTTGTCAAATTAAAGATTATTATTTTGAGATTACAAAATGAATTGCTGAAATTCAAACTGAATATGATTAATAGATAAGATTCATCAGATTCATATTGATATTTTCAGCACTGTTTCCTGTCCTGAACACTTGCTTACCAGCAGGCTCAGGTCTCACGAAACTGTCTTGTCGTCCTGGGGACAAGTTGTTCAGATGGTTGATAATAGAGGAATATTTAAAAGATCCCGTCTCCAACAAAAGCATCACAAAACCAGAGCTAAGCCACATCCATTTCATCAAAGTTAGAAAGCTAAAGTGCTAGTGATTATCAATCCCTAGCCCAGGATTAATTCCCATTTCAACATTTGCCATGGCGAGAGGTACTAACTGAAACTGAATGACTCCAGGAACAAACCTCAACATAACCAGGCATCAGTATTTCACTTCTTTTTACAGACTGAACGCTGTTTTCAAACCAGCATAACATAATTAGAGCCTCATAATTACATCTACATCTGCAGTTATAATTGCCATATTGTTTCCAAAGCTAAATTTAACAGGAATAACTCACCTGTAATGTGAGAAACTAACTGACTGAATTAAAATACTCATTTTAATTAGAGATTCGCTCAAAAAACATTTTAGTATAAAAAAAGAATAAAACATTGAGGTCAACCGATAGTGGACTTTACCGATACCGATAACTTGGTTGGACCGCGCTAGCCGATAACCGATCAAACAATAGTTGTGTTTTTGTTTTTTGGATACTGAATGAAAGCAAACATAAAATATTTTCAAAACAGAGCTGAACCATAAACACGTACTGTACTTTTTAAATGTAAAATGATTATATTTATTATATTTTAATAATTTATGTTAGTTCAAAGTGCATTAACTAATGTTTAAAATGTAATGTATAATTTGGGGAATTTTGAAATTAACAATGAACAATACTTTTATTAGGTAATGTTACAAATGTTACAAGATGGCCAACTTTAAACAAACACCTTAGCATCGAATTAAGACACATAGAAATAATAGAAATAAATATAATAGAAATAACAAAACGTATTACAGTGACGACAAAAACAGTTTTTCTGATTTGTTTATACAGTATGTTTCTGTCATCTGCATGGCGATAAAGTCATTAGCTTGATTTCACTGCATAATGAATGCATAAAAGCAACCAGCTGGATATAAACGAATGCAAACAGATGATAACAATCGTGACATTAAGCATTTGGGTCAAGCTTGCGTGTTGTTTTTGTCACATTGTTTAACCGCTTGAACTACTAATGTTAGCGTCCTCTCAGCCTCGACGCAAACGACTGCTGTTCTCCACTAATGCAGCATCTAGTCAACAAATTAATTACTTTATAATGATATGAAAACACATACGGTAGTGTACTGTAAACATACTGTTTCATTGTCTGTTTTGTGCAGTGCACAGCCTTACGTGTCAAAAACTCCACGAGGCGTCAGGGATAGTTTTTATTTCGCCTCTAGAGGGGCCTCGCGTACGGTTTAATGACAGCGGACCCTTCTCTGCTGCTTCAGCAACGGACGCAAACCGGAAAACCTATCGGTAAGCATTTCTGCCAAAAAAACGATTATTTCAGCAATCGGTTAATCTGTGCCGAATTAATCAGCGAAACCCATCAATAGGTTGACCTCTAGGTTATCTACTGGAAAACATGAGACACAAGCTGAACACCAACCAGAGATATTCTCTGAAATAGTCCAATATCAAAACACTAACAATTGTGTTTATACTGATTATTTGGAATAAGATTAATACTGGGGGAAAAAAGTAAAACAAGAAAGACCAGATTTAATGTGTATTGGGTCATTCCATTTCAACTCAACCAGAGGTCCCTGGCTCAAATTACAGGGGTGTAAAATGACCTTAGAAAGATGACAGCAGAGATTGGTATGTCTATTAGTGAAATGTGTACTTACTTTAGCAATCATTGTTGCATTACATGGCAATGATGACCATTCAAAAATGGGAACAAGCACATCTTGTGTTTTTTTGCCTCAAGTTTGCGTGCCTGTAACTCAAGAAATATTGAATTTATCTTAATATCCTTTTAGATTCTGGTTCTTAACACACTTTTCTTTTGGTATCTTAATTTTAAAAGCCCTATGTGAAACTTTCCCAGAGATATGGAGATATCAATGTGGCTCAATGAGTAAACTGGTCAATTGTACACATTTTCAGTGGCAACTGATACTTTTTGCTTTTAAAGAGGAATATCTGAAGAACAAATAATGATGAGACTAGAAATGAATGTCATGTTTTTCTATCAACACAATTGTATAGACATAAATATTCCTGTTCCAAAGTTTGTGTGCCTGTAACTCAAAAAGGTATCATTATATCCTTCTTGGGTCTCATTCTTAATAAACTTTCCTTTTGAAACCTTCGTTTTCAAGGCCCTACATAGTTCAGTTGCATAGATATGGAGATCTCAAATTGTTGAATTTTATCCATTTTCAGTGATTGAAAACCAAATGTGGCTCACTTTGCACAAAACTGATACTTATTTAAAGAGGAATGTCTGAAGAACAAATCATGTTTAATCTAGAAATGTGTCTTCTTTGTCTTTGCATAGAAAAAATGTATTAAAGGAACACTCCACCGTTTTTAGAAATAGGGCTTATTCAACTTCTTTCCTACATTTAGATATGTGGGCAAATGCATTTTTGTCTCAGTGCATGCATTGTTTTAGTTTGGCATGGTCGCCGCTAGCTTAGCTTAGCATAATGAATGGAATCCTATGTTGCACGCAAGCATGTCCCGAGTAAAAGTGACCCACCTAATTACTTCTAGTGGCCTGCGTATTCACAACGAGTACAAATAGTGATGCAGATGAAGACTGGGCGATTTCCTAGGCCAATATTAACTTGGGACTATATTATGGGGAAGCACAGGCGAAGCACTGCTACTTGGGCACAGAGATATCATGCAACACATGAATTCGCCAAACTTTCGTCAACCTATGTTGTGCATGTGTTGCGTGATATCTCTGTGCCCAAGTAGCAGTGCTTCACCTGTGCTTCCCCATAATACAGTCCCAAATTAATATCTCACTAGGAAATAGCCTAGTCTTAATCTAAGCTAAACTAGCGGCGACCCTGCCAACAATAACAACTAAAACAATGCATGCACTGAGACAAAAATGCATTTGCCCACATATCCAAATGTAGGAAAGATGTTGAATAAGCCCTATTTCTAAAAACGGTGGAGTGTTCCTTTAACAGAATCTAAAATTTGAGCCTAAGAAATTTAGTTAATTTGAAATGGAATGACCCTTTTGTGTTTTGTAAAAAAAAATCATCAGATAACTGATTTTAAAAGACGAAAAATCCAATTTCAGCACTGGAAATAGGTTTGCAAAGGCATGATCGTCTAAGAGTACAAATCAATTTCAGTCAGTTGCCATTCCCAGCCAACAAGCACAATCAGATCAACCCTTGATCACAGAAAAGGGAAAAAATCAGATAATAAAATAACAAATTCCCCCAACAAAACAATTCATTTCATTTTAAATGGTACATATTGAGATGAAAAATGCTTTGTGAATTTTATTTATGTAATCATTACCAGATTATTTTTCCTGCTCAATTCTCTGTGGCTGGTACAGTAAAGCATATAACGTAGAGTGCGGCATTAACAGGAAAGCTTTGAGTGAAAGATGAAGCAGCGAAAGGGTATAGCCTAATTCAAAACTGACTTTCTGCTTTGTTTTGCTCCAAGGTTTCAGCCTATTGATAATCAGTAAGCAGTAGGGATGGGAATAGTAAGGAAACTAACGATTCTGGCTCCAATTCAGATTCCACTTAATGATTCTGGTTCCTCAAGGATTGCATTAACTATTCTTTCAGCTTTCCAGAGTGAACATGCTTTAGAAAACAATTCTTTCAATTGCAATCCATTGCATTTAAGACCTCATGTCCAATGATTTCAGATATTCTACCAAAATAAAAATACTTCCTCTGATGTCATATTGATGCCAACTTTCTGGAGGCATTTCAGAACCGTTATTGGAAAAGGAGCCAGTTCTTGATTCCCATCCCTAATAAGATGTGATTTCCTTCCATCTGCAAGCCAGGGAGCAGTTTAGTTAATGACCAAACCAATGCTAGTCTTAATGATAGCACATCACACTTCTTTAACTTAAGACTTTTGTTGTTGTTGTTGTTCAACTTCTTTAAAAGCAAGTTAAGACTTAGTTTTGCATTTATCAGCATCATCAACCTGACTGCTTAAACCAGAGCAATACAGACAGATTTCATGTTTTCATACATTTCAGAGAGAAAGAGAAATAACTACTGAATCATGGGCCGACACCACAGAGAAAACTGGAGCAGAAAGCGTGCAAGGTTCAGTTTAGGCCGGCATCCCATTAGCAGATTTTCAACATTCAGCATGTTTGATATTACTGGTAAGCAAACTCTTGTGGCCTTGGTAGAGACCAATGAGCTTCAAGGCGATGATAAATCACATATTGAAAATGCTGATAGCGCAAGTTAAGCATGAACACACTTAAGCTGGTCTGGAATTTCTAACTTTGATTCAATACCTTAAAAAAAATATTGACAATCAATACTATTTCCGATACCACAGGGAAAAACTGCCAACACATTAAGACAATAAACTTTGAACTGTATCAAAGTACCAGACAAAGTTTGGAATAATTCAGATAGTTTTAATGTTGAAAGTCTCTTATGCTCACCAAGGCTGAATTTATTTAATGAAAAATAAAATTAAAACTAGTGATGCACTGAAATGTCAGCTACTGAAAATTTTCGACAGAAACAGCAATTTTTTCTTTCCAAAATGATGGGTGCTCAGGCGGCGATCGTTAGCTTTGTATAGTTTAATTGGTGGTCTCAATAAGGGCCGATCAGATGACGCAAAACTCACGAGACAATTTTTCTCAGCACAGCTAAAATTGCTTCACTACATTTACCGGTCTGGCAACTCTACTAGGTGTCTAAAGCCCTGTTCGGACGGTAATTGTTTCTCATGGGGTCATAAGGTATTTTCATCATTGACAGGGGCTAGTCAGTGATTTTATTGCCGTTCGAAACCAGAATGTCAGTGTTTTTCGCCCACCACCCGCGTAAAAATCAAATTACCTACTGTTTTTTTGACAAACGCCATGGTTGTGTGGAAATTTACTTGCCATCCGAATCCACATCTCTGAGTTTTTATGAATATATCACTTCAAAATTCACTGTTTATATATTTTTTGACCCCTGCAGGGCACCGTACAGCTGCGCTTCGCTGTAATTTGGATGCATTTTAAAGTTCTAGAATTGTATTACTGAAATGCTGGCAAGTATTTAAAAGAGCAATATATATCATCACCGCTCAAAAAATAAAAATAAAAGCATGTGAACATTTGAAATGGGCTGTTATTACGGCAGCAATTATATATGTTAAAATAACCCAGCAGCATAATGTTTACCTCATGTATAAGTATTCACTTATTTCTGCACATTTCCATGTGGAATAAAACAACATCCTTTATTTTGAGATAAAAGACCAGACAGAACACCATTTTAACTGTAATGTGCGTCTATATATCTTCCTATTTTTAAACAGATTTAAATAATTAAATAATAACTAGGATATTATTTTCCTATTATTAAATTAAATATGCATTTATTCTTATTATACCAAGCATAAGACAGCATTTACAGCATACAGTCATGTTATTGAGCACGTGAGCAGTGTTCCCAGGATCACAAAACTCGCTCCTCCACCGTGAATAAATCACCATCCGAATGCACGAGTTTGATCAGTGAGGTGGCATGCAAACACATTTTGACTTCCACGTGAGAAACAATTACCGGCCGAATAGGGCTTTAACGTAACGGCAGTAACATTTAATGTATTTTAATATATTTTAAAATGTAATTTATTCCTGTGATGGCAAGCTGAATTTTCAGCATCTTTACTCCAGTCTTCTACAGTATGAATGCAGCTTTGGTGAGCATAAGACTTTCTTTCTAAAACATTAAAAAAAATCAATCCAAACTTTTGACCGGTAGTGTAAGTTTATTTACTTAACTGAAATGCTGTTGTCTAAGATTCCTCAGGCCCTGAAGCTCTGAGGGGGATTATATAATTATAATAACAATAATATATCAATACATAATAATATATAATACGTCAATAGATATTAATACATTATTATTTCTAAAGACAAGAAATATATTACTAATGTAGTAAAACTGGATTTTGATAGTAAATATATTAAAATATATATTTATACTTTAGTCTTAATATCTTTACTTGAAAGAGTTAAATTTTTATACTGTATAGAAGCTTTTTAAGTTTCTGTGACAATAACAGGTTCTCATCACAGACCTAGTGAAATGCTGTAATCATTTGTCCACAAAAAAAAGTTGGAAATTATGCGAAAGTGAAAAAGTGCAAATGGCCAATATACACTTTTCTTAAGACCAAGTGTGATAGGGTTTTGAGCGATACGTCTTTACCTGTACCAACCACATCAGTAAGCTGGAGATTCATGGCCCCGAAAGCAGAGAAGTCAGATTCAGACTTGCCTGTGTTGGAGCGCCGTCGGATGCCAAAGTCCCAGCTGGAGGTGATGTCGACCGACTGAGAGAGATCACATGTCTGGCCGTCTCCTCCGCCGCTGCTATCGCCATACGAACCCCCGGACGAGCCTCCGCCAGCGGACGCCACAGACGGATGGCACTTCTCCAGATCCACGTCGTGATCGATCAGGACCATCTCGCACATCCCGGTGTCATCGCTGGTCACGTGGGACTGCCGGATGTGGGCCAGGATGATGGCGGGGTTGTCGAGGAAAGCCATTCTGAGCACCAGCCCCTCCCTCCACGCCCTCGCCCCTCTGTCGCTCTCCGGGTCTCTGTCCGGTAATGCCGACCCTCAGTTGGAGTTGGAGGCTGAAGATTCCTCAGCGATGCAGCGTCTTCTTTTCCTTCTTTTTGGGGTTATTTTCTCCTTTCCATGGTGGGACATGGATGCCTGCCTGCAGGGTAACACAGCCCAGATGTTTAACAATTAACCCACAACACCCCCATATATCATACAATCACTTAAAGGGACCGTTCACCCAAAAATTAAAATCACCCCATGATTTACTCGCCTCTCAAGCCATCCTAGGTGTATATGACATTCTTCTTTCAGGCAAATACAAATATAAAAAAAAAATCCTGGCTAATCCAAGCTTTATATTGGCAGCACAAAATTTGAAGCCCAAAAAAAGTGCATCCAACCATCATAAAAGTACTCCACACGGCTCAAGGGGGTTAATAAAGGCCCATCTCTTCACTTCAGAAACCCTTTATTAACACCCGGGAGTGTTCATGTTAAATTTGTGTTCAAATATTAGTATCAAATATGATCCATTAGGCTTTTGGGGAACGTTTATTTGTTCTTCTCTCAATTATAATCATAATGTATACGTTTTGAACCTTACAATAAAAACTATAGCTTTTGTCATAAAACTAAGCATTCAAATATCATCTTACTAATATATATATATATATTAATAGGAGAAATCATGCGCCAACTAATATTTATATGCATTTTATGCAAGTAGTCAGCCATAATATATAGATATAATAATGTTATTGATTTCAATTACAATGTATCAGAACTTTTTGGCCTGTAAAACCCATTCAACAAGTATAGGACGAGGGATATACACAGCTATAAGGGATAAACCAGTCTTCCAGGCTCTAGTCTTGTTCTTATGAGGATGTTTGTGATGTAAACACACAGTAAAGTAAATACACAGTTGGTTAGTTACTAACTAGCTGTCATCAGAAACCCAAACAACCAGACTACGACATAGGCATGGACAACCGTGCCAAATAACTACACAACACGTTTTTTTAAAATCATTAATTGTAAACAAAATGAGAAATGATGCTAAAATGCTAATTAGCCAGCAAGCTAGCAATGTCTTATTTTTAACCGCATTGTGTTCGTTATAAAGGGGAACTGATCAAGATAGTAGTCACGTCGCTGTCTGGTAAGAATAACATTGTATTTGAATAACACTGTTGATAAAACAAAAGTTAGTAATAGCTGATTAAACGCGCTAGTCAGGCCCTGCTAAAGCTCGTGCTAATCTGCTCGATAAGCTCAAACATCACCTCATCTTTACCTTCATTCGTGCCAATAACAGCGGCTGAAAACATCACAGACGCGCCACACCGTCTGAGCGAGGGACTGACTGTACTGTCTCATTTCATACTTGTGGAGATATCGTCCCCAAAACAGAATAAATGTGTCTGTTGTTTACTCTGTTGTTCCTGTGTTGGTGGTCCTGGAAGCTACTTCCTGCGGGTTTACCCCTCATACCGGAAGTACACCACTCTGGGAAACACCCAAAGATGGACAAGGCATGCGACCAATCGAGGCTAAGAGAAAGTAGACAGACAGAGATAGTAAATGTTGTTTTATATTATGCTATATACGATCAAAAGAAACCATTTTTAATATTTTTGAAAAAAGTCTCTTATGCTCATCAAGGCTGTATTTATTTGATCAAAAATACAGAAAAAACAATATTCTTGTGAAATATTAAAATAATGGTTTTCTATTTTAATATAGCATAGGCTACTTTATTTCTGAGTTTTCAGCATCACGAGTTCACAGTGCATGTGTGGTTCAAGACATATTCAATATAATGATAATTGAGAGAAGAACAAATAAATGTTCCATTAATTCAAATGATGTTTGGATAATCAAGTGAAGTTGCTTCAGTCCAGTAAGTGTTCATCTTTAAATATTACTAAGAAAACACAAGTTATTCTTACGTTTACTTATAAAGTAAACAATCAGTAAAGATTTCACAGCAAAACCAGCTGACGTGGGATGTTTTGCAATCAAACTAAAGGCTTTTTACTTGTTAAAATGTATGTACTATCATCAGAAGGCATGAATTGAAAATGAACAAGAATTTCAGGAAAGTTTTGGTAATTTAGAGGCCTTTACACCAAGTGAAATGTATTACTTAAAGGGTAAGTTCACCCAAAAATTAAAATTACCCCATGGTTTACTCGCCCTCAAGACATAGGTGTGTATGTCATTCTTCTGTCAGACGAGTACAATATAAGTTATATTAAATAATGCCCTGGCTCTCTCTCTCTCTCTCTCTCTCTCTCTCTCTCTCTCTCTCTCTCTCTGTATATATATATATATATATATATATATATATATATATATATAAACAGCATAATCAATTTACAGTAACCGCATAGAGATTGAGAAATATGTAATCTTGAGGATTGATGAGAACACCATTTAGGTTTGAGTAAAGTAAAGAAAGCAACAGACTAAAATATTTCGCAAACCTAAATGTTGTTGTCTTCTACATTACATATTTCTCAATCTCTGTGCAGTTACTGTAAATTGATAATGCTGATTTTCATGAAGTTTTTTGATGAAACGATATGACTCTCACAATGCAAGACTGACACTATTCCTTGCAAAATCCCATTGTTCTGATCTGTTAATGTGAAGGAGGCAGTGCACTTATTATGTAAATAATGAAAAACACAGACTAACTCCTATCACAAAGCAACAGAATATAAAATACAATTCAGTATAGCGAAAAATAAATATGTACTTAATTAAAGAATTCATCATTCTTCAAAATGTGCAGTTTTATTGTAGAGAGCGGTTCAGGGTTGATTTAGGTCTGTTGTAAAGATCATCAATTATTAAATGAGTTAATTTCATCTATAAAGCAGTTCTACAGGAAAGACTCGGGAGAATTATTTAGACAAAAGCGTATTTATTAATAACTCAGCAAGCTGATAATGTACAGAGTCATTTGGCGTAGGCCCCGTCCGTAGTGAATAATCCGAGGGTATCGGATCTGCCATTCCTGCCGAAGACTAGGGCAGGGGCGTAGTATGGACAGAGCCATCCTGGTGGTGGTGGGGAGGATGGGGGTAATCGTCGCTTCAGTATCTGCGAACTCAAACATGTGTAAGTACCGAGCTTTTATACAGTGAGCATGCAAATATAATTGAATTGGAGTGAAGGCGATAAGTGACGTAGTAATTGAGTCTTCCCAGCAGAACTTATGCTAAAGCTTTCATTTCTGCAAAATATTATGTCATCGTCCAGATCAGTTCAGTTCTCATACAGCGGCATCAGTACAGTCAGATCATTAATACTGTTGAATATTATAGGCACAATGTGTAGTTTTTCGCCATTAGAGGTGGCCTATACTCAAAACAAAGGCGTAGCTCGATGACAGCGAGATTGAGCACAGATTCATGGGAGATGTTGTCTTCACCTCAGAGCCGGTGGAGAAGAATCAGACGGGACTCGGGCAGCATGTTCATGGATGAGATTATTAACGTTACTGATGTATGAAGCAGAGCAGGGCCGAGTGCTGTGGAGCTGAACGTGGCCACTGGAGCGATTGCTAATGAGAGAAAAGAATGACACGGCTGGAGAGCAGCGGAGCTTTTATTCTGCACACAGACGAGCGCTTCCGCTTCTTCTGCTCATGCGTATGTGGGGGAACGCAGCGCTGTTTTATCATATTACATACATTTGAGTGTGTTGAAAATGATGTTATAACGTTACTCTGTGTGTTGAGACACTTGTTGCACAGCAGTGAACTAGATTTATATTAGGCATGGTAAAACATTGTACTCGCGGTAAATCAAGAAAACCAGATTTAAACAATGACTAACTGTGTTGAACTATAAAAATTTGTTTTCTGTCTATGAATGTCTCCAAACAGTTGCTCACCTGTCTAATAAAACACATAATATATTAAAGCGTCTTTGGTGTTTCCATGGTTTCTTCAAAATAAAACCGAGGGTAATTGATGATGTCATTGATTGGTGATGAACGGACACAGACCGAGTCCTGGTTAAAATGGATTTAAATATTCTTGGAAACATCTAGGATAATGTAAATACACAAGTCAACAAAACATATAACACTGTTTTAGTGTTTTTTGGATATTTTAAAATCTTACATTTTGTGCCTTTAAGTGTCCCCAACTAAGCAAGCCAGAGGCGACAGTGGCAAGGAACCCAAACTCTGAGGTGACAGAATGGAGAAAAATAAACCTTGGGAGAAACTAGGCTCAGTCGGGGGGCAGCAGATCCTTTAAGTCCTGTAAGTTGTGGGGTGGGGCCTCCATGGATCGGACTTGTTTGTTCAGCACATCCCGCAGATGCTCAATTTGATTGAGATCTGGGGAATTTGGAGGCCAAGTCAACACCTCAAACTCGTTGTTGAGCTCCTCAAACCATTCCTGAACCTTTTTTTTGCTTTGTGGCAGGAGCATTATCCCGCTGAAAGAGCCACAGCCACCAGGGAATACAATTTCCATGAAAGGCTGTACATGGTCTGCAACAATGGTTAGGTAAATGGTACGTGTCAAAGTAACATCCACATGGATGGCAGGACCCAAGGTTTCCCAGCAGAACATTGCCCAAAGCATCACACTGCCTCTGCCGGCTTGCCTTCTTCCCATAGTGCATCCTGGGGCCATGTGTTCCCCAAGTAAGCCACGCATACATACGTGGCCTCATGCATCATGACCCTGTGGCCGGTTCACCATTGTTCATTCCTTGGGGCACTTTTAATAGATCCTGACCACTGCAGACCGGGAACACCCCACAAGAGCTGCAGTTTTGGAGATGCTCTGACCCAGTCGTCTAGCCATCACAATTTGGCCCTTGTCAAACTCGCTCAAATCCTTACACTTGCCCATTTTTCCTGCTTCTAACACATCAACTTTGAGGACAAAATGTTCACTTGCTGCCTAATATATCCCACACACTAACAGGAGCCGTGATGAAGAGATAATCAGTGTTATTTACTTCACCGGTCATAATGTAATGCCTGATCGGTTTATATAATATTGTTGTGCTATATCTGATTATTTATACTGTGTATACCATCTATTGTCTATCACTGTCAACCTGCTGTGCTGCTTGGAACTGCACCAAAGATGTTTTATTATTGTTGCACTTTAAGTGACAATAAAGTGACTAGATTAAAAAAAAAAAAATCTGCTGTCATAAAAACTGTTTAAGGCTCTCTCTCTCTCTCTCTCTCTCTCTCTCTCTCTCTCTCTCTCTCTCTCTCTCTCTCTTTTAAAGATGCATGCTTATTCAATTAATAGTAAAATTACATAAAATTTAATTGAATAGTCCTTACATATTATTCACATTATGAATTAAGAATTTTAAATGAGTAAAAAATACTAGAGCTTAATAAAACATCTTGTGTTAATCTAAATGGAACAAGGGAATGGACCATTTTGTTTGATTCGTATTCATATAAAAAGAAGAGAAAATATGTTTACATTTTTTTATTTATAATTTTTTTTATTAAGCACTATTTTTTTTATTAAGCACTATTTTTTTTACTAATTTAAAATGTTTAATTCATAATATAATTAATGTAAGTATTAGCCTATTCAATTCAATTTTATGGAATTTTACTATAAATTGAAAATGTGTAAATTGACGAATAAAATCGGACACCAGATGGACCACATGAAGTATAATGCCCTTTATATATATATATATATATATATATATATATATATATATATATATATATATATATATATATATATATATATATATAATAATTATTTTTTATTGTGTATTTATTTTGGATGACTATATACATTTATATTTGATTGTTTATTCGTTTTTTTCGCATATGGATTTCGGATTTTTTTTTACGATATTGTGTTTTTACGATAATGATGATGATGATGAGGAGGAAATCAAATTGTTTGCATTATGAACAGACCTATAAAAAGATATTACTTTAACCTTGGTCATATTGACTAAGATAATTTATAGAAGCATATTTTGAGGTTACTTGATTTTTGAGAATTTTTTATGAACTTATCGGTTGTTATTTTTTTCTTGACTGTTTTTTACATGCGTGTGTGGGTTTCAAGCAGGACATTTGAAGATAAACATATAGACCTACTGTAGAGATATATATATAGTATTGTAATTTTAAGATATTATAATTTTGCAGTTGTGAGCGCAGAGCCCGGGTGGGCGGAGCCGACAGTCTGCACGCTGTTGTGCAACACTGGGTACATCATCAGGAGGAGCTGCTGTGCACGAGAAACACACACACACACTCACACACAGCAATCCACACGGATATTCTCACAACCCATTACATCTGCTGTAGATCATCCACAGGAGAATGTGCATTTAACACCCTCCCTGTTCTACCCAGCAGCTCAGCAGGAGGAAGAAACTGCGCTGGAACGCCAAGGGTTTATTATTGCAACTTATATTCATCACATTTATATTTCTAATTTATTTTCTTTTGATGCACTCGAGGACGGAAATCAAATAGAGGTGGATTTTCTGAAGTTTTGCAGAAGCTGCCCCTGGACTGGATGGAATAATAGTGTGAGGCAAATGATGAACAAGCCTAAAGCATCAAAGTGCACTAGACTGTTTCTGGAAATCAGAGGATCGTTTTATTAAAGCACTTTTTGTTTGCGCGATCTCGGGACTCTAACGCATCCATCATTTTCATGTAGCTGATATATATTCAGGACAGCATCAAAATCTCTTTCGTGTGGAATAAAAAAAAAAAAAGGCATTTGAGCCGGAGGATGGAGGAGCAGAGTCATCTGATGCACACCCTGGGCGGTGTGACCCTCGCCGGACACCCGCTGGCTTTACCGGTGCCTCATGATGGAGCAGACGCGAGAAACAAGCAGGACATCGGAGACATTCTGCATCAGATCATGACCATCACCGACCAGAGCCTGGACGAGGCGCAGGCAAAGTTAGTTTTAAAATCACACTTTACCATGATAATACACTTTATTAATAACAACGACAATAAGCAGCTCCGCATGTCACACTTTTTACTCCAGTGAATATTTATCAGCGTGGTTTTAAAAGCCAATTTTCTCATGAATACAAAAACTATTGAGGGCACTAGAACATTCACTGCCAGGAAAATATTTTATTTATTTAATGCCTCACATTCAATAGCGGGGCTTGTTGTCACACGATGTGGGGTAAGTTGTCACAATATGCCATTAAACAACCTATAGGGTTCCAGCGACATGCAAACAGCAATATATATGTAAATATATGTTTTCAGAACAAACTAAATATTATTTGCTGCTGAAGGGCAAAGCATTAAATTAAGAAAAAATATACAATTCATCCTTGTTGATGGTGGAGAAAGTTGTCACAATGTGCCATTAAACAGCCTATAGGGTGTCAGCAACATGCAAACAGCATATATATATATATATATATATATATATATATATATATATATATATATATATATATATATATATATATATATATATATATATATATATATATATATATATTTATTATTATTATTATTATTATTATTTATTTATTTTAAAAAAAATGTATATGGTCAATATATGACAACTTACCCCGATCTGACATTTATGAAAAATAGTGTTTTCAGAACAAATAAAAATATTTTATGCTGCTAAAGGACAAAGCATTAAATCAGTTATGTGTTGTCTGACCCAAATCAGTTGTTGTTTAATCATATGTAGAACATATCTATATAGATACACTTTCATGTGTTGCAAACTACCACTTTTGAAGAGATCAATGCACTATAGCACATTTACCACACTGGTGTTTAACCACAACAGTAAGGTTTTATATAAACCTCTGCCCTAAAACAATAACTTTAATAAGTTAAAAACATGCCATATGAAACATAATCATATTTTATGTTGATTTCCTATTGAGAAACACTTCTTGAATTGACATGATGCTGTGAGGTGCAATCAGGAAAATATATTTTAGGAGCACAGTAGAGGAACTTTAATGCAAAGTACAGTTTGAACTGCATGTGTGAATTTAGATACAATCTTCTAAATAACTTGTGTTTTTCTTTGATAGAAAGCATGGGTTGAACTGTCACAGAATGAAACCGGCTCTATTCAGCGTGCTCTGCGAAATCAAAGAGAAAACAGGTAAGTGCTCCTTTATGCCCCACACAATACGGTGCCATAATACACCTGCACGGATGCTGCTCTTCAATACACACCGCTGTTCAGGTCACAATAGCCAGCACCAGTCCTACAGAAGCTCTCGTTTATTACACACAATAGTGCTTTTTACTCTGACAGATGCTTCCTTACCACAGTGTAAATGAGCTGCGTCTGTGACGTTTTCTAATGATGTATTTTGTAATGGTGTGGTTGATATCTTCAGTAGGCTTACTATTCAGCAAAAATGCTGTTTGATTGCATGTTAACGGAGCACTGTATACAATAAGAGGGCTGATTTAGAGCTGCTCATTGACATAAGCATTGCAGAAACACTGAAATTAAAGAATGTGCATCTCAGTATGCTTTGCTCAGCTTTGAATGTGAAATTAATTCCCCCATTTTTAGGCCAACATGTTACTATAAGAGGTTCAGATTATGCTGAGATATGTTTATAAGGTAGGGCATAAACACTTTTGTAATACTCTCTTTACATTCTCCTGATAGCAATCGATAATTCAAAAGGTCTAAATATTAAAAAATTACACATAGCTTCTGTGGAAGTATCAGGACCAAAAAATATGGGGGTAATATTGTAGCTTTATTCCAAACAAATATATTGTTATCCACAAATAAATGTAAAGCGATTCACAAAAAAATAATAATTTCACAAATCAATAGAATGAGATCCAAAAATAAATGCAGGAGTTTCACAAAAATGAATTAGATTCACAAATAAATACAATGACATTTGTGAATAACAAAAAAATCCACATATATATTTTAATGTCACAAACACACAACTCTGCCTTGCATAAGTTGCATTCATTTGTGAATCGCTTCCTGTGCATTTGTGGATCTCTTCTTGCGCATTTGTGGATCGCAGGACAGCACGTGGATTTTGAAACATTTTTAGCGTCTAGACTCAAACGAATCCACAAATACGTAGACTCCACCCACCGTCTACTTAAGCCAATCAGATAACGGCCATATCGTGCTGACCAAACGTAGCACGTTCTCGCTTCAACCAATCACGTTTTGGCTTACTAACAGGGGGGGGAACAGAGTGACACCGAACTTGTTACCAGTCTAATAATTACCAGTCTTTCTGAAGTTGAAGATGCCCCTATAGGAGATGCCGCTGCAGTGACAGCTGGCTGTTGGAGAAGCCGCAATTTCAGCTTATCTGATTTAATACCAAAATTGTGCAGCACATCCGAAACTAGCTTCTGTATTAACTGAATAACAGTTTATATTCACATTTAATAACATTTCAAATTAATATTTAATAAACAGCATTTTCTATGAAGGCATTATTTTATCGTCACTGAAACATGAAGGTGATATTGACACTTTTTTGATATATATATATATATATATATATATATATATATATATATATATATATATATATATATATATACACAGAACAATTTCAGCTTTCTCTGATTTAATGCAGTACTAGAAACTTCATTACAACTTTATTAACACAATTTATGATAAATTGCTCACATGATTGGACCGACTATGGTAACTAGCTTATATAATGTTGTTTTGTTGAAATGCAGTTTATATAAAATAAAATAAAAATGCTATTAAATCAAAATATGTATCCAGCGGCATGTGCTGTCGAAGAAAGTCGCTGGCCGCTGGAGATGCCGGTACACTGACATCTGGCGTTGAACGTCCATGGCCAAAACGTGATTGGTTGAAGCGAGAACGTGCTACGATTGGTCAGCACGATATGGTCGTTATCTGATTGGCTTAAGTAGACGGTGGGTGGAGTCTACGTATTTGTGGATTCGTTTGAGTCTAGACGCTAGAAATGTTTCAAAATCCACGTGCTGTGCTGCGATCCACAAATGCGCAAGAAGAGATCCACAAATGAATGCAACTTATGCAAGGCAGAGTTGTGTGTTTGTGACATAAAAAGATATGTGTGGATGTTTTTTGTTATTCACAAATGTCATTGTATTTATTTGTGAATCTAATTCATTTTTGTGAAACTCCTGCATTTATTTGTGGATCTCATTCTATTGATTTGTGAAATTATAAATTTTTTGTGAATCGCTTTACATTTATTTGTGGATAACAATATATTTGTTTGGAATAAAGCTACAATATTACCCCCATAAAAAAATGTCCATCTGATAATTGCATTCGGGTTTTGAATCATTCATTCAACCAACTCGTTTAAAAACACTGATTTATTAGGGAGCGAAACAAGTGACTATGTTATAAGTGGGCATTGAATCATTCATCCAACCGAATCCTTTAAAGGGGTGATGAATTGAGAAATCAACTTTCCCTTGAGACTTTGATATAAAAAAGGTAATGGTAATATAAGAATATCCTGTAAATTTCGAAGCTGAAAACTTCCTTGTTAGTCAAAGAAAAGCTTTTATAGGCAGCAGGCCAGAAAATGAGAGCTCTCAAATATATACTGATCAGTGACGTAATAGAACGGGGAAACGCCACCTCTACAGATAAATGTGTACGCCTGCTTCTGTAGCCCCGCCCACTGACTCGTGGAGCTCAATTGATCGCACTACCGAGCAATAAACATGCAGAAGATAGCAAGATAATCGTTTGTTAACAAGACACAGGTCGAGACTGGATTTGCAGACATATTGAGATTAAAACACAATGCTGTGCCTTCTATATTGGATCCGACAGGAATGGTGCAACACACTTATGTGAGTAACACATGTTTTTTATATGTGATAGTATTGCATTGTTACAGATCGTATTGATTATGTGTACGTGTCTAACAGAACATACCTTAGCACGCTGTCACAGGCTGGAGAATCCTTTATTTGTTGGTTCAGTGCGATTCGGGATCAGACTCTGACCAAAACGTAAGCCCGTCAGCAGACTGGTGAATTTTTAATAGTGAAATAACATTCATTTCTTGATCCTCATTGTTCACTCTCTTGACTTGATATCTGAAGAGCACGCGCCTGCGCGTGTGTGTGCGTTTTGTGCTTATATCCACCGATCTGGCGGGCCAAGTAATAAAAAAATAAATCAATCACGGGTGGATGAGAGATAAATCATTGTGTTTGTTTGATAAATACGTTTTGAGAGCCCTGTCAGAGAACAGAGTTGAATCTCATTAAATATGCAAATCTTATCCAATCCTAGCCGTGGGCGTTTACTTCCAAGTCTCCAGTGCGGCACGCCCATCAAAACCAAGTGTTCAGGAGAGAGCCTCAAAACTGGGGTAGAAAATAGCCCATTACCTATTCATTATGATGTTTTTGAATGTAAAAACCATGCAAATGTTGAAAAAACTGAAAAACCTTTTAAAACACTGATTAATTCTGTAATAAACAAGTGACTGTGGGATAAGTGGGCATTGAATCATTCACTCAACCGACTCGTTTAAAAACCCTGATTCATTTGGGAATGAACAAGTGACTGTTAAAACTGGGCACTGAATCATTCATCCAACCGAATCATTATAAACCACTGATTCATTCTGGAACAAGTGACTGCATTATAAGTGGGCATTGAATCATTTATCAACCAACTCATTTAAAAAAACAGATTCATTCGGGACTGAACAAGTGACTGCATTATAAGTGGGCATTGAATCATTCATTCAACGAATCATTTAAAGACAATGATTCATTTGGGAAAGGAAAAAAGTGACTGTGTTAAAAGTGGGTATGATCATTCATTCAACTGATTCATTCAAAAACTAATCGAGTGACTCTTTATGGTTGAGTAATTTCATCATTAATTGAATTGATTTGTTTATTAATCATTCTTTCAAATTAATATATATTTGTAGGCGGATTTAAAACCTTACAATAAAAATTATCTGTAAAATTTGTAAAAACTGTTGTTGTTTTCTTAGTCATCACTGTACTGTTTTTCTTCAGGTCTGTCATACTACCTTTAAATGTTTTAAGATATTTTACATATTTACATATTTCTATATTTTGATTCCTGTTTTATATAGATTTTTTTTAGGCTGAAGCAGAACCTCTAATTCGCTAAATTACATGTTATGTTGTTTAGTAGCCTAATGTTAATGACCGGATCGGTCTGAAATAAACATTTTTGTTCTAATTCTTGCCAGTCTAGTTCCCAGGGTCACAACAAACCTGGATATATCAGAAAATAACAGGTGTGGAAAGCACGTCCTGATTTTGCCTGGGTCAGCATATTTTGTTGATCCTGGAACAACATTTCTGTCTGAAAATGTATGCCGAACCCTACCCATAAGTTATCCCTGAAATCAGAGGGAAATGGTAGGTGGATCACAGATGAAGAAGCACCTAACCCTGGTTTTAAGCCTAAACGTGACATAATCTGTAAACTTGTCCCTCTCATCTGATTGGTTGAATGGAATGTTGTTCCAGGATTAACAAAGATGGCGATCCAGGAACATGTTGCATTTGGTAAAATCAGGATCTGCTGCATAGAAATAAGTAAAATCAAATAGCTACTGTGATTTTTTTTCTAAGTATGCTCAGCTTTACAATATTTAAATGGCTTGATGTTTTATTGTAAGTGTAATCTATGAAAAAATTAAAAATCTGTATCCAATAATCACAAATGCCTTGGAAAGTCATGGAAATGTATTGGTGAACTGTGTTGGGCAATTGGTTGTGTAAAAGTAGCACAAAACATTCCTGAGTCATGACAGCGGCGTCAGTGCCACCCATAAGTAAACACTCTGACATCGCCATGATAGTGAGAAACTCCTTTTTCAACACTCAATATTTTCACATACACAATTTTTGCAGTGCATGCATATTTGTAAATATGCATCTCTCATTCCGCAAAATCAATTGTCAGCTTTAAGTAAAGCAAAGCAATTGCATTTGATTCATTAGGTTGATTTACAGACGTGCTTTATATTAAGTAAGCACTTCTGAAGTCTACTGGGGGCATTTTAGTTTTGACGCAATCTGACAGAGCTAATGAGTGAAATAAATCAGGCTGAATATTATATCTCTATTTGGGCAATATAAAATATAACAAAAGTACTTAACATGCTGGCTGTTGTGTTAGCAATAGAGATAATATTCATGCAGAAAGTGGTTTGTTAGAGCTTTATGAATGATAAATCTTGTGGAAATGCGAGTGGTGCACATGCTTAGCTTTCCATGGTGATGCTATATGGTTTCTGAATGCTTGTTAGTGCATTGCTATGAGGTTGCAAGGCCTGATATCTATGATATTCTGTTTTTAGATGTGGATTGGGTCCCTCATTCAGTTTAATTTGACATTTTTTTGCTTTTTAATGGTTTAATGCTTTTTAATGCTGTATGTGCATGTATACGATGAGCAGTTACAAAGCTCATAGTCTCCCACTGGTAAACGTTCTGCTCAAGTCGTGCTTGCACAGTTGGCAACTTTTTAAGGGGCTGTTCACACAGAACACATTTCTCCATTCCACCAAGCTACTTTTCCATTACTTTTCAATGTAAACATGCGCTAGACGAACACTTTTGTAGCATCTTGAACATGACATGGCATTATAAAAACAGCGTTTTAAGTTAAAATTAGGTCAACTTGTAAAAAACGTGTCTCTAGACCTTGCGCCTTTTTGTTCCCCCAACTGGCGTCTTGCATTTTTAGCGTTTAACAAGACTTTAATAAATAAATAAACCAACTGAAAGTAACGCGGGCAGCCCCTCACGAACAGCTGCCACGCACACACATAATAAAACATAAACAAAACACAACATAAAGACCAGGCCTGGCCCTCGTCCTTCACTGGTGTCGCTCGTCCTTATGCCTCCGAGCTCCCTCATGAGAGGACTCGAAACCAGTGTGCCTCGCAGGTGACGCTCATTCTCAAATCACACACCGGTCTCGCTCGGTCCTCACGTCTCAAGATTTTTTTAGTCTGTAAAAAAGATTTGTTGCAGTCTGTCAGTCATATATGCATTAATGGTAACACGTGAGAGTATGAGAGCTATGAGAGTAAAAAAAAAACATACTCATACAAATTCATATTAAACCCTGCGGCTCGTGACGACACATTGATGTCTTAAGACACGAAACGATCGGTTTGTGCGAGAAACCGAACAGTATTTATATAATTTTTTTTCATTTAAATACCCTCCTCTCATAAATTTTGTGTCTGAAAGGGAAACTACAAATGGATATGCAATAAGGTTAGCCGCAAAAATAACCCTGTCCACGCCTTTTCATGTTTCACTGCATGTCTTTAGTAAATCCTGACAGTCGTTTTTTAATGCTAAAAGAGTGTTTGAGCTGGAGAAAGGATTGGAGAAAGCTGGAGTTAGCCCTTAATTTGAGGTATCATGTAGCACCATTAAATGTGATCATCACTGCAATAGTTCTGGTATAATGGCATTATCAAGTGCACTGTCATACTATGAACATGACTAAAAGGTTACCTAAATATGATTCTGAAGATGTGCATCTGAATCTGTCAGCCATGTCTGTGTTTATGCACACACATCCCCTGTGCATTGGCTGCTGTTCCTGTTAGCAGCGAGTTGTGCGATTAACTGAGCTGCACAGTGGTTAAGATGTGCTGGACTGTGGTGGGTGGATCATTACACTCTCTCGGCCCAGGCGGCTTGTGTTCAGCTTGCTTACTGTAGGCTGTGGAGGACTGTCGGAGACGGGCGGCATGGATCAGTGGCCTGGAAAATGGACACGAGAATGGAGCATAATTGATTTAAATCCCCGGCGTTTCTTCCCTGCTTATGTACTTCAATGTCGGTGTAGAGCTAAAAGCATAATGTACATTTCTTGAGCAAATTTGCTCGGTGAGTGTAGTGATTGAGAAAAGCATTCAGCTAGTGCATTGTCTTGTATGAAGAAAAATAGCACATCCTTTAGAAGCAAAAAAAGTATTGTGTACTTATTTTTAAAAAAAGTATATAGCATTAGTGGAATAGTTAGTGGAATATGATGAACTTTACCTACACTCTCAGGAAAAAAAGGTACAAAAGCTGTCAAAACTCTTTCAAATGGTATTAATGTGTACAATTTAGGTACTACTATACTAATATACTAACACCTTTAGGGGTAAATAATGTACCTTTTGAAAAGATACAACCACAGTGACAGCTTTTGTACCTTTTTTTCTGTGTGTGTGTGTGTGTGTGTGTGTGTGTGTGTGTGTGTGTGTGTGTGTGTGTGTGTGTGTGTGTGTGTGTGTGTGAACTTTCTCCCTCAGTAGTTTTGTCTTGTTTTCCAGTGCAAATATCAAACATTCTTACATCAAGATACATTTACTTGAGGAGCAAAAATAAGATATTAAGCCTTGTTTTCTGAAAAAGCAAAAACACAAAAAACAAACAAATCGAAGTGAAGTGACTTCATGCTTAAATCAAGAAGAAAATCTGCCAATGGGGTGAAAGAAATGTTAGGCTATATAGAGTATATATATAGATATATTTGTTTCTACCACAGAGTAAAAAATTAAAAAGGTATTTGCAACTTTTTATCTCACAATTCTGACTTTTTTTTTCTCACTTTAATGCGAGTTAACATCTCCCACATCTTTTTTTCTCAGAATTCCGTGATATAAAGACATAATTTTTGTCATAAAGTCAGAATTGTGAGATATAAACTCGTAATTGCGAGAAAAAAAGTCGGTTAGACTTTATTTTAAGGTGCCATTATTACAGTGTAATTATATATTTAAGCACTGAGCAATATTGATTAACAAGTACAATGTACATACTATAGGGTTAGGGTTTGGTTGAGGGTTAGTTGCATGTAATTAAGCATAATTTACTGTTATTACTATAGTAAGTAATCGAAATTACCTTTTTATTTTTTATTTAGTGGCGGAAACAAGCTTCCATATATGTTCTTGTTTTAAGCATAAACATTCAGTGAAGGTATTTTTTTTAGAAAACAATACTTCATATTTTCAATCATTTTGCTTCTCAATTAAATGCATCTTGATTTTGCAATCCTGTTTTGCAATGAGAACTGCCTTCATACATCCACTAAAACTCACCTAAACACCACGATTAGAAGACATGAATTAAGTTAAATGAATGAAGAAAAGTGAATGTTTAACAGTCAAGACCACCTGACAGATGTGACACTGATTTTGGTCTGTCAGCACAACCTTGCACTCTCGACAGGTTTACGTAACTGAGCTAAAGTATCACTGCATTAATTTTTCATTTCCCTAAAGTAAATGCTGCACACACCCCACCCACCTCGTCTATTTTAATATTTTACATATCCCCTGTGACATGCATGCGATATGAGTGCCATTTGTGATATGCAGTCGTCCATAATTTCTTCCACATGGGATAAAAGCCTGAGAGGGAAGGGTCGTATATTCTATAGAGAGAAAATATAACAGGAGTCGGGCTGCTCGAGCCGTCGTGTCTGTGACTTTCACACAAGGCCGTTTCCTCGTTTTATCAGGCTTCAGAAAGTTGTGTGTGTGAATTTTTTCATTCATGTAAAATGTGTTGCACAGGTGCATAATATTTATACTTTAAAGAATTTTTTTCATTTAGCTTGAATTAAATCTTTTATGGGCCATTCTTTATGATTTAAAACTGGAACTTATTGCAAAAAGTAGTGCTATTATGTTTGGCTACTCTGCCTTTCTTGAAGAAAATGTTAATATGTGTAAAATTCGACATGGTTATTCTTAAGTTAGAGGCACTTTTGACAACTTGAATTCTTGCCAAATTAAACTCATATCCATGAATAAATGGCCTTGATCACATGGATATTAGTAGGAAGTGGATTTTCAATATGTCACTTTTCTTACTTTTTCACTTTTTTGATAAAGAGGATGAGCCTTGGACTTTCTAACACTAACAAGTTAGCTAGCATTCATATTCTTTTATAAATTTTAATATATTAATGACGGTGATGGAGGACCATTAGAGTTAACTGGTTATATTTGCCAGGGGAACTTGAATACAACACATGTTTTGTTTTAAGTTGATGTTTGTTTTGTTCAAATTGTTTACTTTAAATGTTGTTAAATATTTTCTTATTTCTTCTTTTCCCTGTACCTTTGGACATATTTTTCTATGGAATTGATCATACGTGTAAGGATGCGTGAATGTTATGATCCCCTGTAAAAGATAATGTTTCTGTGTGCAAGTAATTGTTGCAAAAGGAGATCTGAAGAACATAAAAAAAAAACACACAATAAAAACAATTGGCCTAATTTTTACTAGTACTTTTTCCATGTAAAAAAATACACTCGTTCTCCAAAATGCTAGCCTGGATGCCAGCCGAATTTAGCCTCGCTCACAACATTTGAGGTCAGGCAATTTGGTATGGACTCGATCCATAGAGGAGTAATTGTGCCCGAACAGAAACTGTTCAGACCAATCAAATTGTCAGGGTGGGCTTTAGACGATGATGGACAGATATCGCAACGTAATCATCCACGTCACCAAAGAGCGCTTGGGATGAGTTCGTCCTAATCTTAAACGGAGAAATTGTTCGTATATGCATTCACCTTTACTATCAAATATGATGATCGTGTCAGTAAATACTCAGTGTATCCTTAAATTATTTTTTATAACATCGGCAAAGATCGTTTACACTGATATTTTTCTTCTACTTCTTCCAGCGTGCGCAGTTGAGATCTGTTGCGTTAGTGATGCGTCGTTCATGAACGATTCGTTCTTTTTGAACTAATCTTGAATATGACTCGGGAACAACGAGTTGTCTCAGAGCGCGGTTTGTTCATTGTGTGTTGACCGTGCATGCGCTACAGGCCATCGGTTCTGTACAGGATCTTCTGCACTCAGCCGATGGGGCTTTGAGAAAGAACGACTGGGATTCGGAGGTGAGGTGAACTAACAGACTGCATAGCCTGAAGACCCAGCTGAGCAATTAATGAATCATTTCCTAAAGTTTGGCCTTGGCTCCATTAGCTTATAATTTATTTTTTATTTCAAATGTGATCAATGTTTGCATATGTATAGATGTGTTGGGGAATTTAACATGTGAAATTTGAATTATATTCTGCTGAAATGAACAAAATGACTTGGAAAAAAGATTTGTTCATTTTGCTGAACGAGATGCAAATATCCGAGTCCGTAAAATGATCCGAACTTCCCACTACTATGCGTCGCATTTACTCCGTTGCTCTGATTGGTTGTAGGTCTATCCAATTGAGGTCTTTCCTGGTTCGTTGAAACACGCCCCAATAATCACATCCAAATGGAGCGGTATCAGACTCATATCTGACTAGAATTGAGTATGACCACGTCAGGCTACCAAAATGCATATATTATTTCAACACTTTAATATTTTATTTCTAAATGAGTATTTTTTTTCCAAAAACGTTCCTAAAATTATTGTATAATGAGAAGATTACATACAGCAATAATTTCACACAGCTTATTTGTACAGTCAGCTAGGTTACGCCCTCCAAAGACACATCAGCAATGATTGACAGGCAGAGATGCTTTCTGATTGGCTAAAAAAAACACTGGCCACTCCCCTGACTTTTTTGTTTGTTTGTTTGAGTCTAATGATGTTACAGAAAAGGGTAATTTCCCACAATAACTATTTAAATGATATCAGTCATTTAGTAGAGAAATGTATTTGTGCTCTTCCAAGAAGAAAAACATAACAGATTTGGCTTTAAAATAGGGCAGCGGCTATTTGCGGTAAGTGTAAATAGTAGTTAGATGCTGTTTATACTTATAAATAGTGGCAGATACTATTTGCACCTAAGTGTTGTTGTACATTAAACAGTATGCAATAATAACATAGTGTGTAAATGATTATATATTTATTACAATTATTAAATGGATGCAGCCTTATTGGGACAATAAAGCCCTCCCTAAACCTACCGCTAACCCTAATCAATAAACACTTTATTATTAAACAAACGCTAGATACATTATTTTTTTACACTTTTTTTTCTTTCATTTTTATTTAAAAATAAATACCTTTCCGATTTGATAAATGATGGGAAAAGGGAGTAGAGCGAGTTTGGCAAAAGGTGGATTCAAATGGGGTCGATTTGCATCTAAACTTTCTGCTATGTGCGGTGCCTACACTATTGCTACTGTTGACAATCCAGCGTCTTCTGTAATTTTGTCTGTCCTAATGAGACGTCAGTTAGTGTAAATAGCCTCTGCCAACAAGGTGGGCAATTTGCACTTAGAGTAAATTCACTCCATTAAAATAGAGTTTCTTATAAAATGATCAGTCTCAGAAGTCACAGATAAGTATTTTCCTCTCTGTAGGACTGATACACACGACCCTCGTCCACCGTTCATCTTACATTTCACAGCAGAAAGTGTGGTGCAAAAAGACTGCAGTGAAATGAAAATTTAATCAGCATTTTTTCTCTGCCTTAACAAGGCAAGAAACCCTCATTTACGGCTGAGGAGAAGAAGCTGATATTTTATTCATAACCGTTTTGGAAGTTGGTATACTTCATTTTTCTGAGGTGAGAAAATGAGACAACAAATGAAAGCTTAAAACTTGCTGCAAAGCTCAACGGCCTAAAACTTCATATATTCTGTAATGCAATATGTGTTGGTTTATTAGCATTCATAGGCATTCACATTCATTCTAGCACACGTACATTTTCATATGTTCGTAAAGACAACACCATAAAATATCAACAGATTGACAGCATGTACACCCATTTATGTATGGACAACTTTAGAAACGTACAAATGCTTACAAATCCTTTGTGATTTACAGAGTATTAAATTAACTGACAGATCGAATCCCTTGTGACACACACACACACACATGCAATATGCTATGTTTCACTGTACAGGGTTTCAGTTATATTTCATACTTGCAATGGTAATCACAAATAATGCACAATTTGGTGTGGATTTATAAATTAATTTGCAATAAGAAAGTCTTACTGCTAACCAAGAGTCTTGATGTGGGATTGTGTTCGAGATCTGAACTTTGTTTTCGATCAAACCAGTTCAAACCAGTCTTCACTGGATTTGTAAAACATTTGTTGACCTTTAAAGCTATACATGCATGCATCAGTATAACGATATTGTGTATGATATGATTGAGATCACCCAGATTTGTTAAAAGGAAGAGCTGATCAATTCTTTGCACTGGACTTGATTTTCCCACAGTGCACTTCTCTTTTCCCTCGTCTTTTATCATCGGCTCTCTTTTATATCTTTGTTTAGCAGGTTTGGTTTATGACTGTCTATCAGTCGTGTCAATAGAACCTCCTGGGAATCTCACGGTGGACGTGATCAGATACAGTAGCTGAATGTTCAAGGGACTCTGTTGCAGGTCTGTGACTGAACTTTCCCTTGCCCTGTATCTTGCGCTCTCATTGGCTGTATGTCGTCGCCGATGTCGTTTCCAGTCAAAACACATTTCACATCGCAGACAGGTCCAGATATAAAGAATGCTGAATATTTCACGGGCATCTGCGCTTCTCTCAGGCCCTGTTGGTATTAAGATGCGTTTTGGTCGATTGGATCACAACTGACGAGGGAGACACATTTCCAGTCACACCTGGTGTTTTAATCCAACTCTTTTGTCCACTTTCAACCACTTCTGTCCAGAGGGTCTATGGGCGGGTAAATGTATGGGCTTTTAATCTAATGGACAAAATAAGCTTGCACAATTTACATATGAACGTGCCATGAGACAATAGAAAAACATGGAGAGCAGCTTTGATTTCTGCTCTGACAGCCAGAAGACCAGCCGAACGCTGTGAGTGTGTGTTAGAAATCAGGAATGATAAGAGAACATTGTGCTTGGTACCTTTTTCATCTTCAAACCAAACTTGGGTTTTCAGCCAAAGTTTAAATCCCGTAGCGTGCTTCCCGTAATGTTGATGCATTGGGTCAGTAGGAGGATAGTAGACAGTCTTTTGTAACCGATTGAACGCATTCGATCACATGAGCGTTTACACTACGAAAGCAGTCCGGTCAAATGCATTTTCGACTACCTCTGGAAGTGGTCAAAAGTGGACAAGCTTAAAATGCTTTAGACCCTGTTTACACTTGTATTTAGTGTCATCCACTTGTGATCCGATCGACTAAAACACATATTAGGAGTAAACAGGGCCTCGGATCGCGTCTTTGATCATACACACCATATGATTGTCACTTACGTGAACATGCACCAATTTGCCTCCAATTTCAGGCATTTGTTGGCGATTTTTAAAATATGCAAATATTGTATTATCTAATTAAATATGCACTGATTTGCATATATTTCCAGAGTAGAATTCTGAACATTGGACAAAGCCAGCAACTCCATAAATCATTAGATGCTGTCAACAGCCAGAAAAAAATACGATTTCACCATGTTTTTAGGAATAAATATTAAATGCATAGCAAGTGAATGATATAGTAACAAACCCCAATGTAAAAACCTTCACAATATACAGGTAGATAGGAATAAAACTGAAGTTTGGTGCATGTAAAGCTGCTGGAGATTTCTGACTATGTATTGTAATTGAACAGACTCAAATGCATAAAGTGTAATAAAATAATTAAACACTTAAAGTGGTATTCTGGATGTTTTCTGTTCACTGGTCTGAAAGAAAACCAGTTATGGAAGCAAAATAGCCATACATCTCAAAATTGACCAGCGGTTTTGTCTCTGTAGTGATTAGCCTATAGGCCTACACATTAATTTAACATCTTTTCTTTTGTCTGCCAAACACATCATTGCAACTAGTGAGATTTTAAAACAGCACAAGGACACCAGACAGCATGTTGTTACACATCTGCGGTGTCATCAAAGAAGCCTGTGAAGGAGTCTCACACTCTCCTTTCAAAGGGAAAAAAATCAATAGTGCAATCCTCCCCGTTCCCGTCCTCGCTGGCGGTAATTGAAATAGAAAATCAAATGAGCGGCGAGCAGATAATTGTTTTATCAATATCCTCCTGCCCGCCCTCCGCGGGTCAGTGGCGCATGATCACCGAGCTCTGGATATGACGAGGACGAAATGTGAAATTGAACAGCTCGGCTCTCGTTTATCAGACCTGACAACTCGGAGTGACCGACTCGCAGTGCGACCGGACGCTGCAGCTGCTCCCAAAGAAACCTGCCGTCTGCTCAGACTCCTGCTTAAACATCTTAACATGATGAAGTGTGTGCTGTCGCCAACGCTGTCATCGGACCAACAAGATCTGAATGTATTCTTGCTCTAATATGTCCTGTAGTTGTACTGTAATGTGAGAGATTACAGTAATCAATGGACATTCACTCGCGGCCATTTGTGCTTTGGTTTCTCATGCTTGTTGTTTAAAAGCACAAATGTCTCAGATGAAATTATTATTATGGAATAAGTTAATGCTATTAAAAACCTAGCCACCTCCCAGAAGAGCCTAGCATCCGAAAACAATAGTTCAAAGGCTATTTCAAGGGCATGATAGATAGACAGATGGATGATGATAGATAGATAGATAGATAGATAGATAGATAGATAGATAGATAGATAGATAGATAGATAGATAGATAGATAGATAGATAGATAGATAGATAGATAGACAGATGGATGATAGATAGATAGATAGATAGATAGATAGATAGATAGATAGATAGATAGATAGATAGATAGATAGATAGATAGATAGATAGATAGATAGATAGATAGACTGACGAATAGACAGACAGACAGAGAGATGGATGGATGGATGGATGAATGAATGGATGGATGGATGAATGGATGGATGGGTGGATGGACAGACAGAGAGATGGATGGGTGGGTGGATGGACGGAAGGACAATGTACATAGATAGATAGACTGACGAATAGACACACAGACAGAGAGATGGATGGATGGATGAATGGATGGACAGACAGAGAGATGGATGGATGGATGGATGGATGGATGGAAGGAGAGACAGATGGATGGATGGATGGATAGATGGAAAGAAGGACAATGTACATAGATAGAAAGACTGACGAAAAGACAGACAGACAGACAGACAGAGCGATGGATGGATGGATGGGTGGATGGACAGAGAGATGGATGGATGGATGGATGGAGGGACAGACAGATGGATGGATGAATGGATAGATGGACGGAAGGACAATGTACATAGATAGAAAGACTGACGAAAAGACAGACAGACAGAGAGATGGATGGATGGATGGATGGATGGATGGATGGATGGATGGATGGATGGATGGATGGATGGATGGATGGATGGATGGATGGATGGATGGATGAATGGATGGGTGGGTGGATGGACAGACAGAGAGATGGATGGATGGATGGACAGACAGAGCGATGGATGGATGGATGGATGGATGGATGAATGGATGGGTGGGTGGACAGACAGAGCGATGGATGGATGGATGGATGGATGGATGGATGGATGGAGGGACAGACAGATGGATGGATGGGTGGGTGGATGGACAGAAGGACAATGTACATAGATAGATAGATAGATAGATAGATAGATAGATAGATAGATAGATAGATAGATAAATAGATAGATAGATAGATAGATAGATAGATAGACGAATGGACGGATGGATAGATATACAGACAGACGAAAACTTTGACATAAACTGAAACCATTACTTTAAAATACAATAGCAGAAAACACTCCCAGAGAAATGTCCCAGTTCATGTGAAATGACACAGATTCTGTCATGTGAACAGTGGCTGAGGGTAAGAATGTTGCTCATGAGAATATATATTAGGATTGTTCCCATGCTCATGAAAGAGTCACATGCCTTTCCAACTGTCTGTTTCCATGATTTGGGTAATGAAGAGTAGCAGTAAATCTTTGGTTGATATAGTGTTTGTTTTAAGATGCAGATGCTGATGTCTGCTGCTTTAATTGCTCTCCTGTACTCTTGACTCTCTCGAGTGGCTGCTATGTATCACACACAGTCATAATGAATTAGTCCACTTCACACACAGCATATTTCTGTATGACAGATAACGCTCTGGAGAAATGACCTGCCTTAATTTATGATATCTCACAGAGAGGCGGTGAGACAGACCAAAGGAGGATGTATGCATGTATGTGGGGACAATAAATGTTAACCTAAAGTCAGATTGAAACATTGTTTTAGGTTTTTGCTGTCACTCAACTTTTAAAAAATCTTGTCAGACTTATCTGTTTGTTTTTTTAATTATAAATGCTGGCTAAAGAACCTCTGAACACACAATCTCTATTAATGCACCAAGTTGCTCAACTTATTTTTTATTTGAATTATTATTTAGTTAAAATATTTAAATGAATTAATTAATTTAGAACATTGGTGTCTTTTATCAGGCACTTGAAGGCTTCTTGCTTTATTACTTTTAATGCAATATAACATCTATATGGGAAGAATCTTTAGAAAAGTAAAAGGCTTTAAAACTGTTACTGGATTCATAATGACTACTTTATACACACATACACACACACACACACACACACACAAATGAAGTATATGTAAAAAAAAAATAGTTTGCAGTGGTTGTTTTGGGAGGCATTGGTTAAACACCCCTAACGATGAACCATCGAAATTTCGAAACATTATGACATAACAAAGCCACGTTTGCTGCAATTATGTTACTTGGCCAGTTTGATACCCACCAAAAGTTCGAGTGTCCAAAAATGTCAGTTTGAGTGATTTCAGTGGTATGACATCAAATAAAATCTACTTAACTTTGCAATAAAAAAATGGAATAAAGTGAGTAAATATAACTTAAATCCTTTCAGTCAATAGTGAAGTTTTACACAAAGTTTCACTCAGAAACTGCCAGTAAGTTTCACTAATAATTACAAAGAAACAATAAATTAAACAAAATTTTGAAGTAGAAAGACTGAAATTGCAGATCTGATGCAATGCATTTAAAACGCGTGTACACACACAGGGACGCACAGCAGCACACACACATTTTTAAATATCAAAACTAAAAGCGTTCAGTCTTTCTGCTCACAAATTCCGCCATGTAAATAGTGAATCCGCTCATCGTGCGAGCGCAACTGGCTTTTAAAGTGAAAGGGAGATGAGACTGTCATTGGTTTATTGCACGTTACGCCCAAAACACACCCATGACTCTTTAAGAGACTAGGTATAACCCTTTTGGACCATGCGGCTGGCGTGCTGGTCGTTTTTCCTGAGCGGCAACCTACCGCAATCTCTCTTGAAGCCAATACGGAAATGACTTAAACTGCAGTTCATCGACTGACCACTAGGCTCCAGAAGGGAGCAGAATCTCATTGAGCTCATGTTAAAATGCCCAACTTTACAGCAGAAAAAAACATGTTTACAGCTCTAAATGGCTAATTTTGCCCTTCGTGACAACTGTGAGGGGGGTGAATTTTTTTATAACTCATCCGTTTACATTATATAAAGCCTTAGAGTTCTGCATAATTAAGGGCGTGGCCACTTTGAGTGGTGGGTGGATAGCCATTTATCTGCTGTCTGTTAGTCATCACGTCACCTCAGCTCCGCCCACGTCCCAACTCTTTGCCCATTTTCTATTATCCGGGAGTGACGCGTGGTGAAGCATTGCTAAGATGGCAACGGCCAGCTTGACCCTTTTCGCTTCAAAACTCTGCAGAATCCTATGGGTGACGTCACGGGCACTACGTCCAATTTTTTTTACACTCTATGGTTTTTCCCCGTTGTTAAACTAGCAAATGTGCACCTGCGCCATGCGCTTTAGACCATGCGCTCAGATCATTAAAATAGTGCCCTCAGTCTCTCTAAACCCTGCCCTTCTGTGAGCCGACTCTTCTCTGATTGGTCAGATGGAACAATCTGTTGTGATTGGTCTACCGCTTAAACGAAACACCCATTATCATATCTGAATTTCAGCTGCCTCGGCTTCCTCAGTATTTGTACACAGTGACACGTACAGCAACAATGGTGTCGGATTCATCGTATCAATTCCAGCGCGAGTCTTCTCGAAATGCAGACACAAACTCTTCCAGTCTTTGTGTTTGAAGGGGGGTCAGAGTACACGCCGTTCATGGGCAGACAATGAAAACCATAAAAAAATAAAATAAAAACCTTATGCAAATGTGTTACATTGTTACAAAGGTTTGTACGGGAAGTGAGATGGAAATGTTGCATGAAAGGTGATATTTAGAAAGGGCATAATAGGGACACTTTAGCATCAACAACCCAATGAAGGGAAGACATGAATGCATGTTGTCTTTATTTAAAAAAAAAAATATTTTTATTTTTTGATATGTCATGTAGGCAACCACATCAATTCTTTAGTTCCTTCTTTTACTGTCAAAATTCAGCAGCAAAAACTCTCTGTGCATTCGACTTCTGCAGCAAACACAAATATAAACACCTTCGTCCCTGAAGCGAACAGTCTTGGTTTCTCTTAGCTTGTTGTCTCACCTGTATGGTAGCTGTCAGGGATTGATTCTTTCATCTAGAACAAGGGAACAAAGACTGCTTTTAGGTGATGCCAAGAAAAGCACCAGAGCCAAGGTGAAGTATTGCGTGCCTTGTCTCCAGTGGAGCGTACGGCTTTGATCAGACGTACACTACGCTTTTGGCACACAAGAGCTTAAAAAGCCCAAACACACCATATAATGGGTATGTGCGCGCTCGAACCACACCTGACTCCTCTGCCCTCATCTGAAATGTATGAACTGTGTGAGTTTGACAGACTGAATAACAATGTGCTCTTAAAAAAATGTCCTCATGAAAATACTGAATGTTGTATTTGCACCTGAGACAGAAAACTGTGTGCATGACTGGAACTTCACATTGACTGTTTGGAGTGTTTAATACACTACTAATGCATGGCACTAATATCTTGTTTTTTTTTTTTTATTGAAGGGATAACAGCCGCAAAAACACATTTGCAATGCCGTTTTTGCATTTTATAACGGAACATGACATGCAAGATTTGAATATGCACAAGAATCCCTCCATTGACCAAACACATTATTCTCTAAAATCTGGAAGCCCCTCTAGCAAACGTTCACAAACTCCATTTGGCTGATTAACCCTTTCCATTCAATGAACAGAATATTTATATCACCATCTGGATGTTTCTTATAATATGCAATATGTTGCTTATCATTCTGTTTGCACCTACAATATCTACAGCCCTATTCGGACAGCAATTGTTTCTCACGTGGAAGTCGGTAAAAATTAATTTGCGTGCCACCTCAGTGATAAAACTGGTGCATTCGGATGGGAACGCGCTGCTTACGTGCTCACTAACATGACTGTATGCTGTAAATAAAATGTCTTATGCTTGGTATAATAAGAATAAATGCATATTTAATTTAATAATAGGAAAATAATATCTTATTATCTAATTATTTAAATCTGTTTAAAAATAGGAAGATATATAGACACACATTACAGTTAAAATGGTGTTCTGTCTGGTATTTTATCTCAAAATAAAGGATGTTGTTTTATTCCACATGGAAATGCGCGGAAATAAGTGAAAACTTATACATGAGGTAAACATTATGCTGCTGGGTTATTTTAACATATATAATTGCTGCCGTAATAACAGCCCATTTCAAATGTTCACGTGCTTTTATTTATATTTTTTAAACGGTGATGATATATATTGCTTTTTTAAATACTTCTGATGGCAATTAAATTACCACACAACCTTGGCGTTTGTTAAAAAACAGTAATTCGGCCAGGAATTTTACGCGGGTGGTGGGAGAAAAACACTGACATTCTGGATTCGGCGGCAATAAAATCACTGACTAGCCCCTGTCAATGATGAAAATACCTAATGACCCCACGAGAAACAATTACCGTCCGAACAAGGCTTATCTTTGTATATTTTAGTGCTTTACTTTCATGCATCGACTGAAGTTTCCCCCCATTCCCTATGTACACCAAAAGTTTAGTCATTAAAAATTAATTGTATTTCCTTATTTTATTACGAAAGAAACACTCTTATCCAGAAAAGATGCTTAACATTAATGGGGACGTGACAGTAAATACATTTAAAATGTTACAAATGATTTCTAATTCTAATAAATACTATGCTTTTGAAATATCTATTCAAACAAATGTATCACGTTTGGTGAGCAGAAGAGACTTCTTGCAAAATCATTAACAATCTTACAGATCCCAAACACAAAATTCCTTACACAAAGCTATCGTATAACTTGAAAAGACTTGCATTAATGCATGAGTCATAATGTTCTGAGTCTGTCAGCTCCTGGTTACTACATGCTTTCATTGGATGGAAAAGAGCAGCTTTATATTATATGGAAGAAAGTCGTCACACAGGCTTGCAATGACATGCGGGTGAATATTTGACCTTCTGGTTAGCAGTTAAGCTCACAGTTTCTCAGTGGAAAGCTATAGAAGCTCAGTAAACTGTTGATTCAGAGGGTCCTTGAGAGAACATTGAAAAAACAGTTAGTCCTCCTCCTACACCCGCCTCAGTGGAGTCTTGGGAAATCATATCGATCGATAGTTCCTGTTCAAGAAAGATTGCCGTGCACACTAAAGGGCGATGGATGTTCTCAGTGGCCTTCATTTACAGTTTCCAATCAATAAATCTACATGACTAAGCATGAGCGTCAAAGGTAAATTACAGTTCACATTGGCTTCACCCATACGTGTTTCCACATTGGCTTTTCTTGAGTTAATCTGCAGGCTTGAGTCCATTTAAAATGTGACTATGCAATGGAAACAAACCCTTATAAAAATGCTGCCTTCAAAACATTGGAATCAGACATACTTTGTTGCCTATTAACCTTCATATACTGGCTGATAAGTCGGCACATTTTAGTTTTTTAGACACCAGGATTGTGCAAAATTCAGATTTGAAGGATCTACCTTACACTTATTTAACAAAGCTGTCAAATTGTCTTGACTAACGTTGCTTTTCGAGTTAAAATATGAATTTCAATGTTTTTAAAAGGTGAATTGTGGAACTTTGTTCTCTGCATCTGTTACATTTTTTCTTTAAATGCAATAATGTGTCGTGTATGAACGCATCCAAACACTGAACGGACGCATCGCTGTGAGCGCCTCCTCATTAGCCTGACATTGGAGACTGTTTCTCTTGGATTTATGCTTCCTAAACAGGACATTAACACAATCCTCTGAGCAGCGGTCTCCTGATTAGCATAATTAACGTGCATTCCAGTGAGAGCCTGCCATCATTAATGAGGTATAGCTGGGTAATGAGGCCAAGGAAGGTTGTATCAGGGGTCTGATTGGCTGGTGTGTATGTACAGGTTAGTCCTAATTCATGCAAAATAAGGGCTTCCATTTGAGATGCATCTTTTTCTGTATGTTTTGGTCTTCCGTTTACACTGTGAAAACTGAGCTTTTTGAATATGCTTTCCCCAAGTGGATACATTTGAAAACACATTGTAATGTGGACAGTGCAAACGGAGGTGTTTAAAAAAGATACTGCATGTCGAGTCAGGTGACGTGTACTGTAGTGATAGATATCTTACTTACTTATAGCTTACTGGTTTACTGGATCACTTGCCATTTTCATAAAATTAGTTCAGTTAGAGACGCTACAATTAAAAACTGAACGTGTCTGTTCAATATATTATGAGTGAGTCGATTGAATGTCACGGCACAAACGCAGCAGGATCGGATTACATTCATCACATGAGCTGAGGTAATCGCGGGATTCGCGGCTGCATTCACAGCGCGTGATCAGTCTGGCGCGTGTTCAGTTCATGTCTTTGGAAGTTTAACTTTCATAGGAAGTTCATTTGAACAGTTGAAACACTCACTTTGCTCTCCACCGCTCTGTTTACATGAATCTCCGCAGCTCCGCGAGCCGAGTGCTGTGAGTGCGATGTTGAAAACTGAAAAGGGTCTATGGACGGGTAAAGATAGGGGTTTTGATATAATGTGCAAAATAAGCTCTCACAATTTACACAATAAGGAAAAACAGCTGCAAAACCGCTGTGAGTGTGTGTTAGAAATCAGGAATGGTGAGAGAACATTGAGCATGATACGTTTTTCTCCTTCAAACCAAACTTGGGTCTCCAGCCAACAAAGCCGATCGAGCAAAACACATTTTATTTCCAGGTGTATACAGGGCCTTGTTTAAACCGCTATGTGCTATTTACTGTCACAATTTGCTTGTTAATTTGTGCAATCTTCATATTCCATTCCTGCAAACTCACAATTGCTGTCCTGTGGAAATTGGGATTTAAACCATACAATGAGTTGCGATTTTGTGCCAGAAGAATAGCGTGAGAACTTCTGGTCTCTTGGTATCATCCGAGTGAGCTTTTAATTATGTCATACATACACATGCACAGTAAGATGAATTAAGTGTCTTCTTACGATTCGGTGTGGACTAGAAACTTGTTTGAAACACGTGAAAACAATAGTGTGGATAGAGAGTCATTTTCAAATGCATATCGATCAGGGCTTGACATAAACTTTTTTGCTCACCAGCTGCTGTGGTTAGTGATTTTCCAAAGTGACCAGCTACTCAGCATTTTCACTGGCCTCAATTTTGACAGAAACCATGGTGGAAAACTGCCATATCAATATTTTAAATATCATCTCATAATGTGGCAGCCGGTATATTAGGCTGTCGTCACTTTAAGACCTGATGCACGGATCCATTACACTGTTACACATGCGCTTTCTTTCTCAACTGTTTATGTTCACTTAAATCAGAACTGACTGTGTTCATGTGAAAACTCCGAAGCAAATGAAATGAACGAGGGGAGGCTGGATTGTGTGTAACTCACTTGTGGAGAGATGCGAGAGAAAGAGATGCTGGTATTGTGTGTCTATTCTTTAGAAAAATTTGTATTGGAAGCAATTCAGATATTTCAGTATCAATATGTATCGAAAAATCTATATTTTTGGCAACACTACATTGCACTTAGTTTATTATTTCAGATGCCTTTTTTAAAGACGATTGTATATATTATATATAAAATTCATCCCGCCAAAGTGGTTAGAAGGAGTGAGTGCGTTACACATCACTGCTGAAATACACTCGCATTTGGCGGGTTGGTGGGTGTTAATGTCAAGCCCTGGTCTGGATTAATGTAGAGTAGTCTCAGTGTTGGACAAGACTTTTTATGTTATTTAGTATGTTTGCTAAAGCAAGTTTATTGAGGTATTTTAGGAGCAGGAAGAGAGTTATTTCATGGTATGTGTCTGAGTTATGGCATGCAATATGATTTGTGATCTTACATTGCGTCTGGTATCAGTGTTTGGATTGTCGTGTTCCAGTAAAACATGCATTTTGTTACACAAAATCATTGCAATGTTAAACCTGCTGCTTTTCTCATCAGGTTGTGTTTTGACAACATATAATATCTCTGCAAAGCCCTTTTGGAAAGATTTCTGTTGCTTGTTTTCCTGCAGTGATAACAAGCGGTCACACGGTTTAGCCATGAAATGACTCCTCAAAGACAAAATGATTTTCGAGGCGAAAATGACTTTCGAATTGATCTGTCGCTATCGACAACATGCCCCGCCGCCACTGAGCCGGTCATTATTCATGTTGTTTCCCACAGCAGGGTCCAAATGTCTGAGACACCATTGAGAGGCTGGGAATTTCTCATTTAAAACCTGGAAAGAAAACAGAAAGCTTTAGGGCTTAAAAATATACTAAACAAAAAGATGACAAAAATGTCAGTTCAACCTAACGTTTTGCTATCATTTCTTACGATGCATGATTCATGAACATTTGACATGTAAAATGAGTCCTAAAATAGCCGATTTGGTTGGAAAATATTTAACATTTGATTAAATCTTTCCAATTTTAATTGATACACAAGCCTATTTGAGAAATAATTATTAAATAATGATTATTAATATAAGGTCCTCTATCCAAGCTTAACATGCAGTACAATTTGTAGGTCAAATCTGAAAACTGTAAACACTGTGTGGCACCTTATCCTGTGTGTATCCAATCTTTCATTGAGAATATGAACCACCAACCCTGCTGTTAAAACAAGTGTCTCTTCCCATGATGCTGTTATTGTAAACAGCTTCAGCATGCCGTTCATCAGATGTGCCACACTGACTGCTCTACAGTCTCTCCATGCACTCCAATTAACACATAAGCCATAATTACCCCTATTATCAGGACTGAGTGTGTGTGTGTGCGTGTGTGTCGAGTTTGCCAGTCGTGAGAGGCTGACAGTGACAGGGACGCTGGGAAATACAAGGTTGAGGTAAGCAAACATACTATTTCTATGTTGTTTCTAGGGGGTTCTGGATAGGGTGTTGCATTAAGGTTTCTAGGGTGTTGCTAGGTGGTTTCTAGGGTGTTCTGGTTTGTTTATATTGTGGTTTCTAGGATAATGCTATGTGGTTTCTAGGGTGTTCTGGTTTGTTTATATTGTGGTTTCTAGGATAATGCTATGTGGTTTCTAGGGTGTTCTGGTTTGTTTCCAGGGTGTTGCTATGTGGTTTCTAGGATATTCTGGGTTGTTTCAAGGGTGTTGCATTAAGGTTTCTAGGGTGTTGCTATGTGGTTTCTAGGGTGTTCTGGTTTGTTTATATTGTGGTTTCTAGGATAATGCTATGTGGTTTCTAGGGTGTTCGGGATTGTTTCCAGGGTGTTGCTATGCGGTTTCTAGGATATTCTAGGTTGTTTCAAGGGTGTTGCATTAAGGTTTCTAGGGTGTTGCTATGTGGTTTCTAGGGTGTTCTGGTTTGTTTATATTGTGGTTTCTAGGATAATGCTATGTGGTTTCTAGGGTGTTCGGGATTGTTTCCAGGGTGTTGCTATGCGGTTTCTAGGATATTCTAGGTTGTTTCAAGGGTGTTGCATTAAGGTTTATAGGGTGTTGCTATGTGGTTTACAGGGTGTTTTGGGTTGTTTCTAGGGTGTTGCATTTAGGCTTCTAGGGTATTCTGGATTGTTTGCAGGGTGTTGCATTGTGGTTTTAGGGTGTTGCTATGTGGTTTTTATTTTGTTCTGGGTTGTTTCCAGGGTGATGCATTGTTTTTTATAGGGAGTTCTGGGTTGTTTCTATGGTATCGCTATGTTGTTTCTATGGTGTTGCTATGTGGTTGCTATGGTGTTCTGAGTTGTTTCTAAAGTGTGCCTTTGTGGTTTTTAAGGTGTTCTGGGTTGTTTCTAGGGTGTTGCATTGCGGCTTATAGTGTGTTGCTAGTGGTTTCCTTGGTGTTCTGGGTTGTTTCCGGGGTGTTATAATATGGTTGCTATAGTGTTCTGCGTTGTTTCTAAGGTGTTGCTAGGGTGTTCTAGGTTGTTTATAGTGTTTTGCTATGTGTTTGTTATGGTGTTCTGGGTTGTTTCTAGGGTGTTGTTATGTGGCTTCTATAGTTCTCTGGGTTGTTTCAAGGGTATTTCTATGTGGTTGCTGTGGTGTTCTGGGTTGTTTCTAGAGTGTTGCTATGGGGTTTCTAGGGTGTTCTGAGGTGTTTCTTGTGTGTTGCTAAGTGTTTTCTAGGGTGTTCTGGGTTGTTTCTAGGGTTTTTATATATAGTTGTTATGGTGTTTTTATGTTGTTTCTAAGGTGTTGCTATAGTGTTGTGGATTGTTTCAAGGGTATTTTTATGTAGTTGCTATGGTGATCTGGGTGATTTATTTACTGTGGAGTCCTGCACCCTCTAATCTTTTGGGGCACTGATATGGTCTGGGTCTGTCTTTCCGTGTGCATCTGTGGGATGTTTGTCTCCAATTTTATCATTTGCAAGGCATAATTTAGATCACTTGAGAAAAGTCCTAGCATGCCTCATCTCAACAAGTTGCATGATTCATTCATGTTTATAGCACATTTAAGTCCAGTACTTAGTGATAGTGATTATAACAAACCTCAAACATTAAGTATGAACAATAGTATCAGAGATGTTTAACTTAGACTTAAATGCCAATAATTAAGTTTATGCTTCATTTTGAAATGATAAAACTTTCTATTGCAAAAAAAAATGACTGCGCACAAAATAAATTCACAGAAACGATTGATATATAAAGCTCAAATTTCACTCACCAATACAAACAGAGCGGTAGCACACTTGCATTTGATTGACAGATGCTTTACACCTCAGCAGAAAAAGACATTCATTGTGATGTAAATTCACACGCTTCGAAGAGTCTCTGAGAGTTTAACCACGGTGTGTCGTGTGTGGAAGCCAGCAGCAGCCATTTTACCGTTGATTTGTGATGAGCTTATGCGAGAATAATTAATGCCAATTATCTCTTAATTACAGTGATTAGAGCTGCAGCTGTAGGATCCTCGTCCTGTAGTGAAGAGAGAAACTGATGTGCTTTAAACGGTTAAAGTTGCACACAGTGTGTGTGTGTGTGTGTGTGTGCGTGTGTGTGTAAACTGACCGTTAAATGTGGAAAATACCACTGAAATGAAAAATATAGATTATTAAATCACATGAACATCGTCCACTTTGAGAAAGATCCAGCCTAATAAATGGCTAATAGGGCAATGACACCATAAACTGATTGTTTCATTTAATTTACATGGTAACACTTTACAAAAAGGTTTTATTAGTTAATGTATTAACTAACATGAACTAACCTTGAGCAGTATATGTGTTACTGTATTCATCTTTGTTAACGTTATTTAATAAAAATCCAGCTGTTCATGGTTTGTTCATGTTAGTTCACAGTGCATTAACTAATGTTATCAAGATTTTAATAAAGTATTTGTAAATGTTGAAATTAACATTAACGAAGATAAATAAATGCTTCATAAGTGCAGTTTATTATTTGTTCATGTTAACTAATGTAGTTAACTAATTTTAACTAATATTATTGTAAAGTGTGACTATTTACATTTAAGGTCAAGTGTGTCATTTCTGCTCTTCAGTATTTATTTTTAATCATGCTAAAATTGTGTCATATTTAGGAATTCGATATTGTACTTCAATTTTCGTTTGTGAATGCAGTCAGTGTGCTTGCAGAGAGCCCGCCCACACGCTCTTCTGATTGGCTGTGATTTTTGATTGGTTGATCTCGGGTCGCTGAAAATCTTGTCGCATCGAGTCTGGTTACGACACGTGTCAGGCTGTTTAAATTTGCTTTTCAAAGCTGCAAAAGAAACTAAAAGCAGCATCATGAGCTGTTTATGACCCCTGCTCGTCTGAATACCAGGGTATGACAACTGCAATGCTCTGCCATACGTTAACACCGCCCCTGAGTGCCAGACACTCACTCTATGTCACATTACTCACAAAATACATCTGAATATACAGTTATAGTAATGGATAGTTTTCCTTCTGCTAAGTGCCCCAAACAAAGCGAAATATTTTAACAAGATTTGAATCCACCAACTTAGCAAACATTCAGAGACTAGTTTTTTCAGAAAAGCTTGTTGTATATACCCTGTGAACCCATGTGTTTCCTGGCAGAAAGAGCCTGTGAGTCTGTCGACTTCACGGGATTTGTTAATATAGCTGGTGTTTGACAGCAGCAATTAAAGCTTTAATCTGAGCTATATTCATCCAAATTAACCAGTGTGACTGAAAGACTAATTAGAATACAAATTCTAATGAGCAAATTATGAAGCTTAAACCCACACAAATATGTTTTAGTAACAAAGTGTGAACAAATTAAGACAAGGCATCCATACCGCTTTCTAGAAAACCGCATTAAATGCCTGAAACGACCCAGCGCGCGGCTATTTTCTGACATAAGAAGGTTTAACATGAAAAAGAAAATCTCATTTTATTTCTGTAGCCGTTGGTAAAAGCCAACTTGTTTCGATCCCAGTGCTAATTAAGAGCAGGCCGTGGCTCTGAGAAGATTTTCTGAGCGCAAACCGGGGCGTCGTGGGAGAGAGAATGCCGTCTATTAGAGTCTTTATACATCCAATACGCATTTCAGCAATTGGTTTTGCTCTGTGAAGAAATCCAAAACCACCCACCCTCCTTCCAGCTGTACAGTAACTCGGCTTTTAAAACTCTTATTTAAAACTGTCATTGCTCAGCGATGAGACCGGCTTTGAGCGTTTCGCCGAGCAGATTAAATTAGACTTGTAAATGTGGGGTTGTGAAGATTTGAGAGCTCTGGATTATATTTATTTTAGAGCAAGACCTCGCTCGTGAAGGCTTATGCTAGAGGACAGGAGTTAGTTCTCTTATGACTTATTTCGAGGGTCTGTTAAAGGAATAACTCTGCTAAAAATAAGCCATTCACTCACCCACATGTTGTACCAAACCTTCTTCTGTTGAACACAAAAGGAGACGTCCTGACTCGTGGCTTATTTTCCCTTTGCAGGGAAAGTGAATAATTGTCCAAAAATGACAAAAACTAGTCAATGTGACTCATGCACTATATTCCAAGCCTTCTGAAGTCTTACTTTGTATGGAGAGCAGATTTTGAATAAATTAGCTGAAAATCTGAAAAGCCATATTTGAAGTGAATGCGATTTGAAAGCTAATGGGCGAAAGGAAGTTTTTAGATGACTTAGTTATGCTAATTTAAATATCCTTAATTTAGTTTTGAGGTCTCCCACAATCGTTTTCCATTCATCCAAGATCAAAAAACTAGTTTTCTCATCATATACATAGCATCAAGTCTTTTCTGACAGTGTCTGAAACGGTTCACGGGAAGATTTCGTTCTCTCTAAACCCCTCCTCTCTGAGAGCTTACTCTACTCTGATTGGTCAGATGGCTTAGTCTGTTGTGATTGGTCGCCCGTTTACAGAGCATGTCGGAAACCAAACGCCCATTATCATACTGAATTTCAGCACTTTATACACAGTGATACAAACAGTAATGACGGAGGCATTGTTCGCGGGCAGCCAATGGCATGCATTATGCAAATTTGTTCATGCAGGAAGACGGGAATTACTGACAACTTGTTTCCAAGTCGATTCTTTCATTTTGGGAGACAATAACTCTATTTACCATGCATTTTGATCTTTGAAACACTGCAGACCTTTTACATAGACAAACTGCTACATAACAAATAATATCCAAAAAGCATAATAGGGGCACTTTAAATTTGTTCTGTCCTCGCACAAACCTATAGAATGACTTCAGAAGATGTTAAGTATAGCTCACATGTCATAGTGACATCTTTTATGGTGTTTTTGGGGGTTATTTTTGGAGCTCACCTGTGAACAACACCTTTAAATTCATCCTGTGCACGCATCATCAAATTTGCTGTCTTATAATTGATCTCTCTCTCTCTCTCTCTCTCTCTCTATATATATATATATATATATACGTATATATAATAAATGAAACCCATGAATGTTTATTTATATTGAACCCATGACATGCCTTATTTGATCTAAATAACCACATTTATTTATTTGCAAATAAATAAATGATATATATTAATATAAATAAATATATTTATTATTTAAATATATTATAATAAATAAAAAATTTTTGTGAAATTTACTTTAAAAGTAAATCTACACCATATTATTTTAAGACTTTGAAAAATAGTTTTCGGTAATTAAAATACAGCCGAAATAAAATATTAGATGAGCAATTTGAATTATACAAAACTTAAATGGAAATTATAAATGTTGCCTTGGAAACGAACTGAAACGAGTTTAAGTCGAGGTACAAAATGTACTCAAATTAAAATTGAAAAGCCTTATAGAAACATTAAAAAAAAAGAATAAAAATGACAAAAGCACAGAACAAAATTTTAAACTAAATTTAAAATAAACCTAAAATATAAAAGCTAATTAAACTAAATACTATAATATATAAAAATAATAAAGTAACATTCAAAACTCTCTTGAGGTGAGCTGATTGAACAATAGCTCAGAGAAATACCTTGTATCCCCGAGCACCACCACATCAAATCCCAGACGCTGATGTATTCCTAACATGCCCAGGCAGCTTCCACCAGTGATTAAAGATGATTATCGGAAGTCGTTGTTTGACTAATCCGGATTAATGGCATTGAAGGATTAAAGCACTTGTGCTTGAACTCATGTGGCCTGTCAGTGGGATCCTGCAAAAGGACATGAACATTGAAAAAAGATTGGGAGAGGTAATGGAGGTCATGTATTTCTGGGATTTATTCTGTAAGATCTCTCCCAGGGTAGCTGAGGGTTTAACCAGACCTTCCTAATCTACAGCGATTCTCTGATAAAAACACACCACGGCCCAAAACCGGCCATTCATCTTCTCACATAGAGCTTTTTAATACGCCATTCAAGTAAAAGCTTTTGATGCATTGTTTTTGCAATACAAAATAAATGTCTACAAAAGTCTTCAACTTAAAAAAAAAAAAAACTGCGATGGCTTTCTTAGTGGTAGGTGGTCCATGTCAACATTCAGTCCAGTTGTTGTGATATTTTATAATGTAAACTTTGTGAAAATATAAAGTAAACTTTTAAAATGCATTATATGCATCATTTCACACTGGACATTTCTCACAGTAAAAGCACAAAATCCACCATATTTTTTTTATCCCAAACAAATGGGCAACACCAGCCAGAGATGTTTGAGTATTTATCTGAGGTGTCAGGTGGAGAAGGTAAATTGCCGTTACCCCTGAGAGCAGACGCTTCAGCACACAGCTGTTTCAGCCGCTTTACTCACAGTCAGGCCTCGGTCTGTCATCAGCATCTAGTTTCAGTGGCAAACAGAGGAGGAGGACCTTACCCGCATGGCATATAGAAAGACCTCCATCTTTCTGTCAATAAACATTTGATAACCCAGTATTTAAAGCAGGGTTGTGCCTTTAAAATTGAACTAAGAATGCCTTTTGAATTGATTGATAACTGCATAAATTATAAATGAAATATAGATTTATTAAAGCTACAAACGTTATTCAGTCAAGAGCAGTGAGGGATTTTCTCTTTCTTTTATTTGTTGATTGTCTAATGACAGCCATCACATCAGCGGGTTTGTCACTTTAAAGGCCCACTGAAGTGCTTTGCTGCATTATTCAATAGGCTTGATTGAGATGAGCAAAATCTGCGCAGAACCGATCACTGGTGATCAGCGCGAGATGCATGCCGGTTAGAAATGTGTTGCTCTGATGTCATGCTGACGTATGTCAAAAAACTCTCGCGAGCGAAAGGCGGATGTGTCGGATTCTGCAGTCGAGCGCAGTTGCTCTCCACCGACTGCGCTGAGCAAAAGCATGATGGGAAAGGGCTTACTGACGACACAGCTTAATGCTCATTGGTTTAAACAACCGTGACATGTGATTCTTTTTTAAATGTTTGATTTTAAAACTCTGATATCATGTTTTTATGTCTGTAAATTATGTGTGAATATTCCCAAACTGTGCGACAGTGCAACCTCTCTGTGTGTTATGTGATTGTTGTCATATTTATAACAATATATAAAAACCAAGTATGTAATTAAAGTAAAAATGATTATAAACACGTCTTTCGAATGGAAATAAATAACACAAACTTTGAGTGTCTTGTTCATAATATTTATTTTCATATAAAAGCAACAGAACTTAAATTACATCCAGTTTATCAGCAGCACAGTGCATGAGTGTGAATCCCGCGATATCCGACCTTTGATCCCGCAGGTGTCTGATCCACTATGAGAAGACAGAACTGTCCGTCTTGCCTGCACTTTTCTCACTCCTCCCTTCACTGCAGCCGCCTAGTCTCGCCATCATTTCAGGCGAGGTGAGGCGCATCTCAAACAAGCCTATTGTGTTGACGTAATTTCCCTAGAAACGGCTCCAGTTGTTAGCAGCCCCTCCCCTTTTTTGAAACAGCCAATAGCGTTTTGTTAATACGTAGCACAGTTTGACTAGAGCCTTTCTGTTTGGTAAAGCCAGTTTCCTCTAACCGTGTATCATCATAATCTCCTCCATATCGCTTTGAAATACAGCATTCTGTGCAGAATTCAAATGGGTCCGATATGTTTTTTCGTCTGCGCCGACTCGCACTCTCGTGTCTCTAGTTTAACTTTAGACCAGAGCCGTTGGTGTGTGTGTGTGTGTGTGTGTGCGCGTGTTTGCTGCTGCAGTGTGTGAAACTAATGTGAAACCAAACTTCATTCGGACTTCATTCAGATTCTAGAAAGCTTTTGATTGGACAGAAGATTTGATGAGAAGGTGAAGTCTGCGATGATGTCATCAAAATCTGTAATTCGTTTTAACAGAAGTGAGAGACTGTAAGTTTTGAATGCTTGTATCTCCTGAATGCTAATTTTGTCATTGTTTTGGAACACACCAGCTTATTCATAACCTTAAGGCTAACATATTCATACTAAAAGCTAAAAAACTTCCATTTTGATTTCAGTGGGCCTTTAAGAGCTGCCACACATGACGCGGATCTGACACAACTCTGTGGGCCCTATCATACACCCGGCACAATATTTTTTTCTTTAGTACTGTTCTGAGTCTCTTGTTTGTCCTGATCAGTTAAACGGCTCAACGTTCTTCAGAAAAATCCTCAAATTCTTTGGTTTTCCAGCATCTTTTGCATATTTGAACCCTTTCCAGCTGTGGATGTATGATTTTGAGATTCTGAGGAGGAGGATGAAGATGTGTACATTTTTCCTATTTTGTTTAAAGATCATATTTTGTTCATTTAGTACTGCCCTTCGGAAGCAACAGAAGAGACATGTTTCTCAAAGGACAAAATAAGTATAATTGACCCTGATCTTCAGATCCCTTTTTTAATGCACCGTGTTTCCTTCTGGAGCATCAGTGAATGTTTGAACCTAGTTGTGTTTGAGTTGTGTTTGAGTCCCTCAATCGTCCTCAGTGTGAAAAGATGAATCTGAAAATCATACAGTCACTGCTGGAGAGGGTTCAAAAACGCAGAAGATGCTGGAAAACTGCTCAGGACAGGACAAACAAGAGACTCAAGAACAACCATCACAAAACACACAAAAAGCCGTGGATCATCCAGGGAACGACACACAGGATTTTTGAACGGGTCGGTTTCATATATTCAGCAATTATTTTGTCTTGTGAACTGTGTCAGCATCTGTTATCTGAAATGGCTGATTCTGGACAGTACTAAATGAACATGCACTTTTCCCCTGTTATTTTGTTAAAATTATTACCATTTCGCAGATTCTGAAAGGTGTATGTAAACTTTTCAGTAATTTGTTATAGACATATTTGGAATACTTTAGACATCACTCTAGTTATGAATAAATTTGTATATATATATATATATATATGCACCTCTCTGTCGATCCTGTTTTTTTCCTGTCACCGTTAACTAATTCGACGTCTGCTTAAACCGAGAGCCGCTGCCTGAGAGATGCATTTCATGCGATGTGCTGAATTAGCATTTCTTTGCCTGAGGTCTGAATAGGGAATGTGGCCACCTTTACCATTTTGTTGCCATTAAAAAATGGAAGCGACACCAAAGAAAAGGAAAGAGATGAAATTGAAATGAGATTAAGAGCAGAGCAAATGTTCATATGCTGTGGAGGAAACATGCAGACTTGCAGTACTCTTTTGATTCTCTCATATTCAGTCCTTCCATCTTGTGTTTGTGTGCCTTTGTCTGCTGTGCTTTAAATGTCATCTTGCATTGACCTCATGAATACTGTGTGTGTGTGTGTATCTGCAGGGCAGTGTGTGTGTGTGTGGATGCTGTATCTTATTCTAGTCATTCTGTGCAGCTGTGGCGTGTTTACAATCTTGTCCTCAGGTTTTTTTGAAAGAGCATCTTGAAAATCACCTAAAACTGAAGAACAATGGCATTGCACTGAATGTTTCTCAGAAGAGAGATTAATTGCTATTTCATAGCTCATCTGATGCTCACTATTTCTTCAAGTATGAAATTTCTCTTAAAAGCTTTTGAGAAAAAAAGCAGTGTTGCAGATCTGTGCAGATTTTAAAATATTTACCCCTAAATTTAAGAATTATGTATTTGAATTACATTTCAAATTTCCATCGATTTGGATGACACAATTTGAAATCTTTAAATTACTGTTACACATGCGTTTTCTTTCTCAACTGTTAATGTTCACTTAAAACAGGACTGACTGTGTTTACGAGAATACTTGCCAAGGCAAGGCATTTTGACATTATTTTGAGTGTATTTGACTGTTTAAGCACAATAAGCAGTGAAAAATAACTCAATTTAGTGCTGAGAGGCGGCTTTATGTGTGAGCACTTTGGGTGTGAGCACAAAATCTGCAGGAATAAGTAAAATTATGCGCAATTAAGGCTGGGCCGATAAACAATATCATATCAAATTGCGATAAAATTAATTTAGATAACGATGATAAGCTCTGGACATTTTTACTCGATATGGATTAACAACCAATCACACGACAGAAATAAACGCAACAACAGCCAGCAGCTTTTAGCTTGCACGTCAAAGTACAAGCCCTACTGGCAAAGAAAACTCGACACGAGAAGGACAAAATGAGTGGAAACAGTGACGAATGTTGAAAGTAGAACGTGAAAGTGAAACTAACCTTGCGAAGATGACAAAGTTGTCGATAGAAGGTAGGACGAATTCAGTTACTGATTTGAACCGCGCCACACAGACTATATCCGCTCGGGTCGAAGTCCAAACGGCAGCGCAGCGCGAGCTCACGAGCATTTCCGTTTACTCTGATCGGTCACGGTCACTGAACAGCGCTGAGAGATCCAGTGAGAAGCACGTTAATGCAGCGGAAAACAGTGTCTTAGTGATTTAAACTACTTTAAAGCCAGACAAAACAGCGCTGACAAACACTAAACACTGTGCGCAATGATACAGTCAGAAAGATTTTCCATCTACAAATCTCTATAATTTACCATGGATTTACTGTGGTGACACTAATTGCACCATCTGTGGCAGAAATGTAGGATATTCATAAATAATTGTATCATATTATTAATGTAGACATGTAATAAAGGAGTAATGGAATGTCATTACAGTATTTTTTTATTTAGCTAGAGAATTTGTGCATTAATAGGCTACTAAATGTTTTTAGGCTACTGTTTTTCATAAAAATACCATATAAATAATATATATATATATATATATATATATATATATATATATATATATATATATATATATACAGTCCCTGACAAAAGTCTTGTCGCTTGTGTACAAATTGAACTGAAGTGCTGCTGAAATATATTTCTTATCAAGATTTTTTACAAGAAATGGCTCATTTTAATCCCAACAGCTTTTGTAATAATGTTTCAGTGCAAAATATTCTAATATTTACAGCTTGGTAAAGCCCATTGAGTCAATTTTTGCAAAGACATAAGTGTTGTCGCCTTGTGACTAATAATGGATCAATTAGATCTCAGGTGTGTATAAAAAGAACCCCAGTGCACTAGACCTTCACATCAACTGCAACTAGACCTCTGCAAACATGCCTAAGATTCACCCTGAGACTAAAGTTTTGATTCAAGATCAAGATCCACTGCTGATGTGGCAGACACCTTCAAAGTGTCTCAGCGTCAAGTACAGAGGATAAAAAAAAAGATTTGAAGAGACTGGAGACGTTTATGACAAACCCAGGTCAGGCAGACCCTGCAAGACAACTGCTCGAGAGGACTGTTTGTTGGCTCGAAAATCCAAGGCCAGCCCATTTTCCACTGCAGCAGAGCTCCACGAGACCTGGTCACCTGAAGTCCCTGTGTCAACCAGAACAGTTTGTCGGATTCTGTCTCGAAATGGCCTCCATGGTCGAATCAGTGCCCAGAAGCCAGCACTAAACAAAAGACAATTGAAAAACTGTGTGCCATTTGCCAAAGCCCACAGCCTGCTAAAAGGATGGACGCTGAAAAAGTGGCAGAAGGTGGATTTTCAGATGAATCTTCTGTTGAATTACACCACAGGCGCCGCAAATATTGCAGGAGACCTACTGGAGCCCGCATGGATCCGAGATTCACCCAGAAAACAGTGAAGTTTGGTGGGGGAAAAATCATAGTCTTGGGTTACATGCAGTATGGGGATGTGTGAGAGATCTGCAGGGTGGAAGGCAACTTCAATTGTCTAAAATACCAAGAAATCTTTGCTACCTCTTATATTCCCAACCATAAAAGAGGCCAAATTCTGCAGCAGGATGGTGCTCCATCGCATTCTTCCATCTCCACATCAAAGTTCCTCAAGGCGAAGAAGATCAAGATGCTCCAGGATTGGCCAGCCCAGTCACCAGACATGAACATCATTGAGCATATGTGGGGTAGGATGAAAGAGGAAGCATGGAAGACCAAACCAAAGAATATTGATGAACTCTGGGAGGCATGCAAGACTGCTTTCTTTGCTATTCCTGATGACTTCATCAATAAATTGTATGAGTCCTTGCCAAACCGCATGGATGCAGTCCTTCAAGCTCATGGAAGTCATACAAGATATTACATTTGGATCTCACAGCACCACTACTTAATTTGCTGACATATTTTTGTATTTGCAGTAAATTTGTTCAATTTTTGTATGGGCGACAAAACTTATGTCTTGCCAAAATTTGACCTTTCTGTCTTGATTAAATGATACATCTTTTTTCAGTAAACTAATTTATTTCAGTGCATTAAACATCATTTGGGAGGGTTTTAGCTTTTCATATGAGCTATTTCTAACACCAATTGATGAATTAAAAATCAGGTTAATAGCAGGTGTTTCTAAATTTACTTTGACTTGTATTTCATTGCAGACAAAATGAACAAATAATATTTCATGTTTTGTCTGGTCAACTTCATGTCATTTGTAAATATGCATCCTTTCCTGTCATTGAGACCTGCAACACATTTAAAAAAAAGTTTGGACAGTAAAGCATTTACCACTTTGTAATGTTGCCATTCCTTTTCACAACACTTAAAAGACGTTTAGGGACTGAAGACACCAAGTGATGAAGTGTTTCAGGTGTAATTTTGTCACATTCTTCCTGCAAACAAGTCTTAAGGTGGGCAACAGTACGGGGTCTTCGTTTTCGCATTTTGCGCTTCAAAATGTGCCACACATTCTCTATTGGAGACAGGTCGGGACTGCAGGCAGGCCAGTCAAGTACCCGTACCCTCTTCCTCCGCAGCCAGGACTTTGTAATGTGTGCAGAATGTGGTTTTGCATTGTCTTGTTGAAATATGCATGGACGTCCCTGGAAAAGATGTCTTCTTGAAGGCAGCATATTATGCTCCAAAATCTCTATGTACTTTTCAGCATTAATGGTGCCTTCACAGAAGTGCAAGTTACCTTTCCAAGGGCACTGACACAACCCCATACCATGACAGACCCTGGCTTTTGGACTTGTTGCTGGTAACAGTCTGGATGATCCTTTTCTTCTTTGGTCTGGAGCACACAGCGTCCATTCCTCCCCAAAAATACCTGAAATACTGATTCATCTGACCACAGTACACGTTTCCACTGTGTGATGGTCCATCCCAGATGCCTCCGAGCCCAGAGAAGTCGGTAGCGCTTCTGGACACTGTTAACATAGGGCTTCCTTTTAGCTCAGTACAGTTTTAACTGGCATTTGTGGATGTAACTACGTATTGTGGTACTAGACAAAGGTTTGCCAAAGTAGTCCTGAGCCCATGTGGTGATATCGCTTATAGATGAATGACGATTCTTGATGCAGTGCCGCCTGAGGGATTGGAGATATATCCTTTATACACTGAAATTCCTCCAGATTCCTTGAATCTTTTAATTATGTTATGCACTGTTGAATGTGAAATATCAAAATCTCTTCCTATCTTTCTTTGACGAACATTGTTTTCAATGTTCGACGAACATTTCAATTATTTTCTCACGTATTTGGCAAACTGGCAATCCTCGGCCCATCTTTGCTCCTAAAGGATTAGACCTTTCTTGGATGCTGCTTTTGTACCAAATCATAATTACAATCACCTGTTGACATCACCTGTTTCAAATCACATCATTATTTAACCATTTTACCTCATTACTAGCCCTAAATTGCTCCTGTCCCAACTTTGTTTGAAATGTGCTGCAGCTCTGAATGACAGGAAAGGATGCATATTTACAAATGACATGAAGTTGACCAGACAAAACATGAAATATTTTGTTTTCATATTGTCTGCAATGAAATACAAGTCAAAGTAAATTTAGAAATCACTACTTTCTTTTTTTATTTGCGTTTTCCATACTGTCCCAACTTTTTCTGATTTGGGGTTGTATATACATTTTACCATGGTAGTGAAGAGCTATATGCATGGTTTTAACTGTGGTTATCATCATGATCTAAATGTATGATAATATGGAAGACCTGATATATGAACTCAGAATATAAAAAGGTTGTCAAAAATTTTTACAGATGTCCATGTTTTTGTTAATGACCAAACATTTACATCTTCATCCTCCTAACTCAAGCTGCTACTACTGTCAACTCACTGTCAAATGTGCATTTCTAAGACCAAATGTAATATTATTAATACTGCAGCCTGCACTGCAAACTGTGCCAAAGATATATCAGGCAACACAAACCCGTTTCATGACTAGAAACAATATCACCCGTTAGCACATGCAGAAACTAATACATATTTTTTTTCTATTAAGATTATTTAATTTAAGGAAAAATGACTGAAAAAGGGTAAGGAATTCAAAAAAATGAAAATATATTCTGACAATAAAGAGTAGCTTAAAACCTCAATTAACTGGTTTCTACAACTTTCACTTGGGATCAAAAACCTGCCTTTAAATTTGAAAGAAAGAAATATTTGACATTTATCGAAATCGATATCGACTGATATGAGAATTTTTTATCAAGATCACTTTTTGGCCCAGCTCTATGCGCAATACACGCAATCCCACGCCGTTATTCAAGCCCTGTAACACCAACAATATTCATGCGGAGCAAATGAAACGAGCGAGTTAGGGGAGGTGGGATTGTGTGTCACTCGCTGTCTGAGAGATGATATAAAAAGAGACGTTGGTATCGTGTGTCTGTTCTGTGGATAATAAGTATTGGGAGCGTCGATAATTTAGATTTCTGACAACACTACATATTGCACTCAGTTTATTACTTTATTAAAGACTACAATTTGAAAAACATATATATATAATATGTATATATTTATATAAAATGAATCCCGCCAAAGTGGCTAGTAGTAACCGCGGGTTCGGCGGGTGTTAATCTCAAGACCTGTGTATATATATATATTCTGCCGGAAGCAGAATGACAAAACCATAAAAAAAGATTATATGTATCAGCGGAGCATTTTTTTCTCCCACGCTCACATGAGCATCCACTCCAATGCCTGCAAACTCAGAATCAAATGTGAAGTGCCAAAAAAGTCTTTGGTGTGGAATTAAAGGAAGCCACGTTGGAGTTGATCGCTGCCGGTGGCCGCTGGAGCACATCTTAACGGCTCACAGCGCTTTTATTCCACCCACCTCAGTGAAGAGACCTGCCACTGTCAATCATTCTCTTGTAGTCGGCGCTGGCACAAACACACCTCGCTCGCTGACGTGACCTCTGATAAACAGCGTGTCACAGCAGACTAATCCTGCGCCGTGCATTAATGGCTGAGGACGTGAGGGGGGTGCAGTTCTGTGGTGGTCCTGTCTACTCGGTTAGTCATTGTGGAGTGATAAGAGGAAATAACTGGCTATCTGAAACCTTCTCTGGGTGGTCCAGGTGTTAAAGAAATTGTCTTTGCATGTCTGATTTTTTTTCTTTTTCAGTTAAGGTTACATTGCTCATCTCATCTCTGTATTTTGATGTGGTTAAATGGAATAATATAATCATTTACTCACCCTCATGTTGTTCCAAACCAGTATGCTGTGGAACACAAAAGAAGGAATTTAGAATCTTTATCTATATAAAGATCTATATATAGATTCTAAAGATTCTATATACGATTTTAAAATTACGTTAATCATGCAGTCATATTTCAATCACTTTTGTGTGTGTATATATATATATGTGTGTGTGTGTGGGTAAACATATATATGATATTATTAAATGTTGAATATATTATTTTTGATGCAGAAGATGCATTTGAAAATATCCAAAGATCATTTTAAAATTATTGCATATTAATATTTATATGGCATGTTTTGGGACAGGTCTCAGTATCCGTGGCAGTCAGGATGAAGACCCTCCTGACCCTCAGCTCATGCGTCTGGATAACATGCTGCTGGCAGAGGGCGTGTCTGGACCAGAGAAAGGGGGCGGGGCAGCAGCGGTTGCTGCGGCAACAGCGGCGGTGGGAGTCGGAGCTGACAACTCCATCGAGCACTCGGACTACAGAGCAAAACTCACCCAGATTAGACAGATCTACCACACTGAGCTGGAAAAATACGAGCAGGTCTGCAACATCACGCCAGAATTCAACCTGTACACCAATACAGGAATATACAGCTATATCAGAAACATGAGTAATCAGACATCATATCGCTGCTTTAGAAACACAATTTTTCAAATAAATTTCCAAATAAATCTAATTATTAAACTAAATTAACCATATAGACCAAATGACTGATCTAATTACTGATCTAAAGCCCACATTGTTACTGTATGATAACCGAAATATATTCTGTTGCATTATTTTCCTGTTTAACACTGTGAAGCTGCTTTGAAACAATCTGCATTGTTAAAAGCGCTATATAAATAAAGTTGACTTGACTTGCTTGTTACTGGAAAAATGCACTACATGGACAAACTACTATCATTCTAGGGAAAAACATGATTTTCTTTTCTCATGCAATAAGATTTTCTATTATTTTTTTATGAGCTTTAAGTTTTATATTTTCAGTTTTATTAAAATGTATAGGAATTTTTAATGTATTAATTTATGAATTAATTATTTTTTTAATGTCCGTTTTAGTTAAGTTTTTGATTTATATTATTCATTCATATTGTTAGTTTTATGAAACTATGGTCTCATGAGTTAATGCATTAGTTAACATGAACTAACTATGAGAAATATATCTGTAAAGCATTTATTAACCTTTGTTAATGTTAGTTAATACAAATATAAATATTCATGTTAGTTCACAGTGCATTAACTAATGTTAACAGATAAAACTTTGATTATAAAAATGTATTTGTAAATGATTAGATTGACCTTAACTAAGATTAATAAATGCTGTAGTATTAATATTGCCCATTATATTATATATTGTTACCTAATGTAGTTATTGTAAGTCTTACCAGTTTGGTGTGTATTTTTTGGTTATGAGTCATTTGATTGGTTCACAACTTGTTGCATAGGTGTGCAACTTGTTTTCATTTGAGTCTTTTATTTATATATATAATATATAATATTTATTTAGTTTACTATCAGTTTCAGTTTCTTTTAATTTATATTATTTATAATTATTATTAATTTTTATTTTTTTATTTTTTTCCAGATACTAATTTTAGTGTTTCAACTCAATGCTCATCTAATATTTAATCATTTATTTTATTTTAGCTTTATTTTAATTAACAATCAGAAATGTTTAAATAATTTTAGTTAACCACAATAACCCTGAAAACGATTTTGCATTCACTATCAGTTACAAGTAATTTGATTGGTTCACAGGCGTGCAACGAGTTCACGACCCATGTGATGAACCTGTTGAGGGAGCAGTCTCGCACACGACCCATCTCGCCCAAAGAGATCGAGCGCATGGTGAACATCATCCACCGCAAGTTCAGCTCCATCCAGATGCAGCTCAAGCAGAGCACCTGTGAGGCCGTCATGATCCTCAGGTCCCGCTTCCTCGACGCCAGGTCAGAAACTCAGGACTTATTCACACTGAATTTCATGCATTTGGGAAATGCTTTTATCCAAAACAACTTAAATAACATTTAATGTATGCATTTTTCCAGCATACTGTATGTGTTTGCAATCTATAATACGCCTCATTTACATAAAAAGGTTGTGCAGAAAGGCACGGAAAATGAATAACACATTCTATGGAGCCCCTGGGACATGGTTAGGGTTGCTGCGGTAGTCGATTACATTACAGTACATCAGACTTCATGTATCACGTGAAGAGAGATGACTGATGTTAGAGGATTTGGTGCACAACAGATCCTGAGCATCATTGACGAATATCTTATATTGTAAATTGTGTGGTCAGTTCCGCCGCTCCCATACACAGAGTACACCTGATCACGATTTGAAAGCAAGTGTGCATTCAAAAGCGATTTCAAAACCTTGCATATTGATAGCAGCTCTCTGATGCCCGCCGATTATACGCAATATAATGACCCTACATTATGAGCACTTTATTTAATTTACATGCAGTATGGCCTTCGCTTGTAATATGCACTTAAGTATTTTTTAAATGTATATGTTGGCAAGTCCATAATTTCGTTGCATGTTGTACAATAACAATAAAGATCTTATCTAATCTATATAATTGTGAGGGAACGCAAAAGCATTGAAACCAGTGCTTTCAAATCGATTAATCATAATTCGTTGCATCTAACATTAATGTTTGTGTATATATACAGTATTTGAGCACACACACACACACACACACACACACACACACACACACACACACACACACACACACACACACACACACACACACACACACACACACACACACACACACACACACACACACACACACAAATCATTGAATTCAGGTGTGCCAATCACTTCAATGGCCACAGGCATGCAGATGCTTCTACAAACATTTGTGAAAGAATGGGTCGCTCTCAGGAGCTCAGTGAACTCAAGCGTGGTACCGTGATAGGTTGCCACCTGTGCAATAAGTCCATTCGTGAAATTTCCTCACTACTAAATATTTCACGCTCAATTGTTAGTGGGATTATAACAAAGTGGAAGCAATTGGGAACAACAGCAACTCAGCCACGTAAAATCACAGAGCAGGGTCAGCGCATGCTGAAGCGCACAGTGTGCAGAAGTCGCCAACTTTCTGCAGAGTCAATAGCTACAGACCTCCAAACCGTCAAGTGTAAAGTTTGGTGGAGGGGGGATTATGGTGTGGGGTTGTTTTTCAGGGGTTGGGCTTGACCTCTTAGTTCCAGTGAAAGGAACTCAATGCTTCACCATACCAAGACATTTTGGACAATTTCATGCACCCAACTTTGTGGGAACAGTTTGGGGACGGCCCCTTCCTGTCCCAACATGACTGCACACCAGTGCACAAAGCGTCGGTCCATAAAGACATGGATGAGTGAGTTTGGTGTGGAGGAACTTGACTGGCCTGCACAGAGTCCTGACCTCATCCCGATAGAACACCTTTGGGATGAATTAGAGCGGAGACTGCGAGCCAGGCCTTCTCGTTCAACATCAGTGCCTGACCTCACTAATGCGCTTCTAGAAAAATGGTCAAAAATTCCCATAAACACACTCCTAAACCTTATGGAAAGCCTTCCCAGAAGAGCTATTATAGCTGCAAAGGGTGGGTCAACTCCATAATTAAAATTAAATACACACACACACACACACACACACACACACACACACACACACACACATATATATTATATCAACAAACTTTTATGTTTGATGCAGTTAAATCACGATTAATCAATTTGACAGCACTAATTGGAACATATTTTTTTCCTCCCATCTCATATTTTTCCCATCACTGTGTCCCTTTAGGGGCACCATAGAACATGTCACTTCCTTTCCGAACATAGTATCCGGCTCCAGCACATCAGTGTAGTAGATAATGCTTGGATTGCTGGTGGTTTGTGAATAAGCCCCAGGTTTTTGTTCTAAAATACAAAGCACAAAACTAGTAAATCTAGTAAAAGCTAGTAAATTCAAACATAATTTTGCCCCAGGGAAACTGTCCTACTAATGCACTGTATCTTTGGACAATAAAGCATTTGCTTAATAAAGAAAAATTATTATTGGTGGTGTGTCTGTGTTTTTGCACATGTAGGTGTTTTTGCTAGTGTGGGTATTTTTCTCATTGTACTCGATGTGCTGAAAGCGTGGCATGTGTGAATGAGTGGGTGATATGGTAATATTTTAAGGTCTTGTGAATCCTCTGGAGAACTGAGCTTAAACTGCCAAAAGATTAAGTTGGGTGGGCACAGGAAATTTGCCAATTAGTTCCGGTTGGCTTGCAAGGGCACGAGTTACTTAAAGCTAAGAGTAAATTATGCATAAATCTGCTCATCAGAGAATTATTCAAATGATTCATTCGAATTATTCGAATGAATGCAAATGAAGCAGACAGCAATTGGTGGGCTCAGTGATGACATCATAAAGAGAGTGAGATAGTGGATGCTAAGGGCAGATTTAATCTAGCACCATTTATTTATTTAACCCTATAAAGCCTACTGTATCACATTTCATACGCAAACTGCTAAGGCAAGATCAAAACTTTGTGAAAAGCCTGTTCAGTATCAGTATCAATATGATCATCAGGCTTTTGAGGAACGTTTATTTGTTTGTCTCTCAATCGTCATTGCATTGCATTATATGTTAAAAAAATATATAATGCATTGATAATAAAACTAAGCATTTAAAACATATATAAAACATTTAAAACAGATATAGAGTGATGACTGATATTTAAATGCATTTTATGAAAGTATCTGCACTAGTTTAAATATGTTTGCTCAACTTGGGATGTTTTTTTTATCCATGTTTTCACTATATCATATGAGCCATACAATTATGTATCAAATATGATACTCAACAAAAAAACACGGTAGCACTTTATTTTACAGTCCGGTTCCTCATTTACATACTATTATAGTAATTACAATAACTGGGTAATAACTAGGTAGGCCTACTAACCCTGAACCTACCCAAAAATACTAATGCAACTTTTTTTTAAAATGAGATTTTTCAGACTATTATTTCATATTTCAGGCTTTACAGGGTTAAGCAAATCAATTGTTTTGAGACACATTAGGGTCCTAATAAAATAACCTACAATCAATAATATATAATTTATGCACTGCGGTGTAGTTCCAACATCTACCAGCAGGGGGTCATTAGACCATGCTAACCAGCTAAACCTTTGAAAACAATGATTATTTATGCGATTCTGTGGTGTTGCTAGTGAAAATCACACTTTAATAACCTTTAGTATGTGATGAAATTGAAATAGTTCAGGATCTAACAATACCAATGATTTATTTTTTCTGTTTTATACTTCTCCAGGAGGAAAAGGCGCAACTTTAGCAAGCAGGCGACAGAGATTTTGAATGAGTATTTCTACTCTCACCTCAGTAACCCGTATCCCAGCGAGGAGGCCAAAGAGGAGCTGGCGAAGAAGTGTGCCATTACAGTCTCACAGGTGAGTGTTGAGGTCACCAGTAGTCCAGTTCTCAGACGATACTGCGCACACAAGCTTTCAGCTGTGAAACAAGATGAGATTTGATTCACAATCTGAGCAAAATCACTAACAAATTTGTTAGAGGTGGTCTGTGACACTGTGAAGGTGCAGAGAATTTGGCTCTAAATACAAGTGAAGAAACACAGCATCTTGAAATGAGCGTGAGGGGATTTAGAGCGCAACAGCGAGCACGCGGTTTTCCAGCATGGATCCTGGAAGTATTTTTGCTTTTTTTTAATTATAAAATCTTCCATAAAAAAATCCATAAAGAATTGCTAACGATTTGGTCCCAGTTTATATTAGGTGTCTTTATCTACTATTCAAGTCACCTTTATTTATACAGATTGTTTCAAAGCAGCGTTACAGTGATAGCAGGAAAATAATGCAACAGAATTTATTTCGGCTGTACAGCCGCTCTGGAGAAAACATCATCCAGCTCAGTTCAATTCTCATACGATGGTGTCAATGCGGGCAGATCAGAAATATAGTTGATTATTTAGTGTCCCCAACTAAGCAAGCTAAAAGCCAAAGGCAACAGAGGTGACGGAGGCAAGGAACCAAAACTCCTTCAGGAATGGAGAAAAAAACCTCTGGAGAAACCAGGCTCAGTCAAGGGGCCAGTTCTCCTCTGGCCAACGAACAGACTGTGTATGATTATGATTCAGACAACATTTCAGGTCAGAAATCAGATTGGATCGGAACATTCAGAATTTATGGCCAGTTCCATCTGGTTGAAGATCGGAGTCATCACGCTGGAGACGGGCTTGTTGAGGATCAGTGCCACTGGATGTCGCGTCGATGAGGCCTTCATAGGGCAGGCTCTCTGCTGACACTTCAGGGAAGCATTGTGGTCGTGTCTAGACACAGGTCCACCATCTGATCAGGATACGGCTTGGATCCGGCTGACTACGGGAACCTCCGGATAAACAGAGAGGCTAATATTTCTGTAGATGCCTTTCTTCTTATGATGTACATCGGGTGATACAGGATGTGTTCCTGGTTCCGGTTGACCTCGTTTATTCAGCCTAACAATCCTTTAACAGATATGAATCATAGAAATGTGATCGTAATATGACTATGCCAGGTTAAAGAGATCCGTTTTCAGTCTAGATTTAAACTGACAGAGTGCGTCTGCTTGATTTTGAGTTGATTTTGATATTCTAGGTATTATCTACTGGCCAGAATTTTGAGAACGCAATAGTCGAGCTTGCACAAGTACTAAGGAGATAAACCATTTAGTGCTTTGTAAGTAGTTAACGAGATTTTACACTGTATGCAATGTTTAATAGGGAGCCAGTGCAGTGTTGACAGAACCAGGCTAATATAGTTCAAGTAAGAACTCGAGCTGTTGCGTTTTGGACCAGCTGGAGTTTGTTTATTAGGCGAGCAGGGCAACCACCCAGTAGAGCATTACAATAATCTAGCCTTGAGGTCATGAATGCATGACAAACGGTTCAGCATTTGTAATTGAAAGCATATGTCGTAATTTAGATATATCTTCAAGATGGAAAAATGCTAGAAATATGGCTTTCAAATTAAAGATTGGTATCAAAGAGCACCCCCAGGTTCCTAATTGACAACGAAAGTGGTCACATGGTACAAGTAGGTGCTATCAGAAAATGTATTTACGAGCTCTACGAGGACGTGATCACTTTTTACAAGTTGAAATCTTGTAATTGCGGTAGTTACGACATGGCGTGAACGCACCTTTACATCAAATGTTAGTACATACTAGTAGTTAAAGACACTTCATATGAAGTGGGACCAACAATTTAATCAATTAAATTGGTGGTTGTGTCTTATCAGAAAACACAACTATTGACTTTTATGCTCCAATGTCACAATATCCCATATTAACGTTAAGTAGGTAGCTAGTTAGTAGTCTCAGCCTCAGCAAGCAAGTCAACTTTAGAGATATCTGTGCTGAATTGTATATTCCACTCTGTTTACTCTAAACAGTGATCATTAATTTTGGAAACATAGAAATCCAAATCATGAAGTCTGCTTAAACACAATTTTTCTTTTTAGATAAATCCACCCCTAAATGACACATGAATTATCTGAACTGTAGTTACATGAAACTGGTAGACCAGTGTTATTTTTGTATTATTTATATACTATTATAGTTTTGTAAGACCGCTGAAATCGCTCCAATGGCGGCAGCGAAGAGCGGGCGAAGGTATCTGCGCGTTCGATGTTCTCAGCTGGGCAAAATGGATCTAATTCCAATTCCTCTTTATCTGACTCCATTTTATTATAATTTAGAATTTAGATTAGAATGCCAATTTGGTTATTTGGTCATTCATATTTAATAGTTAGACACACATTTAATTATTCCGTTTAACCCTTTGTGGAAAGTACCCATTCATGATCTCATATAGATCGTTAATAATTCCAGAGTAAGTCAGAATAAATCAAAATGTAACAATTTATTAAACAGTCAGGTATAATTCCAATTACATAATCAATTCAAAGATACTCAAAACATGAATACTCTTAAGTAAAGAGATGCGTTCCTGACTTTCCATAGGCTACATAACGTTGGCTGGACACAACGTTACGGGCGAATCTGATTACAAAATTGCGCCCTGACTCTTCTGCTACACTACCTTAAGTATTCAGACCTGACAATAACTTCTTTCAAATGGTAACATATGTTAACAAAGGGAATTTACATTTAATCACTCTCTCAGACCTGTATTGACAAGACCAAATGGTTGTAAGCCACACCTACCATACTATATATGCAACATCTCTTTAAACTCTTAAAACCATTGTTATCTTCTTGAATATTTCTGTGGGGATGAGATATTTGTACCAGTCGCACTAAGACATTTCCAATGATATCAAACACATATATATTGTTTAGTATTTGTTCATTTTTAGATCATATAGATTTTTGGGTATATTTTCAATGGTCACAGCCATTAGGAAGTAGGATGGGGGGAGAAATAAATACATGTAAATTAGAGCCATTCTAAGTTGATTCACTCAGTGTGACGTCGTCTGCAAAAGTTTTCTTTGTCCTCAACCAGACAAACCGGCATCACTTTATTTATGGAAGCTTGTTTCCGCCATGATATAAAAGGATGTAAAAGATAATTGCGACTTTTTTATCTCACAATTCAGACTTTTTTCCCCAGAATTGCAAGTTTACACTCACCTAAAGGATTATTAGGAGCACCTTTTCAATTTCTCATTAATGCAATTATCTAATCAACCAATCACATGGCAGTTGCTTCAATGCATTTAGGGGTGTGGTCCTGGTCAAGACAATCTCCTGAACTCCAAACTGAATGTCAGAATGGGAAAGAAAGGGGATTTAAGCAATTTTGAGCGTGGCATGGTTGTTGGTGCCAGACGGGCCGGTCTGAGTATTTCACAATCTGCTCAGTTACTGGGATTTTCACGCAGAACCATTTCTAGGGTTTACAAAGAATGGTGTGAAAAGGGAAAAACATCCAGTATGCGGCAGTCCTGTGGGCGAAAATGCCTCGTTGATGCTAGAGGTTAGAGGAGAATGGGCCGACTGATTCAAGCTGATAGAAGAGCAACTTTGACTGAAATAACCACTCATTACAACCGAGGTATGCAGCAAAGCATTTGTGAAGCCACAACACGCACAACCTTGAGGCGGATGGGCTACAACAGCAGAAGACCCCACCGGGTACCACTCATCTCCACTACAAATAGGAAAAAGAGGCTACAATTTGCAAAAGCTCACCAAAATTGGACAGTTGAAGACTGGAAAAATGTTGCCTGGTCTGATGAGTCTCGATTTCTGTTGAGACATGGTAGATGGTTCAGATGGTAGAGTCAGAATTTGGCGTAAACAGAATGAGAACATGGATCCATCATGCCTTGTTACCCCTGTGCAGGCTGGTGGTGGTGGTGTAATGGTGTGGGGGATGTTTTCTTGGGACACTTTAGTCCCCTTAGTGCCAATTTGGCATTGTTTAAATGCCACGGCCTACCTGAGCATTGTTTCTGACCATGTCCATCCCTTTATGGCCACCATGTACCCATCCTCTGATGGCTACTTCCAGCAGGATAATGCACCATGTCACAAAGCTCGAATCATTTCAAATTGGTTTCTTGAACATGACAATGAGTTCACTGTACTAAAATGGCCCCCACAGTCACCAGATCTCAACCCAATAGAGCATCTTTGGGATGTGATGGAACGGGAGCTTCGTGCCCTGGATGTGCATCCCACATCATCCCACATCAACTGCAAGATGCTATCCTACCAATATGGGCCAACATTTGAAGAGAATGCTTTCAGCACCTTGTTGAATCAATGCCACGTAGAATTAAGGCAGTTCTGAAGGCGAAAGGGGGTCAAACACAGTATTAGTATGGTGTTCCTAATAATCCTTTAGGTGAGTGTATATCACAATTCTGACTTTATAACTCAATTGTGAGTTTATCTCGCGCAATTAAGAGAAAAAAATATAGAAACAAGCTTCCATATCCATTAATATTTTGAATTAGTATTATTATTTTTAATTGTAGTTAAATTCTTAGTAATTTTGTGTATTTTCAGTAGTCTTTTAGTACTTTCCATTTTCCAATTTCCATTTAGTTGAAGTTTTTATCGAATATTTATCTTTTATCAATTAAGAAATGTTTATTAATTTTAGGTTATTACTTCTGGATTGTAGGTAATGTAGTTCTTTACAGGAAATTCTGCAATTAGAAATCACACTGACAGAAGCAATGAAAAAAGTTGTTACTTGCAGTTTCTTTGTAATAATATCTGAAATTTGCTAGCAATTTCTGAGTGAGTGAAAATAGTTTTGAAGTAAATCCTACACCAAATTTCTTCTCAGTGTAGAATCATCTAACACCCTCAGTTAAAAACATGACTCCTCTGAATGGCATTCGTACTTCCAGAGGCCGACTGTTGCGCTCAACTGAACTAGGCACACATTATGATAAACGTCTATCCTTTATTCAGCCTGTTTAATGGGAGCGGGTGTTGTTTGTGTAACGGATGTACAGGAGTCGTTACTGTAAAAAAAAGCCCCTTCTTTTTGTGCCCTTAGGGGAAGGGAAGCACCATCACTGTGTCACAGGTATGTCACTAAAGCATCCATCCGTCCGCTGTGTTGTCTGTCGATGTTGGTTGCAGTGGCAGCCGTGTCTCTGTGTGCTGAAACAAACGATACATCAAACAGTCACTCATTCTTTACAGACCGCACTGGAAATGCTAGTGTTCGTGCGGCCATTAGACACCGCCGGGAACAGTTACATGCCTTTTTGCACTTGGATAATCCCTTCTGGCTGTCTTTTATTGGCTCCCGAGATTATGACATCAGCGAGGCGTTTTTATAGCGCCTCTTCAGTTATTCCGCCTCCTATTGGCAGTTTAAAACCTGTTTGGTGATATTTTATGAAGGAGCTATTTTCGGGGTGGATGTGATTTTAATATGTCTGGGTTTGTGGCAGCGTTAATGTTCTTTTGAAAAAGGTTGGTCCATTTACAACCGCATGAGAATAACCGCTGCTGTAAAACACATATAAACATGTTTTCTAAGAACCTGTGAATGTTTTGTTTGCAGCATATGTTTCATTGGACTATGCAATAAAAAACATGTTTTCTAAGAATTCTATAAATGCGACATAGGTAAATGTCATAAAAACTGTCAAGAATGTGTCTGGGTGACTTTTTTTTCATTATGGGCAAAAATTTGATATATTTTAAATAAAAAAATTGAATGGTGCTTAAACAGGCTTCATTCTCTTTATGCCAAAAAAAAAACAACAAAAAAAACACTATTGGTCCAAAGTTTGAAATAATTAGAATATTAAAATGAAAAGATTAATTAAAATATATTTTTTATGTTCTTCAAGGTTGCATTTATTTAGTAAAACATTTAAAATGACTTTTCTACTTGAATATGTTTTAAAATGTAAAATATAGCAGCAAAACTGTACTTTTAATAAATATTATTAATAATCATATTAGAATGATTTGTGAAGGATCATGTGACACTGAAGACTGGAGTAATGATGCTGGAAATTCACAGAAATAAATAAAATTTTAAAATATATTCACATATTGAAAAGTTCTTTAAATTTGTAATAATATTTCACAATATTACAAATTTTACTGTATTTTTAACCAAATAAATGCAGCCATGGTGAGCAAAAGAGACTTTTTTTGTCAAAAGCATAATTAGAAAATAATAATTCAACCTCAAACTTTTGAATTTAGATTTTGGGGTTAAAAAATTATAATATTTATATATATATATATTTAGATTTATATATATAATCTCTAATAAAGCATTTCCACATGAGATTCATCCCCATTTGCCTCTCTTTCTCTCCATCTCAGGTGTCTAACTGGTTTGGTAATAAACGTATTCGCTATAAGAAGAACATTGGTAAGTTTCAGGAAGAGGCGAATCTGTACGCAGCGAAGACAGCAGTGACAGCGACTCAGGCTGTGGCGGCCGCTGTGCAGAACAGCCAGACCAACTCGCCCGCAACGCCCAGCTCTGGTACACACACACACACACACACACACACACACACACACACACACACACACACACACACACACACAAGACTACCGGGCCTAGTTGTCACTAATGTTTTGACTCCATTTGCACAAAGACTGGTTTTCTCTAGTAGTAGTTTTGCATGTTGGTTTCAAATATAAACATTTGTTGCCCAAATCAGTGATATCCTTAAATGAATTGCCAATCATCAACAGGTAAATTACTCAAATAGCCCACTGTGACAACATGCCCTGCTATACGGGTCAACAAGTGTTAAATGAACTGTATCTTTTTTCCTAGACAGTAACAGCGGAAATATTTTCATAGCCAGTACATAAGGTTTGTGTCTACTCAGAAAACCCCCGTGAAACATTCACTTGAGTAAAAACTGTGACAACTTGCCCCCCTCTCTCCTATATACAGTAAAATGTCTAATTATTTGGTCTTGAACTTGCAGTTTTGAGTAATTATAGAGTTTAAATGGGTTCTGTGTCATTTTCTCTGCAGGTTTTCAGATGAAAGATGAAGACTTTCAGTTGGACGGAGCAGAAGATAAAAACAATCTGCTAAACAACATGTTCACTGGTACGGCGACTTGAAGACACTTCCTGTGATAGTTGCAGTGAACTTCCTCTGTCTCTGTGTTCATTTGTGTATGTGCATATACAGTGACCCCACAAATTAACCCTGTGAAGCCTGACAAGCTTTTGTGTTTTAAATGGAGTTTCAAATTTGATACATCAGGCTTTTGTGGCTCATATAGTATGATATAGTGAGAATATGGAGCTCATAATCAAGGATATAAAAAAACATTTCATTCAAAATATGCAATTTGGTGAGATGTTGATATTTATATGGCCAAAAATGCATAGTTGTCACTCTATATCTCACAATAATTGTCTTAGTAAGGTGATATTTAAATGCTTAGTTTTATTATCAAAGCTTAGTATTTTAAAAACATAAAATGCAATGCAATACAATAATTATTGAGAGATTCAAAATTATTCACGTTCCTCAAAAGCCTGATGGATCATATTTGATACTCACACACGAACATGATGTTTGGATAATCAAGTAAAGTTACTTCAGTCCAGTAAGTGTCCATCTTGTAAATATTACTAACAATATTAAAAGATATTCTTTAAGATTTCACGAGCTGAAGGTGGATGTTTTTACAATCACACTTAAAGGCCTTTTACTTGCTTAAAATGTATCAGACGACAGAAGGCAAGTAGATTATGTGCGACAGGCTTTTCACAAAGTTTTGATCATCAATCAATCAATCAATCAACTTTATTTATATAGCGCTTTTACAATGACGATTGTTTCAAAGCAGCTTCACAGTGCCAAACAGGACAACATTGCAACAAAATTTGATTTGGCTAGTTTAATTTGGATAGTTTATAGAATTATATATGACCAAATTAATAAATTCTATTTGTATATTTAGTTGAGTAACTTGGATCATAATTTGAGTGTCCCCAATGATCATGTTGATCATTTGCAGAAATGTGATACAGTAATATGTTAACTTGCAAACATTATATACAAGAAAAAACTTCACTGACCATGTTCCTCCTCCTCTCTGTCTCTCTGCAGGTTCTTCGGGTTCGTATAGTTTGCCAAGTTCAGGAGACATGTTTATGAATATGTCCGGCCTGAACGGTTCATACCAGCCGGCCCAGGTCTCCGGCCCAGGACAGACACAGGTATCTCACACACACACACACACACACACACACACACACACACACACACACACACACACACACACACACACACACACAGCCGCTGAAAGCATACATTGGTGTGGGACTATAGCAGGTGTGCAAGAACACAGTATATAAAATAACCAGGGCTTGACATGAACTTTTTTGCTCACCAGCCACTGTGGCTAGTGGTTTTCCAAAAGGATTAACAACGCAGATTTATTTTCACAGCCTTCATATGTACCAAGGGTATGAATAATTTTGAGCACAACTGTATATATATGAAATATGACGTCTAGAATACCAATAATATCACAGCCAGTCGTTCATTATTTCTCACCATTTATGATCTCCTGTCCTGTCTCTCTCTCTCTCTCCGCAGGGAGACTCCATACGTCACGCCATCGGTCAGACGTTGGGTTACAGCGATGGTCTGCGTGGAAACCCACTTTACAGCCCTCATGGCATGAACGTAAGTGTGCTATTTGAAAGTAAAACATATAAGCCTGAAATATATTCTGTGTAAGTATGCAAATGCATGGGCACTTTCAACAAAACAAACCAAAGTCAAACAGACTTAAATCTGCACCTCTAGTGTAAAAGTGCTTTAGGGACTGAATATCCCTGCAATACACACATATGCAATACACACGCACACACACACACACACACACACACCTGTCTCATGTGGTGGGGAAGGAATAATCTCTTCACAGCAGGTCTCCTGGAGTCATTCAGGAAGACGTTGCATGATCAAACCGTCTCTCCATGAGCCGACAAAGACGACAGGCGAGATTAAGACTGGGAGAGGTGATGCTGCTTCTGTGAAAAGGCAAAGATAAACGTATGGATTCATATTAATATCCGCACACGCACACAGGGCTGTTTGCTGGGATAGAAAGCAAATGCGTTCCATTTCCATTTTCCAAAATGCATCTAATAACACAACGACATGCACGGCTCTTGGCAGTATATATCTGCCTTCTTATTGAACCACACACTCTCTCTCTCTCTCTCTCTCTGAGAGAATATGCAGTCCATTTCCTTATCACTATAATAAAATATGAAACTGGAATTGCCTGCAGCTTTGTACAGATGTGAATAGCATCTTCCCAGATGAGGTTTGATAAGACACGCTTTATAATGGAGTCACAACGTTAAAGGTTCATTTATCTGTTGAGGCAGCCACGTCGAGGAAAAAAGCCTAATACTAATGCGAGAGGAAAATAATCATCCATAACCATATCGCAAAGAGAAGTTAAGGCCAGGACGAATAGCTTGAGATGTCATAGACACTGTTCTTAACATTTACACAACCTTCACATTATAAAAACAACGATTTCCAGTGAACTGTCTTGTTTTACAGTTAAAATATCTAAAAATCCTTGAAAGGAGAGAAATTTATATAGTCCTGCAGAGGATATTTTCGAATGGTTAATACAAGGCTTGTTAATACCAATGTATTTTCTCTGACATATTTTTTTTGTTTAAACAAGTAGTGGAATGAGTGGAAAATAAGTGGGAAAAAATGTACCAGTGTAAATAACAACAATAATAAAAGTAACACAATTTTAAAATTGTACCCAAAATATACCCAAAAAAACAAGATTAGGACTTTTGCCATGTAGAAATCTAGCTAGTGTTGTAGTTGACTCTTTACAGCCTAGATAATTATAACAAATGTTGAGTTAGACTGACTAAAGGTGACAGACACAAAAAAAACACATTGACCTGAATGTTTATACATAGCTTAAGAATGAAATTAAATCAATCAGTTAATTCAATTAATCAATATGTATCTTATTTTTATTTACATAAGTCTTTTTCGCACTTTACAAACTGTGGTGGGGAAAGCTACTTTTAAAAGTTAATGCATTCCTATAAAAGTGAATAATTGGGCCTTATTTTACTGATCTAAGCACATGGTCTAAAGTGCACGGCACAAGTGCACTTAGGGCGTGTCCAAATCCACTTTTGCTCATTTAATGATGGGAAAAATGGTCTGCGTGCCAGGCACATCGTCCAAAAGGGTTTTACAGAGTCTCTTAAAGGGCACCTATTATGCCCCTCTTTACAAGATGTAATATTAGTCTCAGGTGTCCCCAGAGTGTGCCTGTGAAGTTTCAGATCTAAATTCCTAACAGATCATTTAATATACCGTTTTGATAATGGCAATTTTTGGGTTGAAGAAAAATGAGCTGTTCTGTGCGTGGCTCCTTTAATGCAAATGAGCTGCTGCTCCCCACCCGAGAGGGCGGAGCCTACACATCTCATTCACAGCAGTGAACACCGAATGAAAACTGAAACATGATATCTGTTTGTTTTAATGATCATCTCTATCGCAGACAAGTTCATGTGACATTGCAGTTCTTCATCATCATGAAATACTATCATCTGCACACGTTTTAAAGCCTTCTTTCTCTCAACTTAAACACACACACATGCTCCTGTCGCATGTGCACAGAGCTGGATGTCAGCACATCCGTGAGTAGTCTATTAAACAAGACTAGTTCTCTATCAAACAACAGAAGATAAACAGAAATTCACTCACTGCTCTTGACTGACTGAACTTTAGTAGCTTTAATAAGAACACATTTCTTACTTGAATGCTGCTGTTAATGCTCTGGAGGAGATAAACATGGCGGACTGTGAACTGCTCAGCTCTCTTGAGGGAGGGGTCTGTGCTAGTATGTCAGTGTCCATCAACACGTGTGGGCGGGGCCTCTGCTGTGAGACGTCACACTGCAGGAATCTGGAAACAGCTTGTTCTGAGACACTGCTTATGATTTATGGGGATAAAAAAAAGGAGTGGGTGGATTTTAACATTATAGGGTGGTTGTGTACACACACTGCCAACACACATTTATGTTCAAACACCTTATAAAAGTGATTTTTGCATAATAGGTGCCCTTTAATAAGTCATGGGTGCGTTTTGGGAGTATCGTCTCATCTCCCATTCCCTTTAAAAGCCAGTTGCTCTCGCACAATGGCGGATTCGCTATTTACATGGAAAGACTGAACACTTCTCCAGAGAGGAATCCTTTTATTTTTAATATTTAAAAATGTGTGTGTACTGCTGTGCGTGTAATAGGGGTTTGTTGGTCAATGGCGCAGTCGTTTTCAGTTCCTCAAAATAGCAACCCGCCAACATACTCACAGCGTTCGGCTGGTCTTGCGGCTGTCAGAGCAAAAACGAAAGCTGTTTCTCTGTAGGTTTCTCTGTATGGTGTCTCCGGTCTCGTTCACATGTAAATTGCGTGAGCTTATTTCGTCCATTTGATCGAAAGATCTAAAAAAACAAACATGCATTTACCCACCCATAGACCCTCCCCTCGAAGAAATCAGGACAGAAGTGGTTGGAATTTAAACACATCAGGTGTAAACGGGAATGTCTCCCTCGTCTACTTGTGATCTGATCGATCAAAATGCATCTTATAAGTGTCCAAAAAAGCTTCAAAAACAAAATGAATAGACCTGCCTGGACATGGTTAGACTTGTTTAAGCTGGGTTTTGTTTCACCATGGCAAATGGATACAAACAGAGTGCTTTATCTGATCTTACTCTCAAAAATCAATAGCAGCTAATGTCTCCACTCTGACTTTAATTACACCTCTCAAATAGTCTTTTCTGTGTCTCTTTCTAGGGTAACGGTGGCTGGCATGATGCTGTCACTCCATCTTCTGTGACGTCTCCTATAGAGGGAGCAAACAGCGTTCACTCAGATACCTCTAACTGACCAGTCTGAGGTCCCTTAACTAACCCGCAGGACAACCTACACAACTCAACAAAATCTTCAGCGAGAACTCTGAGAACGTGAAACCGCTCTGGTACTTCAGTACCTTACTTTGACCAAAAGAACACCACGTTGCAAAAATGAACGAGAGGATTGATGTTACCAGCTTTCTTTCCAAAACTGGTGATGCCTCAATAAACATGGCCAACATGTACGATTGTGGAAACTAGGGGTCTTTTTGTCATAATCTCTGTGAACATCTTTGAATAGGTTTAAAAGTAGATCATGATTTAAATTGACTTGTATCACTGTCTTCTTGCACAGTACAGTATGTTCGTTCCTAAGTGTGATTTTTCTCTTACAGATCACCAACATGAAGAAACTGATTTTTTTAAACTGTATTTTTAATGATTTAACTTGAGCATTAATGTTATTCATCATGACATCTTGGTTTTACCCAGATTTTAACAAATTATGACATAATAATTGACATCAAACTGCAGTAATGCATATATTCAGCTATTCATATTCAGGTACAATGTACCTACATGGCTACATCAAAAGAGCAAAGCTGTAGGGTTCCAGAAGTAAAATACCATTGATAATGTCCATAAAGAAGATGTATACTGTATGAAGTGACTGTATATGTTTCTGTAAAGCTTGGTTTCTTTCAGGTCCATATTGGCTCTCATCTCACAATGTTTTGACATGTCTATGGAGAAAATGCATGGAATTTTTACTTCTGAGATCTTCTAATCAGCTCTGTTGTCATATGCATCTGAAACATTTCTCAAATCATAACATCTTGCACTCTTAAAAATACAGCTTCCAAAACGGGGGTTTTCACAGTGATGCCAGTTAGAAGAACCATTTTTGGGTCCGCAAAGAACAAAACAGTCAATAATTGAAAGAACATTGTAAAATTCTAAAAAAAATAATTTTACAGGTTCCATAGATGTTAAAGATTCTTCATGGAGCCATCAATGGCAATAAAGAACTTTTATTTTTAAGAGTGTAGCACTGCTGTTGACAGAGAGATCATGTGAACCAGATTTGTATTTGATAATGCCATTTAAGTGACAACACATAATCAAATGATCAGCACACATACTGTCTCTGTACATAAAAAAAAAGCATTTTTGAATGTTTTTCTTTTCTTACTCCATACATTCATGCTCTGTTTGACAGAATACACTGATTCTTTTTAAGTTTGCTTTACTTTTTTATTTATCAATTCTTTGGGTAGTTTATAATTTGCAATGCCTTTTAAAGAGGTTGTAATATTTAAAAAAAAATGTTCTAATGTATTAACAGAATTTACACTGAGCAACTCTCTATGAAGAATAATCCATGTAATATTATTAGTTTTTGATAAAGGAAATACTTGTATTTCTGGCCAAAAAGTGTTTCAATAAACATTTTGAATTGATTTTTTTGTGTGTTTTTCCCATTCCTGTGACGCTGAAAACTGGAGTAATGATGCTGAAAATTCAGCTTTGATCACGCGAATAAATTATAGTTTACAATATATTCATATAGAAAACATTTATTTTAAATTTAAATTGTATTTTACAATATTACTATTTTACTGTATTTTTGATCAAAGAAATGCATTCTTGGTGAGCACTAAATGTTTTTTTTTTTACATAAAAAATTCGAACCAACCCCAAACTTTTTAACATTAGTGTACTTTCACATGAAATCTGATCTCCACAAATCCGTTTCAAGCTACATTTATATGTGGTTTGAAATACTATTCAAATCTAATTTCTGGAAATCCATTTTAAAGTATGAGAATCGGGACGCAGGCCTGGTCAATGCAAGCAGAGAACGTGAACTGAACAAAATATGAGTGGTACTTTCTGTGAAAAACTTTCATAATGTGTGGGCGGTTGCCAGGGTGTTGCTATGTGGTTGCTAAGTGTTTTAGTTTGTTCTTGGTTGCACGTGTGATGATAGATGTGGCTAGAAGTCTCCAGGTGTGTCCCAATTTGCATATGCTCTATTCTGTGCAGTTTGTAGCATAAATAGAGCGAGTAGCGTGTTCACACTGACAATTTTCAAATATAAATATAGCTGCAAGCAGCAAATAACGGGGTTCAAGCACTGTGAGGCCTTTAAGCACATGCGTAAAGAGGAGTCATGTTTTATTTAGCAAGAATGTAACCACCTAGATCATAGATGGAAAAGACCATTTACAGCCAAAACAGGCATTTTACTAAGGAAATATGTTTTAAAGCTTTTTATTATCGATAACAGTTATTGAGGTTAAGCCAAAAACCTAGGACTAGTTCGCGAAAGTAGGTTTTTGAAATAATCTCCAATATTTAACGAACGGTTCACTTGACAGCAGCAATCCTAGAGGCAAAGTGGCTCAGAAAGAAGAGTAGTACCATATGCATATGAATGTTGTGGGCAGAATGTCCTCGTTGACAATCCCGGCACCCTGGACAAAGACACCGCATGCCAGCGTTCAAGTCAATCAGACTGACTGTTCCGTAGCTATAGTTGTTTTATGTGTGGGTTCATTTTATAGCGCCACCAAGTGGCCAGTCGCCGCGTCCCTTTTCACACGACCACAGACCGAGCCTATACATAGCTGACCCGAGTTTCGTGAAATTATCTCATTCTGTTCAAGAGGGATAGCCTTTTTAGTAAAAGTGGACACGCCCACTTTGAATGTTTTGGTGTCCAATTGCGAACGTAAATCGAAATGTCGACTTTTTTTTATATAATTAATGACAATCAGACTCCAGAGAATCTTTCTGCACTGGTTTGGTTCTGATCGGATGAAAAATCCACACTTGAGTTTGTGACGAACTGTTTAGGCGTTATGAGCCATTATACGTTTGATCGCTGTAGCGCCACCATCAGGCCAATTTGGGTGAGACTTGGTGGGATTGTAGATGATGTGGGTACTACCATCCCTCAGTTTCAAATCTCTACGACTTACGGTTCAGTCTGCCAAACACTTGAACCCCTAAAAAGTACACTTTAAATACCCAGATGATGCACATAATTAACTGAAGAAAAAAAAAACGAAGTGTGGAATGTTGGGCACTTCATGCACTCGGCTGTGGCAGCTTTAATTGGGGGAAGGGCATCAGACTCCGATGTTATTTGACAAAATAACCTTGTAAAATGTATACACTACGGTTGAGTACATAGTGCATAAGTGTATAAGTGCATACTGCATAGTGTATAGTGTGCCATTTGGGACGCAACACTGATAAACATTTTGTGCTTTATTTACTTAAAAAATAAAATGCATTTTTATGCATAATTGTATTATGTAGATCAAACAAGACAAGTCTTGGTACAAACAACTTAATTTTTCTCTGTTAAAAAAGAAAATTTGCATGTAAACTTAATTTTAGCATTTCTCTAGTTTGCTTTGCAATACTTTTTACTCAAAACAATATAACACTGAATTAAACCACGCTTTTAAAGTGTATGCTTTACTAACAACATTTGAATAAATAACACAATAGATATTCTATGCACAATGATAAAACAGTGTAAATACAGCTGGAAAAATCAACCTTATTAATTATTCATGTCCCAGTGCATGGTGGGAACACCAGTATCAGAAAAGCTGAGTAGATTTTACTTAATTTTATAACGTTGATATTTACGCTTTAATTTATACAAGCTTGAACTGACTACTAATATAGAATTTACTTTGTTTTGTTTTTTATTCTTGCATGAACTAACTTTTTGATGTATAAATTACATTTGTTTTGTGAACTTTTTTTTCCTTCTTTTTTTGTGCATTTTATCATCTGTCAGGCAGAAGTGCCTAGGAAAAGCAAAAATAGGGTAACACTTTATTTTGAGGTGACAGTTACATGTTACTTAACGTACTTACTATAGTAATAACAGTAAATCCTGCACACTAACCCTAAACCAAACCCTAACTGTAACTTTATACATGTAGTTAATTAATATTACCCAATCATTTATTTGAGTAAGTACAATGTAACTACGCAACATTCAAATAAAGGCTTACACTTTATTTTAAGGTGTCATTGCAACAGCGTAAATATATATTTACTGATTAATATTAATTAACAACATGTGCTTCCTATAGGATTAGGGTTTGGGTCAGGGTTTGTTGCATGTAATTACGCATACTTTACTGTATGGTAATAGTACATGTAAAAATGACACTGTAAAATAAAGTGCTACCCAAAGTTTATTGGGTTTGTGAAAATCTCTAATTGAAAGTGTTAGCAATAGGAGCTCAACAAATGTGACAAAACCAATAAAACTGTCCTAAGCAACAGTAATAGTGATGTTTGCAAAACCTCTACAAATGAAGCGCAAAGTGATAAAGAAAGACTGGAAAGCTTGTGTTGAGTTGAGCTGTTTGATGAGTTAACATCTCTATATAAACCACACACACACACACACACACACACAGAGAGGGACGGCATCGTCAGCTTTGGCAAACTGAGCTTCATTAATAATTCCACCTGAGTGGCAATAAATCTGTGGTGGTTCTCGATGAAGCGGCAACACACCCTCATAAATCAGTGAGATTACAGGACGATATTTCACGATCTCACGTCTATTTCTGTCAGTCGAACTAATAGCCTCTGCCGATCCCTCACAGTGATAGCTCATGAATCCGAGATTTGTTTTCAAAATGTCAACGGTGCAATATGCAATCTCACTGACAGCGGCAAAATGCCCTTTAATTATTTATTTACCCTCCGCTGTCAGTTAAAGGGCTGAGGGCTGCAGACGAGAGGTCAGGCAGAAATGCGAGCATGCGTCCGCTGCATTAATGAGAAGTTCCTATGAAAAATTCCCAACCGCTCGCGGCTTATCAAGATCAAAACAGCAGAGGAGGCTGGAATTGCCCATTGATGAAACGTCTGCAGCATATGATTCTTTGTGCAGGCTAATTGCAATTCAATAGCCTATTTAGGGTGAAAGATTTGTTTCTTTGTGATGTGAAGTTGTTGCCCTCCCAAAATTATGTGTGTCAGTTTTGACAAGCAGCAAAATAACCTTTTGCTGGTAGAGGACTACATTTGATCTACATTCACTAAACCACAGCTTGCAAAGTCAACAGTCATAACAAAAGTGTCTCTTTCTCAGCACTGCACATTTTTCTGAAGAAATGCTGCCTTCCTAACATTTAATCAAAAAGTCATAACTTATACTCTGCCTCTGGCACAACTATCCTTTTGGCCGAAACCCTCTTGTTTTCCAACCACCTGTATTGAGCCATCCAATCAATTCCCTGCAGATAAAACAAGTCTTTTTTCTTGTTGAATATCACATTTAACTCATTAAGGAGCTGAAATGGGTTTCGAACATTATATCTAACATTAAGGCTACTCTTAACTACACTAGAAGGTACTAACAAACTAGTTAAACCGAAACAAAATAAAAAGTTTTTTGTTGAATGATATAAAAAAAATATATAATAAAAAAATAATAATAATAATAATAATAATAATAATAATATATATATATATATAAATAAAAAACGTTTTATTTTGTTATGAAGTCTCTTGAAATGATGATGATGTAATTTCCACTGAAACAGGAAAACAGGGTGGGGCATATTAAACAGCCCCTCCCCTTTTTGTTTATATCACTGCTCAGAGCTGTTAAGCTTGGTAAAGCCGCAGTTTCCTACTAATCTCTAACCATTTCTCCTCCATATCGCTTTAAATTCTGTGCAGAATTCAAACAGGTCTGATACGTTTTCTGGTCTGTGCGGACTGTGCTGTCGCGTCTCTGGACCGACTCGATCACATAATCCGCTCTGTGCTGTCGTTTCTGCTCCGACTCGATCACATGATCCGCTCTGTGCTGTCGTGTCTCTGGACTGGCTCGATCGCATGATCAGCTCTGTGCTGTCGTGTCTCTGGACCAACTCGATCACATGATCCGCTCTGTGCTATCGTGTCTCTGGACCGACTCGATCGCATGATCAGCTCTGTGCTGTCGTGTCTCTGGACCGACTCGTTCACGTGATCCGCTCTGTGCTGTCGTGTGTCTGGACCGACTCGATCACATGATCCGCTCTGTGCTGTCGTGTCTCTGGACCGACCTAATCACATGATCCGCTCTGTGCTGTTGTGTCTCTGGACCGACTCGATCGCATGATCCGCTCTGTGCTGTCGTGTCTCTGGACCGACTTCGATCACATGATCCGCTCTGTGCTGTCGTGTCTCTGGACCCGGCTTCGATCACATGATCCGCTCTGTGCTGTCGTGTCTCTGGACCGACTTCGATCACATGATCCGCTCTGTGCTGTCGTGTCTCTGGACCGACTCGATCACATGATCCGCTCTGTGCTGTCGTGTCTCTGGACCGACTTCGATCACATGATCCGCTCTGTGCTGTCGTGTCTCTGGACCGACTCGATCACATGATCCGCTCTGTGCTGTCGTGTCTCTGGACCGGCTCGATCACATGATCCGCTCTGTGCTGTCGTGTCTCTGGACCGGCTTCGATCACATGATCCGCTCTGTGCTGTCGTGTCTCTGGACCGACTTCGATCACATGATCCGCTCTGTGCTGTCGTGTCTCTGGACCGACTTCGATCACATGATCCGCTCTGTGCTGTCGTGTCTCTGGACCGGCTCGATCACATGATCCGCTCTGTGCTGTCGTGTCTCTGGACCGGCTTCGATCACATGATCCGCTCTGTGCTGTCGTGTCTCTGGACCGACTTCGATCACATGATCCGCTCTGTGCTGTCGTGTCTCTGGACCGACTCGATCACATGATCCGCTCTGTGCTGTCGTGTCTGGACCGACTCGATCACATGATCCGCTCTGTGCTGTCGTGTCTCTGGACCGACTCGATCACATGATCCGCTCTGTGCTGTCGTGTGTCTGGACCGACTCGATCACATGATCCGCTCTGTGCTGTCGTGTCTCTGGACCGGCTTCGATCGCATGATCCGCTCTGTGCTGTCGTGTCTCTGGACCGGCTTCGATCGCGTGATCCGCTCTGTGCTGTCGTGTGTCTGGACCGGCTTCGATCCATGATCCGCTCTGTGCTATCGTGTCTCTGGACCGACTCGATCACGTGATCCGCTCTGTGCTGTCGTGTCTCTGGACCGACTCGATCACATGATCCGCTCTGTGCTGTCGTGTCTCTGGACCGACTCGATCACGCGTCATCCGCTCTGTGCTGTCGTGTCTCTGGACCGACTCGAACACATGATCCGCTCTGTGCTGTCGTGTCTCTGGACCGACTCGATCACATGATCCACTCTTTGCTGTCGTGTCTCTGGACCGACTCGATCACATGATCCGCTCTGTGCTGTCGTGTCTCTGGACTGGAGCTGTGGCTGTTCACGTGACACTAACGTGAACTAGACTTAATTCGCCCCAATGGAAAGCATATTTACACTGTTTGATCGTTCCCTATCCCCTATATAGTGACATTCACCATGTAGAAAATAATAAATGTGTGAACAAGTGACCGATTTCAGCTGCAGCTTTAGTGTCTGTTTATAATGTAGGGGGCAGGGCTTCAGATTATAGAGAGCGTTTGATTGGACAGAAAATTTGATGAGAAGCTGAAATGCAGAGTGATGTCATCAAAATAATTGATCCATATTGGCGGAAGTGAGAGAGTGTAAGTTTTGAATGCTTATATCTTCTAAATGTAAATTTTGTCACTGCTTTGGAGCACACTAGCTTATAGATAACATTAAGGCTAACATATTTATATTAAAAGCCAAAAAACTTCATTTTGATTTCATGTGGACTTTAATGTAAGATATTATATTAATTATATTATTTAGCACACAATCTCAGAAAATAAAAAAGAATCTTTAGCTGAGTTATTCCACTGTAAACTGTGTTAAAAAAACAAAACACAAAAAACAATGTTTTTCCCATTGCATAAAGTTAATGCATTTCAGGTTAAAGTTAAAGCATTTTCAAGTTAATGCGTCTCATTTTAAGGTTTTATATATTTACTGGACAATAAGACAAAAATAATAAAAGACAAAATGATTTGTTTGCAGTGTAGCATTGCTACTTGCTACTTTTAGTTACTCAGTCACCAACACTACTAGACATGTCACTAATGGTCTGATCACTTTCTGTAGAGTCAAAAAAACTATATTATTAGCATATTATCTGACCACCCCTGTGGCTACTGTAAGTCTCTGTGGAATAGAGATGCCACACACACATACACACTCCAGCCTGAGGACAGACTCTGAGAGTAGCTGCTAATTAGTGCTCACCATGCTGCTTGTGACACCATTAAAAGTAAACAAAAACCAGGCATTTTTCACTCTAGCCAGGAACTATACCAATCAGCATTGTACATTAAGGTAATTAAAAGGTGTCTGAGGTTAAAGGCACCAAAGGCTTTATAGCATTTAGATGCATGCAATTTTTATATAATGGTGTTCACGACTTTGTCAGGTGGATGAGAAAATAAAGTCTGGATTGTGCGGAAAAGCACGAGGTGAACCCCAACTCAAGCAGCTCTGCAGCCAGCAGGCATCATAAAGGCTATGCAAATCACACCGCCTGTCTGCCTCGTTAATATTAAACATGGCTTATTAGACAGAGCAAAAGCCTGACCCCTGGAGCGGCTCACCACACCTCCTGAATAATTAATGCCGTCTGATTATGTTAATCTGGAGCGTTCCAGGAGAGGAGTGCATGGGGATTTGCTTGGGGTGTGGGATGACTCGTGCCATGGGCTTTTCTTTTTATCTCCTGTCAACTCAATCTGTGTTATGCCGCTACACGCTTCATTTTTTTTTTATCCTAAAGAAAAGGTCCTATATTCAAAATACTCATTTTTATTGCAATTTGCAACAGAATTGTTGTTGTGCTTTTTTCTCTTCTGCTCACCAAGGCTGCATTTATTTGATCAAAAATACAGTAAAAACAGTAATAATGTGAAATATTATTACAATTTAAATGAATATATTGTAAAATGTAATTTATTCCTGTGATCAAAGCTGAGTTTCCAACATCATTACTCCAGTCTTCAGTGTCACATGATCCTTCAGAAATCATTCTAATATGATGATTTAAAGCTCAATTATTAATAATGGTTCTTATATTATCATCATGAATATTTCTGCTGCATAATATATTTTCTTGTGATTCTCTGATTAATAGAATGTTCAAAAGAACATCATTTATTTGAAATAGAAATCTTTTGTAACATTTTTGTGACACTTTTGATCAATTTAATGCATCATTGCTGAATAAAACTATTAATTTATTTTTTACAATTTTATACAAATCATTATTTTAGAGTGATTTCTGAAGGATCATGTGACTCTGAAGACTGGATGGTGAAAAATCAGCTTTGATCACAGGAATAAATTACATTTTAAATATATACTGTATTACAATAGAAAAAAGTTTTAAACTGTAATAGTATTTTATTATATTACTGTACTGATCAAATGCAGTCTTGGTGAGCATTAGATACATAACTATTCTAAAGTGTATAATACCCACAATCGGTTACTGAACCAATCACAGCATGCAACTGAAATGTTTAGATGCCTTGTGTGCGGGTCATTTCTTCACACTGCATATCTTAGTCACGTCTACACACAATGGCAAAGGGCATTTGATTAGCGCTTTAGACTGACCTCCTCTTGACCCCTCATTTCTGCTGCTTTCCTCTGGGGAAGAAGAGCAGCAATGAATGACCAACAGATCCCATGGAAGAAGATCCAATCAGTCACCGCTGAACAGAACCGCCCTGTGAAACTCATCAGGGATAAAGATGGCCAGTGGGTCTCGCTCTTCCCAGAGAAAAACGGCCCTAGAAATGATATGATCAGCATCTGTCGGTAAGGCTGTGCTCAAGGCCATTTTTTAGCTTTAATATCCAGAAGGAGAAGATGAAGATTATTGCCAAAATAATGACTTTGTGAGGCTGGAAAAAAAAGATTTATATGACATATATATACAGACAAAAGATGAGATTTAGTTTCAGGAATAGCTCGAAATTTATTCTTAGCAATTTTTACCATCCCGGCAAAAAATATAGCTTATACAAGGATGAATTTACAGCTGGTTTGGTGCTGATTCATTAATAGTCATTCTGTTTAACAACGAGTAAAGAGGCTTGTCCAAGGATGCAATGCTTAGTTAAAGTATAGGTTAAGTTAGTATGAACATGTTAGCCCTACTGTTATCTATAAGCAAGTTTGCTCCAAAACAATGACAACATTCACATTTACAAGATATAACCATTCAAAACGTACGGTCTCTCATACAGACGTGAAGAAGTAAGGCTGAACTACTGGAGTCACATGGACTATTGTACCGATGTCTTCACTACCTTTCTGGATCTTGAAAGTGTTAATTAAATTGCTGTCTATTGAGGGGTCAGAGAGCGCTCGGATTTCATCAAAAATATCTTCATCTGTGTTCTGAAGATGAACAGGTTTGGAACGACATGAGGGTATTTAAAGGGATACTCCACCGTTTTTTCATATTAAACTGTTATTCCCTTAACTAATACGAGTTGATACATACCTCTCTCGTCTCAGTGCGTGCACTTTATCGCTCTGACGCGCGGTGACACTTTGATAGCACTTAGCTTAGCCCACTCTCACCCTTTAAATGAATAGTTCACCCATTCATTAAAATACACAAAAGATATAGATTTTGCAAAAAATTCACACCGTTAGGCTGCAAAAAAAGTTGTCCATATGACTTTTCCTAGCAAAAACCAAACTCAACAAGAACCAAATTAGAATTACAAAATATTTCTATTTCAAATAAATGTTGAATCTTTCTATTCATCAAAGAATCCTAAAAAAATGTATCATGGTTTCCACAAAAATATGAAGCAGCACAACTCTTTTAAACAATGATAATAATAAGAAAGGTTTCTTGAGCAGCAAATCATCTCATTTCTGAAGGATCATGTAACACTAATAAACATTTGAAAAATCTTACTTTTGAACGGTATTGTAGTGGTTTTGTACTAAGTGGCAGCTAATTAGTGCAGTATTAGCATTCATGTGTGTTCTGAGAAATTTAAAGGCCTTCTAGGGACAAGTCGGTCATAAACACTGATTCATTTCAGCTGGGACGGTGTTCACCGTTTGCTTGTAATTGATTTTTTTCTATGATGTTATTACTGGCAGACTGTAGCACCTGCGAGTGCTGCTAATGTGCCATCTTCCCTTCAGATGCTACTTCACCAATCACTGTTGCCAGCGTAACCGTTTCATAAAATTTCACGGCTCGCCATCTGCTCTGCCCAGACGGCAGCTTCGCGCGCCTCATCAGCCGCTGAAACGAGCATTAGCACGGCTGATCTCAACCGGCGAGCCAGACAGGAGGTTTGTAGCGGTTAAATATGAGCGTCTCTTCATAGGGACTTTTCCTTCATTTATTTAAAACTCTAACTGCACTATTAGAAAAGAAAGGTTCTATGAGGTTCTATATAGAATTCTTGACAAAAAATTGCTCTTTGAAAACCGTTTTCAAAAGTTTGCGTTTGACCCAAAATACCATTGTCGTTTAATTGAATACATGGCCAAAATGTTGTCTTTTCTGCATTTCACCACTGCTAACTTGTTTTCTAATCTATCTTTCTAATAAACCTGTCATATACTATGAATATATTGTTGGCTCAGGGGCAGATACTTGTTATGTTCCTCATTTGTAAATCGCTTTGGATAAAAGTGTCTGCTAAATGAATAAATGCTTTTTTTTATGTACAGTATGTTTAATACAGACACAGACAAAATGTGTTTAAATGCCAGTATCTGATGCAGATAAACAGTTAAAGTGATGCTTTCTTCTGTTGACACGTACAGTTTACAATAATACAATAATAGCGGCTGATCCCATACGCCTTTCTTTTAATTATTCTTTGTCTTGTTTTCTTTAACACTCTTTCTCAGTGTTTCATCTAACACCCCAGGTCTCTAACCCCTGTAGTAAGATGAGATAGATGTGCTTGTAATAGTCAGGCAGCGAGAGTAAAACTAATGATTATGATTATTATGATGAATGGGGAATGTAGGGAGTAAAAACGGAGTTAGAGATGATTGTCCCCTTCTGTTGCTTAACACTGGGACTGTATCTGCACTGATTTACACAGAATACATTATGTTCAATGAGTTTTGGGACCTTGGTGCATTAACCCTTTGATTGTCATGTTACAAGCAATGTTTATCCTAGCAAAGCTATCATTTGAGCTCTGATTCTGAGGATTGTTTTGAGGGGAAAAACAGCACATTTCACATAAGGAACTGTATTGGAGCTTTTTTTTCTTTAAAAACACGTGATCATGACGTCCAAAACTTTGTTGGCTGGAGAACCACATGACTGCTTCAGTATCTGGATTAAAAAGAGCAAATTCCAGTGTGGTTTTCATCACTTGGTTTTCATCATCAATTTATACCGATCAGACATAACATTATAACAGTAAATAACACTGATTATCTCTTCATCATGGCTCCTGTTAGTGGGTGGGATATATTAGGCAGCAAGTGAACAAGTGTCCTTAGGGTTGATGTGTTAGAAGCAGGATAATGGGCTAGCGTATAAGGATTTGAGCGAGTTTGACAAAGGTCAAATTGTGATGGCTAGACGACTGGGTCAGAGCATCTCCAAAACTGCAGCTCTTGTGGGGTGTTCCCGGTCTGCACTGGTCAGGATCTATCAAAAGTGCTCCAAGGAAGGAACAGTGGAGAACCGACGACAGGCCCAGGCTCATTGATGCACACGGGGAGTGAAGGTTGGCCCGTGTGGTCCGATCAAACAGACGAGCTACTGGAGCTCAAACTGCTCAAAAAGTTAATGCTGGTTCTTATAGAAAGGTGTCAGAATACACAGAGCATCGCAGTTTGTTGCGTTTGGGGCTGCATAGCCGCAGACCAGTCAGGGTGCCCATGCTGACCACTGTCCACCGCCCCAACAGTGGGAACGTGACCATCAGAACTGGATCATGGAGCAATGGAAGATCAATGGAAGAGCACTTATTCTCAATCACGCACCGGTCTCCTCTCACTTCTCCCATGTCTCTCGCTCGTCTACTTCGCCACACAGACCATGTACATCCTTTCATGGAAACGGTATTCCCTGATGGCTGTGGCTCTTTCAGCAGGATAATGCTCCTGCCACAAAGCAAAAATGGTTCAGGAATGGTTTGAGGAGCAACAACGAGTTTGAGGTGTTGACTTGACCTCCAAATTCCCCAGATCTCAATTCAATCGAGCATCTGTGGGATGTGCTGAACAAACAAGTCCGATGGAGGGCCCACCTCCCAACTTACAGGACTTAAAGGATCTGCTGCTAACATCTTGGTGCCAGATACCACAGCACACCTTCAGGGGTCTAGTGAAATCCATGCCTCGACGGGTCAGGGCTGTTTTGACAGCAAAAGGGGGACCAACACAACATTAGATCATAATGTTATTCCTGATCGGTGTATATATTAAGCGCAAATAAATTTTGCCTTTGGAATAAGTAGAATTGAGGAATGGTCAAAATAGACAGATCACAGATTTTATTTATGAATTTTGTGTTTTAATTATTTTAGTGCTATAGTACACTGACATGAATTAATAACTTCAACAATAACTTTTATTTCTTATAATAAAAAGATTAAACGAAATAGAATAATAAAAACATTATATATATATAACCATGTTCACGCTGTCATTCACCGCAAAGTCTTGTTTAGTGTTACACTGCATTTGCGAGCGTTTACCCTGGTTTCATGTCTTGGATTTCTTGCCTGTCTCCGTGGATTACCCTTTTGCCTGTCTCCTCTGTTTTGTTTGTTTGATTGGACTGATTGCTTGTGTATGACCTTCTGCCTGTTTTCTGACTACCATTGTGGATTACCCTCTAATAAAGCTGCATTTGGATCTTCAACCCTCTGTCTATGAGCAGTCGTGACAAGTTTGCTTTTTATAGAGTAATTGCATTACAAAATACTAATACAAAATCTATTAAAAGTCGAGTCAAGTCTTTTGTACGATGCGTGACATGAGGAGGGTCATAGAAACTGTAGAGGGTCCAAATCAGACTTGAGAAAAGAACTGATACAGAACTTTCCATGCAAGGTACAAGTAGACAAGCCTTACTGTCTTTGAACAGGTGTTTCATTTGCATAACAGCACAGCTTGCATATGAAAATGCATGATCCACGTCTTGCGTGTTCTCCGGTAACATTCGTCACAATATCTTGAGCTTGACTGATGATGTATCGCTATTCTCTTCTGAGTTTCCTAAGAGAAAAAAAGACAAAACATGTAATTTAATGGCAAAATAAATGTTAAAATCATTGGTTTATATAACTATATAGCATGAATCCCCTTCAGAAGTCCCTGCATGATTCGTTTTTTATTTATTACTACTATTAGTCATGTGATATGCTATTATTTGTTGTGAGTTGCATGCAATGCTTTGTAACCAAAAATGTAATCATGATATTCAGTCAAGTTTTTGTGCTTCTCTTGGAGATGTATTAACCATAAACTGACTAACAAAACAATAATATTTACATATTGTCAGCAAACATGCTAAACACACACACATATTTAATCTCTTTAATTAAGACACTAAATGATGGCTCCCCAAGACACAGAGTATTTAAGCCAATTGCAGTATTAATAACCTCATTAATTGAACAACATAATTGCCTATCAAGAGACTGGCTGCTGTGCCGGTTCAGAGGGGAAGGGTTAATTTTCTCAGAGAACCAGTCATGCATTATTTACATACACCCATGAATAATACATCGTAGCGGGGTGAAAAAATAAATTTCCCCCCACTCAGCAAACCTGCAGAAAGCAAATGATTTTAATATTCATGGTTTGCGTGAAAAACGGCGAGCTACGGTTGCAGCGAACAAGAAAGACTACTTTTCATCTCCTCCAGCTATAAATAAAAGGTGCACAGAAACAAACTTCATTTATTTTGCTAAACAAATGACTGACCTGGCAACACTTGTGGTAGAAACAAAAGAAACATTAGAGAGATAAATGGCACCCGTGATAATGGGCTGTAGAGAAGGGTGAGTGTGCCTATTAGACATGTATATTATAATGGCAAAAATTCTCAGGAAAACAGTGTTATGAGGAATAAAATGAGGAGAGGGATTTATCATGTGCTCAGATAAGGGAAATTATCATAGAAAATCACACCAGCCCCTGCCTAAAGTCTGCCACACAACACAATCATTATTTCACAAGAGTACAGGGTACAAATGCAATATTTCTGGAAAACAAGAATCTGCAGAACAGATTTTAAATGAAAAGTTTTGACAAAAATGTAATTCTGTCATCATTCATCAGCATGTCATTCTAAACCTGCATGACTTTTGTTCTTTTGCAGAACACAAAAAGAGGCTATGTACAAATAAGTACAAACACAACCATGCGTTATTTTGACCCGGCATAATAGGCTGATTTATGCTAGTTACTTTGGTCCCACTTAATTTGAGGTGGCCTTAACTACTATTTACTTACATAAAAAAATAAGTACAATGTACTCATTATGTTCATATGTATTGCAAAACACTTTTGCTGATATTGAGGTGGGATACGGGTAAAGTTAGGGACAGGTGTGGTGGTATGGGTAAGTTTAAGGGTAAAGTTAGGGACAGGTGTGGTGGTATGGGTAAGTTTAAGAGTAAAGTTAGGGACAGGTGTGGTGGTATGAGTAGGGTTAAGAGTAAAGTTAGGGACAGGTGTGGTGGTATGGGTAAGTTTAAGGGTAAAGTTAGGGACAGGTGTGGTGGTATGGGTAAGTTTAAGAGTAAAGTTAGGGACAGGTGTGGTGGTATGAGTAGGGTTAAGAGTAAAGTTAAGGACAGTTGTGGTAGTATGAGTAGGGTTAAGAGTAAAGTTAGGGACAGGTGTGGTGGTGTGGGTAAGTTTAAGGGTAAAGTTAGGGACAGGTGTGGTGGTATGAGTAGGGTTAAGAGTAAAGTTAAGGACAGTTGTGGTAGTATGAGTAGGGTTAAGAGTAAAGTTAGGGACAGGTGTGGTGGTGTGGGTAAGTTTAAGGGTAAAGTTAGGGACAGGTGTGGTGGTATGAGTAGGGTTAAGAGTAAAGTTAAGGACAGGTGTAGTGGTATGAGTAGGGTTAAGAGTAAAGTTAGGGACAGGTGTGGTGGTATGAGTAGGGTTAAGAGTAAAGTTAGGGACAGGTGTGGTGGTGTGGGTAAGTTTAAGGGTAAAGTTAGGGACAGGTGTGGGTGCATGGGTAAGTTTAAGAGTAAAGTTAGGGACAGGTGTGGTGGTATGAGTAGGGTTAAGAGTAAAGTTAGGGACAGGTGTGGTGGTATGGGTAAGTTTAAGGGTAAAGTTAGGGACAGGTGTGGTGGTATGGGTAAGTTTAAGGCTAAAGTTAGGGACAGGTGTGGTGGTATGAGTAGGGTTAAGAGTAAAGTTAGGGCAGGTGTGGTGGTATGAGTAGGGTTAAGAGTAAAGTTAGGGCAGGTGTGGTGGTATGAGTAGGGTTAAGAGTAAAGTTAGGGCAGGTGTGGTGGTATGAGTAGGGTTAAGAGTAAAGTTAGGGACAGGTGTGGTGGTATGAGTAGGGTTAAGAGTAAAGTTAGGGACAGGTGTGGTGGAATGGGTAAGTTTAAGGGTACGTTTAGGGACAGATGTGGTGGTATGAGTAGGGTTAAGGGTAAAGTTAGGGACAGATGTGGTGTAATGGGTAAGTTTAAGGGTAAAGTTAGGGACAGATGTGATGGTATGAGTAGGGTTAAGGGTAAAGTTAGGGACAGGTGTGGTGGTATGAGTAGGGTTAAGAGTAAAGTTAGTGAAAGGTGTGGTGGAATGGGTAAGTTTAAGGGTAAGTTTAGGGACAGATGTGGTGGTATGAGTAGGGTTAAGGGTAAAGTTAGGGACAGATGTGGTGGAATGGGTAAGTTTAAGGGTAAAGTTAGGGACAGGTGTGGTGGAATGGGTAAGTTTAAGGGTAAGTTTAGGGACAGATGTGGTGGTATGAGTAGGGTTAAGAGTAAAGTTAGGGACAGGTGTGGTGGTATGAGTAGGGTTAAGAGTAAAGTTAGGGACAGATGTGGTGGTATGAGTAAGTTTAAGGGTAAAATTAGGGACAGGTGTGATGGTATGGGTAAGTTTAAGGGTAAGGTTAGGGACAGGTTTGGTGGTATGGGTAAGTTTAAGGGTAAAGTTAGGGACAGGTGTGGTGGTGTGGGTAAGTTTAAGGGTAAAGTTAGGGACAGGTGTGGTGGTATGGGTAAGTTTAAGGGTAAAGTTAGGGACAGGTGTTGTGGTATGAGTAGTGTTAAGAGTAAAGTTAGGGACAGGTGTGGTGGTATGAGTAAGTTTAAGGGTAAAGTTAGGGACAGGTGTGGTGGTATGAGTAGTGTTAAGAGTAAAATAAGGGACAGGTGTGGTGGTATGAGTAGGGTTAAGAGTAAAGTTAGGGACAGGTGTGGTGGTATGAGTAGTGTTAAGAGTAAAGTTAGGGACAGGTGTGGTGGTATGAGTAAGTTTAAGGGTAAAGTTAGGGACAGGTGTGGTGGTATGAGTAGTGTTAAGAGTAAAGTTAGGGACAGGTGTGGTGGTATGAGTAAGTTTAAGGGTAAAGTTAGGGACAGGTGTGGTGGTATGGGTCAGTTTAAGGGTAAAGTTAGGGACAAGTGTGGTGGTATGAGTAGTGTTAAGAGTAAAATAAGGGACAGGTGTTGTGATATGTGTAGTGTTAAGAGTAAAGTTAGGGACAGGTGTGGTGGTGTGGGTAAGTTTAAGGGTAAAGTTAGGGACAGGTGTGGTGGTATGAGTAGGGTTAAGAGTAAAGTTAGGGACAGGTGTGGTGGTGTGGGTAAGTTTAAGGGTAAAGTTAGGGACAGGTGTGGTGGTATGAGTAGGGTTAAGAGTAAAGTTAGGGACAGGTGTGGTGGTGTGGGTAAGTTTAAGGGTGAAGTTAGGGACAGGTGTGGTGGTGTGAGTAGTGTTAAGAGTAAAGTTAGGGACAGGTGTGATGAGTAGGGTTAAGGGTAGGGTTAGGTGTAACGGAAGTGTCAACAGTGTAATTATAAATGTAACTACAGAAATTAATTACAGATGTAATTACATGCAGGTAATTTTTAAAATGTAAGTACAATGTAAAAACAAGTATGTACACATTTAGTGCATTAGCAAATTATTAATTGTTATTAAATGTTAGTACATAGTAGTTAAGGCCACCTAAAATAAACTGAGTCCATTAATTGTTCAGGAATGTTAACTTCTTTTACAGATTAAATCCTGTAAAAAATGTGTAATATACACTACACATCCACTGTGTTTACATATACAGCCTTTATTTAGAATGAATACAGTTCTACTGTAACAGCATATTTTACAGTATTTATTCATGCATACTGTGAAAGCATACATTGAACGGTTGTTGCGAAGGTCAAAACATCATATAATATTTTTTTTATATAAAAAATATATAATAATAGTTTTTTATGCAAAGCAACATTCTTCGAAATTGAAATACAGAAAGTCATATGAGCTTGAAACAAAGATAATTTTATATTAACAGGTCTTTTTTAAGGTCAAAACATCACCTTTTTTAATATAAAAAGGATAAAAATATGTTAGAATATAATATAACATTCTTCAAAATTTAAAGACAGAACAAACACTAAAAAAACCCAAGTTTTGCACGCCGTAATTTTACCATATTGAATTAAGTACAATTTACCTAAGTTAAATAAAATGAACAAAGAACAATAAATACGTTTAAAGTTCATTGAGTAATTTTTACTTAGTTGAAGTTTATTTGCAAGTACATTTTACTCAAACAATATAACTGAATTAAGCCACGCTTTGAAAGTGTATGCTTTACTTACAACATCTAAGTAAATAATACAGTAGATATTGTGTAGACATTTCTAAATAATATTGGGTTGCTTTTTCTGTGAATTCGGACATCCTTCATTTTCCATGTGCTGTTTTTTTTTTTGCCTACTATATAGTAGGGAAGAATGTGATTTCGGATGCAGCCTGCGAGTTTCAACACTAACCACAATTTGTCCATTTGTCCCAGGAACTTTTTTTCCCTCAGGCCCCTTGCAGTTTGCATTTCAATCACTGTCTAAAGTACTGTGAAGATTAGGAAAATGATAGTCCGGTGACGTATAGGATTGTGCGTAACTTTCCTGTTCCCGCTGAATTTCATCCTCTGCACATGGGTTTCTCTCTCTCACAGTATAGGACAATATCTAGACTTGGAGTCAAAATATATGTACGTTATTCCACTGTAAACCATCTGACCTACATTAGCTGGAATTTCTTGCATTCTGACAGCGTGCTAATGCAGTGTGGAGGACATGTGCGACAGGATTATTACGCCTCACAAAAGTCTTTTCGTTATGCTGATTCCCACATCTTCATTCGTTTGCGGATGTTTTATATGGAAACTTCCTTGAAAATGAGAATGTATCTGCCCCTCTTCCTTCATGCCATCATATGCACAAGTAAATTGTTCAAATGGATTTATATAGGCTATATGAGAAATCAAGTGCTATTTAAATCCATGAACTGATTTAGTTACTAGATCTACATGCATGTGGGTGTATTGAGAAATGCAATCAAATTCCAACCATAATTATGCATATGACTGAACATGGATTAATCAGTCGCTAGTGCATTTATGGATTAATCAGTTAAAAAAAAAAAAAAAAAGAGTTGTGCATTTGCTTTACTTAGTGATTGGATATTATTTCCTCTCACGGACCGTATAACATGCAAATACACTTTTTTTTGGTTTGGCCAATTTTTATCACTGAATAGCAACACCCTAGCAACCACTCATAACATTGTATTTCTAATGTTACAGTTTACATTTGATCCTCTGCTGTATTTAAAATCTGTTATCAAAGTTAACAGGTCTTTAGTGTTTTTAGCAGGCTATTCTGCAGTTACACAAAAACTAAACACTGGGTTGTTTCGTCTGACCCAGGATCTGGGTAACACAAAAACTACCCAAACACTGGGTTGTTACGTCTGACCCAGGATCTGAGTAACACAAAAACTACCCAAACACTGGGTTGTTACGTCTGACCAAGGATCTGGGTAACACAAAAACTACCCAAACACTGGGTTGTTACGTCTGACCCAGGATCTGGGTAACACAAAACCTACCCAAACACTGGTTTGTTACGTCTGACTCAGGATCTGGGTAACACAAAAACTACACAAACACTGGGTTGTTACGTCTGACCCAGGATCTGGGTAACACAAAAACTACCCAAACACTGAGTTGTTACATCTGACCCAGGATCTGGGTAACACAAAAACTACCCAAACACTGGGTTGTTACGTCTGACCCAGGATCTGTGTTACACAAAAACTACCCAAACACTGGGTTGTTACGTCTGACCCAGGATCTGTGTTACACAAAAACTACCCAAACACTGGGTTGTTACGTCTGACCCAGGATCTGGGTAACACAAAAACTACCCAAACACTGGGTTGTTACGTCTGACCCAGGATCTGTGTAACACAAAAACTACCCAAACACTGGGTTGTTACGTCTGACCCAGGATCTGGGTAACACAAAAACTACCCAAACACTGGGTTGTTACGTCTGACCCAGGATCTGGGTAATGCAAAATACTATCCAAATACTGAAAAAAAAATAAAACTTAAAATAAAAATTACCCAAAAGGCTCAACCCAGGATTTGAGTTGAAAAAACAACCCAAGATTTATTTGAGTGTATGTGCTTGATAAGTACTAATAAACAGCCAACATCCTAATAATATGCATGCTAATTAGCAACTTTAATAGTGAGAATTGGACCCTATTGCTTGCGTTAATGCCTTAGATTAATTTATTAAAATCTATAAATTTACACTTACATCAACTACAAATGTTTTCATTGTGGGAGGTTATAAAAAGTATTTTCTGATTTTAATACTGAATATATAAGTTCACAGATGTAATTTACACATACACTAAGAATATGCTAATGGGATATAAAACAAGCACTTAAATCAAAGTGAACTTCATTCTTTTTTATCTCAAGGCTCAACAATTTCACACAACCAAATGTTTTCACAACTCATTTTCTCCTCGAGATGAAACACAGCAGCTCCTAATGATCCTCCTTCAGGTTAAAAGATTAAAAGACCTCGTTGAGAACATCCTCATATAAAGCAGAGAGACAGGCTTATATGAACGCGCTCCTCGTGAATCCCAGCACTCTTTGTTAACGTTCGGATCCTTGGTTAATGTTTGACACGTAATGAGGTACAGAGCACAAGCCTATTAATGAGAATATTAGAAAAGTTTTTTATGCGCTGGAAGGAGAGAGAGAGCAAAGATTAATTTGGACCATGGTTGGTCTGCCTCGCTCGCAAATTGCAAAGTTTCCAGTGAGCTCGGATAATGAGCTCTACACGCCTGTCAAGTTGCTTGTCATATGCGGTAATTAATGCTGAGGAGGACTTTCCACCAAATGGAGGCGCATGCATATATATATATACACACAAAACAAACTCACATTTTGTGCTTTTAGCTCATTTAAAGGGCCAGTGTTTTGAGATATACATTTCCTAAAGAAAAAAAAGAGAGATTTAAAAGGAATAACTAAAAATGTTAAAATCCTTAATTTCTCACCCTCTTGTTTCTAGCTCATGACTTTCACTGATTAAAATTATTCTGTGGTGAAGGAAATACTATACTCATTAAAGATTAAGCAAAAAGTACCCAGACGACCTTCTACTTTCAGCGAGGTTCTGAAGTGTGCATTCTATGGACACTTTACTATCCCATGAGGGATTTGTGAATGGCAGTAAAGAGACACTGGTAGGTCACGTGATAATGACAGCACGGTGAATGTAGTAGCGTATTGTAATGTTTATAGGCAAGTTTATAGAACCCAACGGCAGCTTTATTTACATTCAAACATAAGCAGACATAAAACAAACAAAGACTTGGCTGGCTTGGCTAACTTGACTTGGCTTGGCTTGGCTAGGTTAACTTGACTTGGCTAGGCTAACTTGGCTTGGTTAACCTGACTTGGCTAACCTGACTTGCTAACCTGGCTTGGTTAACCTGACTTGGCTTGGCTAGGCTAACCTGACTTGGCTAACCTGACTTGGCTAGGCTAACTTGGCTAGGCTAACCTGACTTGGCTAACCTGACTTGGATAAGTTGACTTGGATAACTTGACTTGCTAACCTGGCTTGGCTAACCTGGCTTGGCTAACCTGACTTGCTAACCTGGCTTGGCTAACCTGGCTTGGCTAACCTGGCTTGGCTAACCTGACTTGGCTAACCTGACTTAGCTAACTTGACTTGGCTAACCTGGCTGGGCTAACCTGACTTGGCTTGGCTAACCTGACTTGGCTTGGCTAGGCTAACTTGGCTTGGCTTGGCTAACCTGACTTGGCTTGGCTAGGCTAACTTGGCTTGGCTTGGCTAACCTGACTTGGCTGACTTGGCCATACCAACAATGGTTACAAGGCCAATACTAGGCAAAGACGCATGACAAACATGAGGCCTTAAATACACAAGGCCTAATGACTTGGCCAGAGGCCCTTTGGCTTGCTCAGTTGGGCACACTAAACATTTAACTATATTACTTTCTATTAAATTCTGTTGCATTATTTTCCTGTTACCATTGCGAAGCTGCTTTGAAACAATCTAAATTGTAAAAAGCCCTATATAAATAAAGGTGACTTTGACTAAACAAGACACACCTGTGAACAATCAAACAATGAACCAATGACAAAACAGAACAGAACTAATGAACGCATGACAAAAACAACCAATGAGAACATAACACACAAGGACAAGAGAAACACATGACAAAACCAGGAACAGGACAAGGAGCATAAATACAAACACATGAACACAAACAAAACCCAAAACCATGACACCTTTGTTTACATTTCATTCATACTACACACATTCATACTATATAGAACATGTGCTTTTAGCAGTCGCGAAGTAATTACTTATACAAAATAATATGTGTGATTTCGGTCGCAGCTGTGATTATGGTAAGGGGCGAGACATTTCCCAAACACGCTCAAATGGGTTGACCAAATTACAACACACTGGTCCAGCTGACCAATCAGAGCACATGGAAGGAGGGGCTGTCATGAAGACAGGAACTAAACAGAGTGTTACTGGCGGACTGGGAAGAGAGGAGCTGCAACAATGGAGAATATGACAAAAAAAAAAAAGTGTTTTGAACATTGAAGAATGAAAACCTGTTCTAGTGAAACCCAAAAACAACTAAATCTAAAATAAAATAAACAATACTGAAATATATATATATTTTTTTAATATAAAAAGTAATTCAAAGCATTAAAAAACTATAATAGTATCACAATGATACTAAAAATAACTCTGTAACTTCAATAGTAATTATAAATGTATTTCTTCATCTTTTGAAGAAATTGGGTTGTTCGTGAAAAAAAAAATGTTTTCAATGGCATGAAATTAATTGTTTAAAAAAAATACAAAAGTGATACTGTATGCTTATAATTTAAAATATAGCTTAATTAATAAGTGTTGAGCATGTGTCCTCATAAACTCCACCTGTAGGCCTGGAAATGGCTCCCATATAGAGTTATCAAGGTTCATTTCTACAGAAATGGTGCACATCATATTTTACCCTGTAACCTGACAGGCCCCGGACGTTTTGAAATGCACTGGCCCACACAATATCTAATGCATATGAATTTGCGCTCGGGGGCGAGCAGGGTTGGAACAGACAGAGAATGGTCCTGATAAAAGGTCAAGCACTTCAAACCATTTATATGCATGTTGACAGACAGACAGACCATCCAAACTCATACACCAGATCAGCTGGAGAAAATTACTTGCCACTAGGGAAAAAAAAAGGATTCAGCCTGCGGCCCGGAGATCACATCCTCCACATGAGAATCAGCCTACAGGTATATTCAGAGAGATTGCTAAAGATCAATATCTTTATGGAAAAATGTTACCTACTGTGCTCTATATGCTAGTGCCAGTGAAGTGTGAGGCAGTATTTGGTTAGACAGCCACAGCCCAACCCTCGCAGATTATCATTTATTTTCAGTTTGGACTGTCATTTTGTCTGGTTGATGGCTCATCGTGCTCAGTCTCAGGTGCAGGTTGTTGAAATAGCACTCGCAATTGAATGTGTGATGTCAGATTTTATCACTCCGTGACTAATAGTCACATTTAAATGGTGGTGGTACATTCAGAGGTGGTGCATGATGGAATGACAAATGTTAATATTCCTGTATAAAACATCCATTGCATGCAAATACTGTTTACATATCACAATATATATGCATTATATTTTGTCTTTTTTATATGCCATATA